>CM053751.1:68979986-69280197 GCA_028658305.1 Pachyuromys duprasi | reverse complement strand
GGCTTAGATATGTTTCTTGGGGGGAGTCTGAGGTGACAGACACTCCAGGGCTCAACCTGTAAGCTGTCAGGTAGAGGGCTGACCCTCCTTAGGGTCCCCCTAAGATGTCCCAGGAGCTATTACCAAAATAGACACAGTTGAGAGGGGAAGGGCTAGCAAACAATGAACACACTGGCCCAGGGCTGCCGTGGCAGCGTAACGGTCCTTACCTTGGAGGCAGCCCTGCCCTGGGGACAGAGTGGGGCAGAACCCAAAGCCCAGGGGTTTGGGTTCTTCCATCCTTCTAAAGGTCCTAAATCCAAGGCTGGCGCTGCCCAAGTGTCTCAGGAAGAGTTCCCTCTTTCTACCCAAGTAAGTTGCCCCAAATCCTGTTCTACTTCTGGAAAAAAAGGGGGGGGGGGTCAGTCTGAAATCAAACAAACAAAAACCTGACACTCCAGGCTGTGGGACTGGATTACTATCCATGGAGAACCTGAGTTCATCACAGGTAATAAGGTGACTGTCCTGTCTAGTTCCAACTGCTATTTGCCATGCTGTTGCATAAGGAATGCGTGGGAATGGTTTGTGATGGTGGACTCAAGAGGGGTCCCTGAGGTGACAAGTATGGCTGCCTAGGAAGCAGCAGTAGACAGGCAGGTGGCTGTTGTTCAGCTTGATCAAAGCCTGCAAAGGTCATTTTCAAAGGAAAGACCAGGCCAAATCCTGTCAAGCCCTCAGGACTGCTCCCACACTAAAGCTGGTTCTGTAGATCAGGAGATGGTGGAAAGTGCTGCTACAGGGCTTGGTAAATATCAACGGTGGTGAGGTCAATTTCAAAATTAGACCAGGTAACACCCCTTTAATAATGGCACCCAAAATAGCTGCCCTAGGAAGTCATGGTTTATCAACAGGGGTGAAGAGGGCCACCAGACATTTGACCAAGCCAATTACAGCTGGAGAAGGTAGTACCACAGTATGTTCCAAAATCCTGCCTACAAGAGGGCATACTTGCTGTCCACATCAGTAAGACCAGAAGTCTCCCCAGAATTCGTGGGCTTCTCCTCCATGGCTGTGCACTGTGTGTGTGTGTGTGTTCAGGCATCTGAAAGGCCTGCGGGGTCCTGCCAGTGTTGAAAAAGCCTGTCACAGTGGGACACAAGAGTGGCAGCTTTTAACAGTCCACCAAAGACCAGCTTGTACAGTGCAGGAGGCCTACTTACTTAGTCTGGAGCCATTCCCTGACTCCATCTAACTGGGGCTGACGTGTGGAAATGATTAGTACCCTCAGCACATCACTGTGATTGAATGTCACAGTCCAGGCAGAGATCATGGCTAGGAAGGCCAAAGTAGGATGCCAAAACTGCCAAAATCTTTTGCTTTCCATTCTCTACTTCCTCCAGAGCCCACGCTGCCCTCACTCCTCTTGGCTGCACCCACCCTCCCAGTTGTGCAGCTACTAGAATGGGATTTTGGCCTTGGATTTTGTGGAGCAAGACTAATTCATAAATTACTCATGTTTATTTATAAAGTCATATCCTAAAATATTTCAAGTAATAAATAACCTTCAACATTTGTCACAATCTGCCTGCCCGGTGTAAGGCTTCTGAAGTCAAAAGGGTATGTGGATTCTGCAAAGCCTTCTGTAGCAGGCTCGGGCCCCAGGAACCTCCTGGCCTTCTCTGAGGAATGAAGATGCCATTTGGGCGCCTAGGACCGCCCTGCAGCAACCACTGGACCCCAAGATGTCTTCTATTCAGGACAAAGCATCCTACAGTAGCCTCAGGTCCACAGCCAGCCCTCAGAGCTGATGAGAAGCTTAGCCCACAGCTGGCTGGAGATGTGCCTGGATGCTGGGTGTAAGAGGTGGCAGCCGCTCCAGGTCACAGCAAACACCCAAGGTACTGCAAGGTACTTGCAGTCAGGCTTTCATCACTGCCATGAAGGAGACCTGCAGTGGGGAGAAGGTGAGGTTTGGGTCCTCTGTCCCCACTGTTCTTCCAAATACCACTTGAGAATGAGACTCAGCCCTGGCTCCCAGGCCCCCTGCAGGCTCTGCCTTGCAACTTTATGAGGGGGTCACAGCACTTTATATCTCAGTAAGGGTACTGGGAGGAGGGTGAGGGAATCAAGGCCCCAAACCACCAAGCAGATGCAGGTAGGTGAGCCACATAAAGGAACGGCACAATGTACAAACCTCCTCGAGTAGCTGGCCCAGCATCTCCTGGCTGTGAATGGACTGCCTGTGGAGAGATTGTCAGGTCATCCCCTAAACCTGCCTTACACACCTCCCACCAAACCCAGGCCCAGGCCCAACTCTCAGGCTTAAACCAGCAAGAAGTCCCTAAGCCCACCTCTTAGCTCTGCCAGGAAGGCAGGAGCTTGGACATGTGGGCCAAGCAGGAGACTCATATGGAAGACAGGGGTGTAATGCTGAAGACCCTGGCCACTGCTGGCCTCCAAGCAGCCCTACCTGTCTATTCTGGTTGCTATGGTCACTGTGAAGGTACCCTCTGTATCTGGCAGGTAGGTGGAGGGCACAACCCTGTAGGTTCCCGCTGACAGGAGGCAGAGGCGGCTCACTTCCTGGGCATAGCAATGTGGCACACAGCTTAGCAGTGGCTCCCGGAGCAGCAGGGAATGGGCATCTTGGTTCTTACCATCTGCTGGAACCTGGGGCAACAGTGGAGTCAGCATGCAGAGGCCTTTACAGGGTGCGTGGTTTGCTCTCCCCCACCCATCTATACAGCACCAGCTGACGGCACTCTACCCTGGCTTGGCTGGGACACCTGATGCTCTTAGCCTTTGAGCTACTGAACCCCTATGCCAATGAGAAAAGCCATGGAGCCAGGCCATCCTTGCCAGAGGCCCTGCCAGTGGTAGCCAACCCTGAAGAGCATCAGATCATCACAGGCCAGTTTTACACACACTAACCAGGCCTCTACACAAAAGTGCTCCAGAGTACTGGATGGGCCCTGGGCAGAGGCACTCTATTCAGAGCTCCAATTGGGCTGACTCATAATTCCAGGAGTCCAGTTTTCTGGGATATATTGACACCCTCAACAGAACTTTCCTATTGAAAAAAAATCCTCTTCTCTCCTCCCTGTGTCACCTGCATTCCGCCCACTACAATGATTCCTGATGCAGCCCAACACACCCGCTGCCATGATCACAGTGAAGGGAGGCCCATGGGATGAGCACAGCCTCATGGGATGAGCAGTCTCATTATTGTCATCATAGAATAACCCTTGACCTCTAAGCATAGCACTTCTCTCTTCTTTCCCATTTCTCCAACTAAAACTTTGCTCGGTGTGCTCCCTTGCCTGCTGGCTGAGAGACTGAAGTGGGTAAAGAAGTTCCCTGAGAGGTTGAGACCACTGAACCTTCCCCAGCCAGAGCAGCCTGGCAGAGAACTAATGTTCAGAGCTCCTGGGCCATTGCAGAATGCTCATGCTGAGGCCCTTTTGTGTGGCCTCTCCTCCACTGCCTATGGCTACCCTAGGCTGACAGCTTCAAAGCATAGTTCCTAGAGCACGTGTTTATAAGTCCTGAGCTTTTCCTCAACCATGCTGGTGTTGATCTGGAATCTGCTGATTGTGGCTGGAGCCCCTGACCACCAGGCTGTCCTGCCACTGTTAGTGGCCAAGCACAGGTCTCTCCTCCCTTGCCTGTTCTTTTGGACTATGGCCCTTTCCAACAGAAGCCCAAATGACTTCTGTCCTGCTCTCCTGACCCTGTTACAGAACAGCTCCTGCCAGTCCCACTTGAACACTGACATGGGAAAGGATGGGCTGTGAGACTTGGTACTGCCCATGTGTGACCACTACCTATGGTATGAGTGAGTGAGGCCTCAATACAGTAACTGCTTAGGGCCGCATCCACCTCAAGGTGATGCTGGGCTTCTGCCTCAGATCCCTTAGAGAGGATCCAGAGCCCAGGGTCAGAGGTAGGGGCCATTCAATGGATGGAATGACCTCAGACAGGGTATACAGAGTGAGGTGAGCTGCTCAGATGACTCCAGTGAACACAGACTCTGTGAAACCTGCAAGCAAGTCTTTCCTGAGGCCACCCAGCTGGACCACCAGGTGCAATGACAGAATCCAGGCTCTGTGTCACAGCAGCAGGCCTCTCCTCGAACCTAACTCACCTGAAAGATATGGAAACCAATGGGGTGGAGCTGGCTGTCACTGAGTCGGCAGTGTTGGTGCAAGGTGATGCGGATGTAACGGGGACCAGCACCCTCAGGAACGGAGAAGGGGAGGCAGGGGTTGCAGGGGTACGAGGCAAAGTTCCTGCTGCCCCCAGCTGTTTGGCCAGCTCTCCAGCAGCCCCGCAGCTGCACAGTCTCCCACTCGCCTGCAGGCAGGGCGGTTCCCGGTGACGCGCCCTTGGTGGTCGGCCTGACAGCACTGTCAGGAGGACAAGCACAGAAGACACTGGCAGCCTCGTCCAAAGAAACCTGCCCCAGCTCTACCCCTCACACCCCCGCTCCTCCCCAGGCCTCAGCACATTTGGAGGAGACCCAGCTAGCACTGGCTCCTCACCTGAGGGAGATTTTCCCAGTGGAGAAGACTCGGAGCAGGAACTGCCCCGGCACATCCTTCAAGAAGGTGCTAGGGACAGCCAAGTAGTAGCCTGGGGAGAGCTCACAGCGCAAGTGGACCTCACGGTCATATGCATGGCATGCAGTGCCAGCCACAGGGGGTGCAGACAGGACTCTGGGGAGGCTGACCTTCCGTTTCTCTACCTGCACGAATGGAGGCAGAAAAGCTCTGAGGAGAGTTGCACCTATGTACTGGGCCTCTGCCTCCTTGCTCCTCACTGCTCAGGCAAAACTCCCCTAGAGACAGCCCACAGCATCCACCCTCTTGTGCAGGTAGAGATGCCAAAGATCCAGGGCTTCCTTCAAAGATGCAGAGCAGACAAATATAGAACTATGTTCAAAAAGGCCCATGACCAGTGCAGCCTGGAAAATGCTGGAGAAGGTATATTCTAGCAATGTTTTTTTTTTTGCAAGAGGACCATGAGGTGGGCCACACTCACAAAGGGACAATGAACAGTGATGTGAGTTGTCATACATTATCAAGATACACAAGATCAGAATACAGCCACTGAGTAAGGAAGCAGCAGTTCCTGACTCACCTGTTCTAGGAAACAGATACCAGCTCATAAAATTAAGCAAATGAGACTGACCATACAATAAACCTATCCACATATAGGTCGTAAGGGAAGAATCAGAGGATAGCAGCTACGTGGAGTACACAGGCAAGCATCAGCCCTAGTATGATGCTTGGGGAAGATGGGAATTGGAGGGACCAGGAGAGCTTCCACCTCTGGGGTGGGTGAGTGGGCTTTGAATCAGCTGCGTCTGCTGATATACCGGAGATGTTAGGCCACAGGACATGGGAAAGTGAATCAATGGCCAAGGATGGAAGCTCCTGGGACCCAGACCTCCAATATGCCTACGTATCTTTACACCATGGGGCCAGCAGACAGGAGTTACCTTCCAGATGTGCAGGCCCACAGCCTGGTAGTCCTTGCCTGGGAGGTTTGCTGGTGTAGGGCCGGCACCCACCAATGCCCGGGTCTGGCCCATTAAGCGCCTCTGGGGTCTCTGAAGGACAGCCACACACACCTCACTGGGTTCTAAGAGCCTCAACCAGAACTTGGGGTTGGAGGGAAAGCAGCTGTTGTTCCGGCAGCCCCCGGCTGACTGCCCTGTGACCCAGGCACCAGGCAGCGTCCGCGTATGACACAGCACCTTCTCTAGTGGGAGAGCGCATGAGTTAGTTTTGAGTTAGCTTGGTGAGCTCTGCTGCACCCACAAGCTGAGGCAAGCACACCAGTGCAGTCAGCTCACTCTCCGAGAATCCCACCCATTCTCCTCCCCCAGTTCCCCAGTCAGTCCCTGGCGTGCCAGCCTGTGCAGGCTCCTGGCTCCACAGAGCAGAGTTCACACCTGCTGGCAGTCCTACCTGTGTAGAGGCTCTGCAGGTGGCCAGCCTCTGTGACGGGGTAGCCAATGGTGACCTCGTCAAACTCCCTGAGAAACTCTTCTTCCTCCACCCAGAATTCTCCTTCCTGGAGTTGTGCCAGCAGCTCAGACTCCTCAGCTGGCTCTACCTGGCTCCACCCTTCACCCCTGCAGGAAATCTCATTTCAGTGCCAGCTCAAGATGGACTGTTAACTGGCAAACCAGGCAGTGGAACCTTAGGGCGTGGAGACTTCTGGACTTCTGCCAGATCCTGGATGGCCAGCTGCACGGCACACTCCCTTGCTAAGTGTCCTACAGAAGGTGCCTTCTATGTGCTAGCTGTCCCTCAGATCCTCTCCTTCCCAGAGGGGCCCACACCTGAGAACCTGCCTTCTTAAGGCCATTGCACCTGAGCCCTGACCCTTTAGTCTCTAAAGGAGCCGTTAAGTTGAGTAGAGAGCTGCTCTTGGCAGCACCAGACCCAGCCTGGGCTTGGAGGGTAGTTGGGGTCCAAGAGCCTCAGAGCTCCCAGGTCTCAAGGGTATCCTGGCTCAATCAGGTCTTAAAACTGAACTAAGGACTCTAGCTGCAGGCCATCCTCAAACCTCTAATCAACCAAAAGCCTGTCCAGGTTTAGAATCTCTGGGTACCCAAGACAAAACCCCATAAATTTTTTGCCTGATCCCAGGTCTTCTAAGACCTAGACAAAGCAAGCAGGTGAACAAATAGATACAGAGTGAGCTTTGCTACAGAAAATCAAGCATTATCCTGGCAGCTAGACATGAGCACAAAACAGGCCAGATGGGCCTGTGGCACGGATGCTCCAGGGTGTCAAGCCCTCCTCCCACATGCAGCCCTGTCCTGGTACCTACCCCTCTCTCCAGAGGCCCTGCCAGCAACGCCGGCCCCAGGGGTTGTGAATCCGCAGGAGGAGGATACCCTGGCCACTCCGACTCCTGAGCTCCCGCAGATCTGAGATGATGAAGGCATGAAACTCCCCGAGCTCCCTGGCCCCTGTGAGGACGGTTCATCATATGCAAGAACAGCAATACCATGTCCCCAAATTGGACAGGACACACAGATTCCTGCTTTCTTGCCTGCGGAAGATGCCGTGGGTCCCAACAGAGCTAAGGAGCTCTGTTCCTGAACACAGGCCAGCTACTTGCAGTGCCCACTGGCATTCTGTGCCATGAAGGGCTGACAACTGAGCCTAGGCTCACTACCACCAGGGACTGTTTCCTCTGTGGGCCTCAGTTTTCACTGTCAGTGCAGGCCAGCTCTCAAGCACGAAGCCATTATTACTGTCACTGACATAACTAAAAGAACCCTCCCCTAGCTAGAGCCAGATGGAGAGGAACACTTGGACCAGAAGTCAGTGTTGAGGACTTCAGGCCAAGAGGAGTTCCACCTGGAGAGAGACCACAGAACAAAGGGCCCTGGCGTGGCTGAGCAGAACAGTGCTATCCCAGGAAGGGTGAAAGCCAGAAAGGGGGCGGGGTGCCTGTGTGGCCACAGCTCTAGCCCGAGGCTCTGCAGCTACTGTTCTTGGTGTCCCTACAGCCTCAGCCCTGACACTTTGGTGGGCCCCAGCAGCTCTTTAGAGGGTTTCTCCAAAACCCCAAGTGTCAAGAATCCTTCCCACACTGTCACTGCCCATCACCAACAGTTCCAAGGAGCTTGTAGTCAGTGGTTAGCTCCTGCCCTCAGGAGGCAGGCTCGGTGGGGCCAGCAGTGAACACACCTTGTTTTTTCCTTTAACCCCGGACCTGTCTGAGGGAATCCTAGTCCAAGGTTTTGGCGACTCTTAGCTGTTGGTCTGGTCAGTGTGATTAGCAACAAGTTCTGGGTTAATCTGATGTTTATATTTTATTACTTATGCCAGAAGACAGCCTTGGTAGTCTTCCTAAGGAGCTGCCTACCTCATTTCTTGAGACAGGGAGCCAGAGTTCACTGATTTAACTAGGCAGGGTGGCCAGCAAGCCTCAGGTGCCCTCCTGTCTCCACCTCCTCAGAGCTGGAATCACAAGTATACATCATGCCCAGCCTCCTGCCTGGGTGCTGAATGCCTAACTCAGGTCCTCATGCTGAGCGTAAACACTTCACCCACTGGACGCTCCCTAGCACTTAATGTTCCCATTTTTTACCCGGAGTTGTATTACAAAAATGTTAAATGTGAACAGAAAATTCTAAAGGTGTTCACTACAGTATTATTACATCACAAAGATCTAGCCGGACATATAATAGTGCTAATGGTCTCACACTCAGGGATCAGAGGCAAGAGGACTACCAGGGTTCTAAGGAAGCCTTAAACTCCAAAAAAACAAAACAAAACTAAACAACAACAAACAAACAAAAAAAGATCTGAACTATCTAACATTACTGAAAGGATCAAGAAAACCACAGCAGGTCCAGCAATAGAAGATATTCCAATTTATGTAATAACTGAGAAAATGGTATACATCAAACCCAGAAAAGGTTGTATACATTTACAGTAATTTGATTTAGGTGAGCTTTTCTTATTTTTGTACAAAAACTTTTCTTCATGAACCTTGATGTGTGAGTAAGATAAACATGGCTTTGGACTTGGTTGCCAGGCAGGGCAGGGACGGTGGTCAGCTTAGGTGCTTCCCCACTACTGCTTCTAAGGTATCTGTGCACAACAGGGGACGCAATGCCTTGCCCTAGATGAAAGGACTGGTCTAGAAGAAAGAGGGTCGCCTCTCTCCGGAGGACAGAGAACAGGAGGACACAAAGGCAAGACGTCCCTCTCAGGGACCCGTTTCTTTCTCTGGAACAAGATAATGGTAGAGGGAGTTGTAGCCACAAGCTGTACCTGTTCTGGGGCTGAGCACAGAGCAGCTGATCAGACACTGGTCCTTCAGGCGGAGTAGCTGCCGACAAGTCCGGTGCTCCCCGCCACTGGGTCTGTCCTGCTGGCCACTGGCTCCCACTATGTCCTTCAGGCTCCACCTTTCTGCCAGGCTTCCAGTGAGATCCACTAGGGCATCTGCCACCTGCCCTGCCCACAGATGTTCATAGGATCCATGGACCCTGGGAACCAACAAACATAGGCAGTACTGACCTTGCCCTTGGGGCTTTCCTGCCCCTCTCCTAGTCCCACAAACCATCATACCCCAAAGCATCCAACCCACCCTCCCACTGCACCTAGATTGACCCTCTGCTTTGTATCACATCTTGACTCATCTGTAAAGGTCAAAATCTGCTGTTCTCTGCCCAAGGCTGGACCTAGTCTCCCTCTAGCATGGGCAGCAAAGGACAAGGCAAAGGGGCGTTGAGGCTCTACATCTGAAGTTCAAACACCATGGGCCCCAAAATGACATTCTGCTAGCCCTCCTGTCCTTTCACTCTGACACCTGGTCATTAGCCAGCCTCCTTCAGCAAGATGCCAAACACCATGTAGGAGGGGCAACTGTTCATTGGGGGACTGAAGTGAGAGCAGGACTGTAATAAAGTGTTGCTCCACACCAGGCTCCTTGCTTCCCTGCAGCTGGGCAATAGCCACTTGTGTTGAATGCTCAAGAACATATATCGGGCATCTTTGTGCTGGAACTGAGGAATGAGAAGGACTTCTCTGTGGAGTGCTGGGAAATATGGGAAAGAAAAGAGTGGGCAGGGCAAACCACAATCCTAAAAGCAGAATGTCCATGTCAGGATCCATAGAACTGGCTGCCAGACCCTGAGCAATGCGTAGGGCTCTGCAGTCCAGAGTAGATGAAATGGGCCTCTGGGAACAGCCTGGGTGCTGAAGCCACCCTGCCTGGCTGGCCCTGTCACCTCCACATCATACATACTTAGCATAGGCCTTTTCCAGTAAGGGAAGCCAGAACACGTCCTCTCTCTGGCACCGTGAGAAGCAGAGTCTTCCGGCAAGGCAGGGCAGACGGTCATCCACAGTCACCTCCTCCCACTGTCCAAACTGCCAAATTCGACAGCTGAAGAAGCCTTGGTATTTCTGGTCAGACCAGCCTGGCTGTCCTGGAGGGAAGACCTAACATGCACAAGGAGAAGCCAAACAGACAACATGAGACCAGCATCAATGAGCAACTCAGTTCCTAACAGTGAGGCCTCGACAGATGCACGGCAGACACCTGAGGGCCACTGACACCTGTGCTCCTCAATGTCCTAACAGTGAGGCCTCGACAGAAGCACGGCAGACACCTGAGGGCCACTGACACCTGTGCTCCTCAGCATCCTAACAGTGAGCTCAAAAGCAGCACTATAAGCACCTGCTAAGAGCAAAGGGCTCTGCTGGATGTCACATTTGCATGCCCATGTCACAGCAAACTCAACCACTGGACACAAAACCCAGATTTTTACATAAATAACTCATATCCCCAAAGCTTACAGCCAACCATGTTTTATTGCCCCAAATAAGCATTTGACCTGAATCTAAAGCTTTGGCAAACAGGAGTAACCCCATTTTTTTTTTTAAGACAGAATTTCTCCTCTGTATAGCCTGGGCTGTCCTGGAACTCTGTAGATCAGGCTGGCCTCAAACGCAGAGATCCACCTGCCTCTGCCTCTTCAGTGCTGGATTAAAGCTGTATGCCACCACACCTGGCTTCTAAACACATGCCTAGCAGCTCTTCCCACTTTTCAAAGCTGAGTACGCAAAGCTGGCCAGCCACTGGCCCAATTAGGCCCACTGCTACCTTCTGCTAGTAGGCTAAAGCAGGCTCTGCACCTAGAGAGACTAGTGTGGTGTTGGCTCCAGCACTCAGAAACAGAGGAAATGGGACGGCAATGGCGTCAGTGCCCTCTCTTATAGGAAAGTTAGATGCCAACAAGGCTGTGAGAGGTAACAACAATGACAAGCTTAGCCAAGAGACCAGGACACACGAAAGTCACACATGGGTCTCCCCTCAGTGCTGTTGCCTTAACTGAAACATTGAGCAATGAGGCAACCTAAAAAAGCAGCAGTGGGAGGACCCACAAGGCCTTTCTTGTGGAGTCTGCCTGTACCAGAGGTCAGGTTTTGACCCTTTCCCTGTTGGTGTTTAAAACCTATATATGAATAACTTAAAAAAGAAAGAACTCAATCAAGTAAAGAAAACAAATCACAAGATGCCTCTGCTGACCCTTCTCTACCTGCCAGGTTGGCCTGTTTTTGTGCCCCAAATGTGTGGGTGGCTCCAGTCTGGTGGACAGGACACAACTGGGTCACCGTTGGTGCCCTAGCCTTTTCCACCACCCATGCTGAATGGCCACAAATGTGCTGCGGCAGGCCCTGCCTTGGGAAGAACTTCCTGTGCTGAGCAGGTAAAAAGGATCAGGTGGGAAGAAGCCTGGGGTGGCCTGTACCTGCTCCAGGAGGTGCTGACTCTTCTGCAGGGCGGCACAGGCACACAGGAACCAGCAATCCCCCAGCAGCCCTTGCTTCACCTGTCCTTCCCATGGGTTATCTGGAAACAGCTGAGGTGTGGCACAAATTTCCTGAAATCAAGTTGTCCAGAGTTAGTTCACACCTGTGGTTACTCTTCAAGCGAAGAACACAGGAATCCAGGACAGGCTATGGGGGCATTTCTAATTATTTGAGCTTCTGGCCTTAAGTGGAAAAGGAAGTTATTCCTCCACTGTCCCTATCATTAGCACCTCCTTTGCTACAGTTCTCCCATGGAGCATCTCTACACACTTTCCTTATTGGCAAGACCTCAATTCCGCATGACCCCTTTTAAACAACTAAGTTTAGAAAAAAGCCCTACTTCATAAATTCACAGTGACAAATATCAAATGGGTCCTTTGTACTGCCAGAAAGTCTATTGTGTCTCCACAAGGTTCAATTTCCCTCAGATCTTCCCCTTTGCCTCTCTTCTCAAAATGGTCTCATCACCCTTGTCTGCACACCTGAGCTACCAACCAGTCTTTCTACTCCATAGAAGACACTGGCCACCCACCTTCTACTACCCTGGAGTTGGACTCAACCTGTTACACCCTCTCCTTTGTACATGTTCAGGCACCTCATTCCTGGGGCACCCCACACTAGCATGCTAGCAGGATAGCAAGCTCTCATCTTTAGAATCTGGTAGCACTATACCCTTCAACTACAGCTTCTCAGAGAAACGGCCAACCTTATTGCCCCTTCCCTTTACTCTCATTAAAGTCTGCTCTTGCCCCTCAGTCAATCTTGCCTCCAAAGTGCCTCAATTTCATCTGTGTGATGTCAAATACAGCAGGCATGTCTTTTTTAGTAACTTTCAGAACTGCTTGCTATCCCCAAACCCTCGAGGGCATGGAAGCCCCTATTAGCTTCCGTGATGCCACATGCTCCGCTGGTACATCTCAGCTGTTGTTGACTACCTGTTAGGTGCTCACTTACACACCAACACATTAAGGTTAAGTCTTCAGACCCTGAGCGGATCTGCCAAGCTATACTCCTTCCCTTCAGACCCTGAGAGGGTCTGCCAAGCTGGACTCCTTCCCTTTGGACCCTGAGCGGCTCTGCCAAGCTAGACTGTAGATGTCTATCCCATCTAGCAAACTTTCTGAGGTTCTGACCCATTTACCTGACAAAGAAGGAAAACCAGGTGCTGCTTGGAACCACCACCCAACTATCACTCTGGACAGAAAGAAGTAATTCTTTTTTCCCCCCTCTATCTACATAAATCATACATATTTGTGTGTGTCACAGTATGAGTATGGAGGTCAGAGGCCAACTTACCGAGTGTATTTTCTCTTTCCATCATGTGGGTTCCAGTGACCAAACTTGGGTCATTAGGCTTGTCAGTAAATGACTTTATCTGCTTAACTGTTTCAATAGCCCAAGAAATTCCGCTTGATTCCTGCTTTGGCTTCCACTTCTAACAGCCACTTCTTCCAAAGTATTCTCAAAGCTGTCCATTGCAAGGCCCCATCCACCCAGCTGTCAGGCTAGCCTGAAGATAACATCAACTTCTGGCACTACTGTAAAAGAAGCCTGCATTCCTGCCCTGCCCACCATTTCCTTCTCAGGAGTGAATGTCTTTTCCATTGTTCTTTTTCTGTCTTGTTTTCTACTGTTGCTACAGTTATCAATAGGTGAAACACTCACATGGCTACACTATTAAATAGTATGTGTTAAAAAGAACAAAACAAAATATATTATCCTGTGACCTTGTCACCAAAGCACATGCTTAAAACACTCTGGTGCACTCCTTCCTTAATTGAAAACCCTCTACAGGTGTCTCAGGACACCTAAAATCCATTTATTTTTATTTTATGTGAGTGTTTTGCTTAAATACATGTTTGTGGACCATGTGCATGAAGCACCTTCAGAGGCCAAAAGACAGCACTGGAGTCCCTAGGACTGGATATAAAAATGGTTCTGAGCCACCCATGAAACCCATTTTCTTTTTTAAGTAAAAACAAAACCTAAACTCCACGGGCATGACCAAAGGGCTCTTCCTGCTCTGGCCCACATCTTTCTCCCTCACCTCTTAGTGTTGCTCAAGAAAACCAGGATGCTTATCATTACCAATGAGCCAAGCAGTCCAGGCTGCACGAGGGCTGGAGTCCACCCAGTTGTCACTGGTAGCACTATATCCACGTGGGGCAAGCTGTTCAAAAACAGTAGATAAGCCTCTTCAAAAACCACCAATTCATGTAACAGGTCTGGGCATCCAATTGAGCTGCACCAAGTCCAAAACAACCTCTACCACAGCTCTTTGTTGCCGTGAGGGGATGACATGCTGTGAGAGGCATGTCCGTGCAAACAGAGCAAATGACCAAGACTGATGGTGACTAGAGAGAACAAAGAAAGGGGGGCTGCGTCCCTTATAATGACCCGGTGTTCCACCAGCTGTTACTCAGCTCCACCTTGAGCTCCTAGGTCAATAAAATAGATTTACTTTTGCAAGTTAAACTGTGCAACCGGAATACATTGACCAGTCGATTCAGAAACGTTGGAACGTTGGAAACGTTCAGAACTTTCCTAGCTATTTAACAATACCAAGTGCCACCTGCCTGTAACATTAAAGAGAGTCCTGAAAAGCAGCCCCTTGGGTTGACCACAACGATCCCTTTTTTCTGTGTCACTTCTCAGTGTTCATAACCCAACGCCAAGTGCTATAAGAAGAAGTGTAAACAAAAAGCAAAGCCAAGAAAGATTTGTCATAGTACAATGAGTTACACCCGACCAAACTTAGGTTGTGGGATAGACCTGGAAACACTGCTTCTAACCCCTTCTCCCTATCAGAACTCCCTACTAGCTGACTAGTAGTGGTGTATTTTAGTACAAACCAAAGACAACATCTAAAAGACAAACCGTTCGATTGCTTCTGTCCTCCTGAATTTGAGTAGCTGCTTCACATGAATTTTCAGGGCTAACTAGCACCTCTTCTGAATGAGCTTCAAGAACTACTAGTGTGGGCGGCGGGTCCTGCTAACCCCGGAGCCCACCTCTACGGGAAAGGTATCCGCAACACCCGCCCAGGAGAGAGACCCGGCTGTACCTGGGGCCGTCTCCAAGTGATGTCCTCCCGAAACTGGGCCAGAGGCGTGGACAAGTTGTAAAAGAGCGAGGAGTCCGAGGCGGGGAATGCGGCGTCCCGGAAAAGCTCCCGCGCCGGCGTCTCGGCCCTGACCGCCCGCATCTTCGGCGCCCTGGGCTCCCATCTGCGGCCCGTGAACTCGGTCGCCGCCCGGGAGCGAGTGCGAGGCCGTCGCTGCAAACCTGGTCAGCCTAGCCCGCGAGAACTACTGGTGCAAACCCGCCCGGCGCAGCAAGCTCCGTTGTCTAGGTAACCCGACCGCAGCCAATTAAGTGCCGTGCTCTGGTCATGTGCCACAGCTACCCAATCGCGCACGCGCTTCAGCTCCGAGCCCAGGGCCAAGACACGCTGGTTCTGTTATCACGAGGGCTCGTCTCCTCGTTGTTTCTCCGGCTGATGCGCTACCCTGATAAATCAGAATGCTTTATTCTTAGGATGGCGCTGCCGTAATCTCTTGAACTTGAGGTCTAGGGGACCACAAGAAGTTGGAAAAAACAGCTTTGGTTTAAGTCGCTTTGCCAACTACCTATCCCAGCATGCAGCGCCGTTCCCAGCATACGTCGCTGATCACCGGAGCCGTCTACTACCCAGCATGCGTCGCTTCTTCCGGTATCAGGCAGGAACTTGTGTTACGGTTGATTCTTCCCTGTCTTCTGAAAGCCCTAGTGAGGAGGAACTGGCTCGGGAAGGCACTTTGTGACCCCCCTCCGTGGCCATGGTGTTTGTGTTGTCCTGGAGAGGCACAGATTTCAGCGGGGTTGAGTCTTGCCGGGCTTGGGCATTCGTCTCAAAACAGTTGGGTCTCGGACGCTTCTGGATCCTAAACAGGGCCAGGAAATGTGGGCATTCCTTGAACCCCTTAGATGGCACATGTTTTTTTTTGTTTGTTTGTTTGTTTTTTGTTTTTGGCTGATGGTGACCACCTGGACTTGCGGCTCCACGGAGATGACCTATCCACTCTCCTGCAGGGACCCGCCCTTCAGGTTCCTAGAAGGGACCCAAACTAGCCAGGGCCTGTTCTCTGTTGCTTTTCCAACTGTACTTCATCAAGGCTGGAGTCTGCATACAGGGTCAGTCAGGGGAGGTGAGAGGCCTCACACATTCTAATGACTGCTCTTTGCATCTGTTTAGAGCTGCTCTCATTTTTTGCCTACTCGGGGCCACTTGTACTTAGCCTTGGATAAAGGGTAGTCAGGGTGCAGTTAGGTAGGACAAGTACCGATTGCTAGAAGAGGAGCAACCTGGTCAAGCATTTACACTTAACCTGCTGCATCAGGACCCAGACAGTTGCCCCTTCTCCCAGTGAGAGGCTGTGCAGCTCCTGCAGCAGTTGTTGCTGTCGCATGATGCAGCTACTTTGGTTCCAGTAGGCCTCAACTCCATGATTTGAGGCAAGAGTAGCCACTTAGTTCAGTACCTCTTTAGAATGCATTTACTTAGTACTTATGGTGTTGACCCAGGTGATTCTGACTTTGGCAGGCTGAAAGCAGCACCATAGTTGAATCATTAAGGGCCTTAGCTCTTTTCCTGGAAGTCTTGAATAATTATCCCTAACTCAAGAGTTCTGTGCAAATGGTTCACTTCCAGAAGTCTCATAGGAGTGATTAGCTCAGGAGAACAGCTTCCTAAGGCCACATCCATTTCTAGGGCTGAGCTATGACCAGAGCCTGACTTCCAGAATCTGGAAGAAACAGTGTCTTAGGGTTACTATTGCTGTAATGAAACACCATGACCAAAGCAACTTGGGGGACAAAATGGTTTATTTTGCTCATAGTTCCATGTCACAATTCATCATCAAAAGCAGTGAGGGCAGGAACCTGGAGGCAGAAGCTAATGGAGAGACCATGGAGGCGTGCTACTTACTGTCCTGATCCTCCATTGCTTGCTCAGCCTGCTTTCTTATCGAACCTAAGACCACCAGCCCAGAGGCAGCACCACTCACTAGGCTGGGCCCTCCCCGACTAATCACTAATTAAGAAAATGGCTTGCAGCAGGATCTTATGGAGGTATTTTCTCAACTGAGGCTCCCTCTGATGACTCTTAGCTTTTGTCAAATTGATATAAAACTAGCCAGCACAGACAAGAAGGCAGCTGCTGGTTAGGAAATAGCCTAGGCCTGCAGGATGGTTATACTTTAGTCAGAGACGGTGTTAGGGCAGCTTATCTATTGACTTGTTTTAACCCTCATTCTAGGGCCCCGTCATTTTTTTTTCTTTTCTGCTTCCCAGTATGTAGCCTTGCTCCCTCAGCCAGTCCCTCAGGGACTTTCTTTTCTCCCCTGGCCCATCTCCATCTCTGGGCTTGGATACTAAGGTACCAAGATGAACTAGAAGTACTCTAGGTGGACAGATGAAGAGGGGTGTGATCCAAGCATGGTGGCGCACATCTGTAATCCCAGCTCTCTGGGAGGCAGAGGCAGGCAGATCTCTGAGTTCAAGGCCAGCCTGGTCTACGAAGTGAGTCCAGGACAGCCAAGACACAGAGAAACCGTGCCTCGAAAAAGAAAAAAAAAAAAGTGTGTGTGTGTGTGGACATGGTTAGCTCTTGGTACAAGTCCTCACAACTGAGGCACTTGAAATCTGAGCCCAAACTGCCTGTGGTGGAACATCTTTAATCCCAACACTCAGGAGGCAGAGTCAAGATGATTGTGGAGTCAGCCTGGGCCACAAAGCAAGAACCTGTCTCAAAATAATAACAAAAACCTGTAAGCCAGAGGTTCATGCAGCTCAGCATGTCATGTTCATGCATTTCAGCTCATGTCACAGCATCATGTGAGATTCCTTTACTATACTGACACTAGCTTGACACTGCATGGTCACTCCAACTTCCAGTGGGAAGACTGAAACAAAACTTCTTTGCAAGCCCATGGATGTCTTGGGGCCCTTTGAAACCTGAACCTTTTTTGCTGCTTTTTGAAACCTTTCAGCCTGCCCTGGTTTTTCAAGGGAGTGTTCCCTGGCTTCCTCGGGAGATCCTCTTCTGAACCCCTGTCACAGCCGAGCACTTCTCTTATGGTCATTGCATTCCCCTGGAGATACAGAGATGGAGAGAGAGAGAGAGAGAGAGAGAGAGAGAGAGAGAGAGAGAGAGAGAGAGAGAGAGAGAGAGAGAGAGAGAGAGAGAGAGAGAGAGAGAGAGAATGAATATCAGCTTTTAGATTCCCCAGGTTAGGTGGAGGGTAGTGGTGGGGAACAAGAGGTAAACAAACACAGCCTTGGAGAAGGGGGAATTGAGGTGTCCTCTGTGAAGGGACAGATAATAGCTTCCAGAGAAGACAGGGAGTACTGAGCCAAGGGTGTAGTCTTTGGTGGACTGTCATGTTTGTTGGGGACTCACCATACAGCTTCTATCCTCTTAGAATAACACTGGTTTCAGTTCTTTGTTTTCTGGTAGCTAGGGGAGTCATCTAGGGAGTCTGACTTCTTCCTAGCTCAGAGGTCATAAGTTCAGAAAGGAGGGTGTGCCTGAGCTCTAGATCATAAGAGTAGTTTGGGCTTCAGTGCTTGTTGCAGACGTGTGAGAATCCGAGTTCCATCTCTAGTGCCCACACAGAGAGCTGAACATGATGGTATGTTTGCTGTGAAGAGATGCCATGACCATGACAACTCTTAATAAAGGAAAACATTTAATTGGGGCTTGCTTACAGTTCAAAGGTTTAGTCCATTATCACCGTGGTGGGAATGGTGGCATGGCAGGCAGACATGGTGCTGAGAGTTCTGCATCTGTATCTGCAGGGAGCAGGAAGAGAGTGAGAAAAGGAGGCCTGGCCTGAGCATCTGAAACCTCAGGGTGACACACTTTCTCCAACAAGGCCACACCTCCTCATAGTGCCACTCTTCTTCATTCAAACCACCTCAGTGTTCTTATAATCCCAGTATTGGAGAGACGCAGATTGGGAACCATTAGCTGGATGCTCAGCTTAGTCTAATCAACAAGCCTCAGATCCCAGTGAGAGACTAGGTCTCAAACAAGGTACATAGCTTAAACTATTTCATAAAAACTTGATTTCACTGCCCACACATAGAGCCAAGGGCCAGTTACCTGCTTTGCATCCACTTTCTCAGTCCTCAGAACTGCTCAGGCACTACAATGAAGCTGTAGATAAAAAGCACCTGGGCTCACATACAATGCAGCCTAGTGTCTGCTGACGTCTTCCTGGCGTGGTGCGCAGAAAATACAGAGGCATCCCATTCCAGCCACAGTGCCAGTGTGCAGCGGGAATGTTTCTGACTGCTGAAGTCAGCTTGTAGTCACACAGTGACATGCCAGAAGACAAAGACCAAGGTACTGAGAACCTGGTGCAGACAGTAATACTGAAAAGTGTTCTGGGTGTTCAGGCAAGTCACCTCAATTTGGAGCTTATTGAGCATATGGTCACTTTATATGTAGTTGTTCTGTTAAAAACTTTGGAGTCTTTGTGGCAAGACGTGCAGGCATTATGCTCGGATCATCTACTATATAGCAACCAACATTGTCTCACAGCTTCTTCAGGTTGGGAACTGGGAGCAAGTCATTTGTGGTTTTGACTTAGGGTCTCTGGGAACATAAGGTCAAGATGTGAGACTAAGGCTGAACACATCTGCCTGGAGCTAGAGGATCCACTCCAAGCTGAAGGGAAGCCTTACTTCTTCACTACGTGGCCACCATGACTTATCTTTCTTTGCACAAGCTAATTACACGATGGCAGGTTTTTGCCAAAAGAAACTTCAAGAGAAGGCAGACGTACAAGTCACCATGTTTTGTGACCCATATAAGACGGCATGGTCTGTTGCCACAAAGAGAATCAGGACTCCAGGAGTGAGCAAAGAGGGATAGCACTCTTGTCACTACAAAAAATAAAAATGAAAAAATACTTGGCATTGGGGTGAGAGACAAGCCCTCAGTATCTGAAAGCTTTAGTGGAGGGCAGACTCAGCTCTCTAGAAGGAACATGCTGAGCAGTGACAAAGGTTGGGTGTGGGGGATAATGCCTATAACTCCAGCACTGAGGAGGAAGCAAGGGGATCAAAAATTCCAGAATGGCCTGTGTATAGCAAGGTCAGACCCACGAATGTTAGAGGTGGGGTGACAAGAGACAGGATCCGGCAGGTCCTGTAGGACTGGGAGACGAACATACCGCTGGTTTAGGAAGCTCGTTAACACTGAACAGTGTAAAGGTATCCGGATGTGAACTTGGCTTAGGCACATATACAGTTCCGTGCACAGATCTGAAATGCAAAGCACTTTAGGCATGTGAAGCAGGGACAATTCACACCCAACAGCCCAAGTGGGTCAGCTGCTGAGGAGCAGGTCTGGTGCCTTGTCTCTCTGGAGAAAGGCCTTCCCTCTGGTCCCCACAAGGGACTTAATAGTAGTAGGCTGGTGTGGATTTTGTGGGTCCCCCCATGTTATTAGGTCCTGAGCCAAAGGACCGGCTGCCACGGTGCACATCCTGTAGACCCTCACCCCAAGTATAGTTGGTGATGAAAGCCTGGCATCCACTTCAGTGAAGCTAGGAAGTATGTCTAGGGAAGCACCCTTGGGAGTTCAGGTTCCCCAGCTCTTTTCAGGGTACAGGTAGTGAGGTGAGGTTCTTGGGTCTTCAACAGCTATGCTAGTTGTGGTCATGGCTTTGAGGGGGACTAGCAGGCAATAACGAATTGCTCTTCTGTGGAACTGTCTCATTTAGGACAGTTAGTGGACCTGAGGTTCTGGAAACTTGGGTTTCTCTCCTTCCTCAGAAGACTGCTTCCAGCTAGAGGAATCCTAGTCAATGTTGGGGTGGAGACATTATCTGCCTTCTCTACAGCCTTCCCTGAGGAGAATGAGGAAAGGCCTGTCTGGGCAAATTCCAAGGGTTTCAAGGGTCAAAGCATGTTGACATGTTGGGATTCTGACCCATATAGCCCCAGATGTGGCTATTCTCCCATTTTATGAATGAAGAACCCACACCTCAGACAGAGCAGTTGATCACTTGGGAGTACAGAAGGCAGAAAGGACATGGCAGCTTTGGGAAGAGGCAGGACAGGAACTCAAGCACAGAGCAGAAGCCTGGAAACAGGAACTGGCAGAAGCCAATGAGAGGTGCTAGTCTTGCTAGTCCAGCCCATGATTCTCTTCACTGTGAGCATTCTAACAAATTTTCAGTTAAAATTTTTTTAATATGGTTCTATTGCCAAAATGGCTGACAGATTTAATGTAATTCTCATCAAAATTCCAAGGGCATTCTTCACAAAATAGAAAATATATCCTAAAATTCATATAATATCGTAAAAGACCCTGAGCAGAAACAGCAACGCCAGAGCAGCGAGGCCAGCATAGTAGTGGAACAAACAGACTCATAGACTAGTAGAATAGAATGGAGGACCCAGAAATAAACCTCAAGCAACTTGCCTGGCTTGCTCATTTAACCATCTGATTAAATCTTTCTGTGTGTGTGTGCACACACACTATGATATACACGCATGAAGATCAGAACATAACTTTGTCAAGCTGGTTGTCTCCTTTCACCTGTAGAGTTCTGATCCTAGGTCACCTGGTTTGTGTAGCAAGCACTTTACATGCTGAGCTATCTGGCCAGCACAGGCATCTGATTCTTGACAAAGGTGCTCAAAACATGCTGGCAAAGACAGCCTCTTTAACAAGTGGTTTGTTGAAGCCAAAAGCCACTTCTGGGTTTGTATCTAAAGGAACCTGCATCAGCCATCAACAGAGATACATGTGTATCTGCTTGTAGCACTGATCACTATAAGATATGGTGTTAGTTTAGAAGTCCATCAACACATGAATGGATAAAAGAAATGCAGTAAATAATTACAGTGGGGTATCATTCAGCTACAGAGAAGTATGAAACTATGCCCTTGGTAGAGAATTTGATAGAGAGCATGATGTTAACAGAAATAAGCTGGGGGACGGTTGGAGGGGTGGTTCAGTGGTTAAGAACACTGGCTACTCCTGCAGATGACCTGCATACATGTAGGCAAACACTCACATACATAGAATAAAAAGAAGCCAGACTCAGATAACCTTTTTTTTTATATGTAGAATAAAGAAGAAAGAAGCTAGGAAATGAGAAAGGCAATGGGAGGAAATTTGTTGGTGGAGAACAGGCCATGAGAAGGTAATAAGTGAGTACAATATATGAAAAGGCCATCTTGAACTCCAGTGTTTTATATATAAAATAGTATTTAAGAATGGAATACTATTCAGCCATTAAAAACAAGGAAATCTTGAAATTTGCAGGCAAATGGATGGATCTGGGAAAGACTATCCTGAGCAAGATGGGAGCCTAGCACAGCTGTCCGCTGAGAGGCTCCACCCAGTAAAGGGTCAAAACAGATGCTGAGACTCACAGCCAAAGATTGGGTGGAGCACAGGGAGCCTTGTGGAAGATTTGGGGGAAAGATAGGACACAGAAGGGACAGGAGCCAACTAACCTGGGCCCAAGGGGCCCTGCAGAGACTGAAGCACCAACCAAGGGCCATACATGGACTGGATCTAGGCCCCTCTATACATATACACACCCCCACACCACATATATACTTGGCCTTCTTGTGGGTTTCCTAGTAAGGGGAGTGGGTACTGTTTCTGACATGGACTCCATTGCATGCTTTTCGATCACATACCCCTGGTGGAGCTGCCTTGGCAGACCACTGTGGAAGATGTGCTCAGTTTTGAAGTGCTATCATGGGTTAGTGGGGGTGGGATGCTTTCCTAAGGGCTAGGGGAGGAGGGAAGAGGAAGGGAGGATAGGGCCAGGAGGAGGAGAGGATGGGGACTATAATCGGGATGTAAATTGAACAACTAAACAAATAAAGTTAAAAAAAATTTTAAATGTCCAAGGTATCTGTTACCACTGTTACTGTTCACAGGGCATATTCCTAACAGTGTACTCTATTTTATACCCTATCCTGTTTGTGTCTGAGCTATGTGCTCTGAAGTTTTCTGCACAGTGTCCCAGAGCTGTGTCTCAGGTGCTAGCCTGGTTTGCTGAGGTCCTGTGCATTGTTGGCATTAACCAGTGGCTGGTCTCAGTAGTGCCTTGTTTTTATGCCAGAAGTTCTCCAGAACATTTTCCAAGTCTCTGTGGAGGAGAGTGCTAATGGACATTCCAGACTGCACAAGACAGAGCCTGAAGAAAGGGTCCCAGAAAACTTTAGCTAGGCCCCAAGGACCCTAGGTAACATGCAGATCCTCATACTGTTGCCAATTGAAATGTTGGTTTGCCATGGGAATGTGAGAACAAAACATCTACTGAAGCTCACCTGTGATGACTCACAAACGCAGACAATGCACAGTGGAGGAAGCTGGAAGAACTGGCTGTCCGTGATGGCCTGCCTAGCAAGAAATTACAGGGAAGAGACTCTAAGGCAGTCCAGCTTTGCCCAGTGGAGAAAGGACACAGATAAAGACCAAAGATGCAAGGATGTGGTTGAAAGTAATGCCCCACTGTACCTCTAGTGGCATGCAGAGCCATGACAGATC
This sequence comes from Pachyuromys duprasi, assembly GCA_028658305.1. Taxonomy (NCBI): domain Eukaryota; kingdom Metazoa; phylum Chordata; class Mammalia; order Rodentia; family Muridae; genus Pachyuromys; species Pachyuromys duprasi. The sequence goes on along the minus strand of CM053751.1, from coordinate 69,257,298 downwards.
GACATCAAGGATGGCATTCTAGGTAGGCAACCCAACCTAAAATTCCCTAAGTTGTAATTTCTGATTTTTTTTTTCAAGACAGGGTTTCTCTGTGTAGCCTTGCACTATAGGCAAGACCCCCTCGGTGTCATTTAATCCCCGGTACATTTCCTGGAATCACTTAAAATCCCTTCCATTGGCACAGATTCCTAGTTAGCCCCTCTGGGAGAGGGGAGACAACATATCCCCCACAAGACTCACTTTGTAGACCAGACTGGCTCTGCCTCCCTGAGTGCTGGGATTAAAGACATGCACCACCATGCCCAACTCATTTCTGATTTCATACAGATCTAAGTACTGGCTGGAGGGTGCTGTGGGTACAGCTGGGGCATCTAGAACTCGAATCAATCCTCTGGGAGACCACAAGGTGTCTTGACAAAGAAATGAGAAGCCTAAGTGAGTTTGTGACAACAGACTTAAAAGTAGTCTTGGCAGGAACAAGTTGAGAGCGATTCTGCTGTTAAAATGCACTGTGTGGATGTCTTCAGTATGGGCTCTCTGGATGATGGCACCTGGGCCAGAGAGAGCAAAGGTGAATGGAATACACGGGGCTCTTGGCCACCTGATGGGGCTTAAACTCAGACAGCAACCCCCCTCCCCAGGCGCTCATTATGTTTTAAATCTGAAAGTGCCTCTCACCTCCAAGGCTCAGATTTGGAACCAGTATATGGTGCTATAGTTAAGGCTATGGAGCCTTTAGGAGATGGGACCTGGCTGGCCTTCCAGTTATATTTGTCTCTGCTGTCTAGTACTACAGAATCTTAGCAAGTGTGGCTCCTGCCCCCAGACACATGCTGCCACTGACCAGCCTTTCGTGAACCCACGCCTTCCCTGCCGCTGTGGTCGAAGACAACAGCTGAAGCAAACTTATCTGTTTCTGTCCAATACTGTTACAGTAATGAGAATAGTAACATCTCTCCTGCAAGGTGTGGCTGCGATTGTCCCCTCTGCCTATGCCGAGTTGTGAGAAATGGCTCTCACTCTTGAATAGTGTAGAGCCTCAGGCAGTACTGTGATGGGCATTATGCACATAAGCTGTCAAAGGAGAGGTGACCCTGAGTCCTGGTCTCATTTGGGGTGTATGTCTAGGAGACACACTTGGACTGTCTCTGCTGAGGTGAGTTTCCTAAAAAGGAAGAAAGGTGAATGGGACATTTGGTGACTGGTGGCTTCAAGGTATTCATCTCACTGTTTCCTGTAACCACATATGGAGTTGGCTGTGACTGGGTCTGGGGGTGGGTTGGGACGAAAGGTATGCTGCAGCACACTGCCAATGTTGGAGGCTTCAGAGTACCAAATGCTCCCTATGGTGGCCCTGTCATCAGCTTCTCTTTGAGCAACCATGGCAGGTGGCTCCACTTGACACCCTATGAACATGGAGCTTCCCTTTGTTAGCTGGGGCATCTAACTCCACAGCTCACCATGCTTTAATTCAGTTTCAGCATCCCTGTTATTCCCTGTTACTCACGCTTCTCTGGTTTTGGAGGCCTGGGTACCCCAGTGCTAAGAGGCAGAGGTATGGTCAGAGTCACAGAAATCAAAGTCCAGTACAAGGGTGACAAACATCCTTTTTAGGGTCCTGAAGGTCTGATAGAGGAGCTGAGAAGAACAAGGGGCCACCTACTGGCCCCATCACCTCAGCCTCCAGGGTAGGTCCCCACCTCCACTGGGGTCTGTCTATTGAGACAGGCAATGACAAAGACTCCTGTAACCAGTTCTCATCTCTGCCAGCCCTACCTCTAGCAGCTGGCTGGTTGTGGAAAATAGGGTAGTGACAAACAGGAAGGGAGGTCAGGTCTGCAGAGTGGAAGTTAATGGACAGTCACCATGCTTCCTGCTGCAGTGGCCCAGACTGAAGCCTGAGCCTGGTGTTTCTCCCAGCAGGTTACAGAGAGCACCGATGGTACCAAGGGAGCCACAGAGGCAGACCATCCTTCTCGGTACCTTTGGGGCCTGGACTCCAGAAACTGAGGCTTGCTTGAGAGTTCCATCCTCTCCTTCTGTCCTCTGCCCCCATGCTGATGAAATGCCCGTATCCTTGCCCCTCTTCCCTCTGTCCTTGAAGCCCAGGGGCCAAAGGGTTCTGCAGGGAAGCACACTTCCAGGACCGCGCATCCTGGGCCTCTGGCACATGTAAGGCACATTGTGGTTGTTGCTGTAAGACTGCTGGGGCCACTGTCCCCAAGGCAATGTTCAGAGATGCTGGCTTCCAGGGTGAGGCATGGCTGTCAGTGTTGAGACAGGAGGCATGGTGGGTATAGGCCAGCCCTGGGGCTTGCAGTGCAAGAGAGCAGGGACAGAGTAGGCTCTGGTACATGGGCCTCAATGGACACAAGATCCTTTTCCCCATGCCCCTGGCCTGGAGCCAATGGGAGGGGCTTATGGTCCTGGGCAGAGCTCATGGCCAGAGCCAAGGCGCAGTCATGGCGGCCCGGACCACAAAAGGCACAATCATGGTGTCTGGGAGGTCGAGGGTCAGTCACCATCAAGGCTAGGCAGACACATTGACATCCCTGAGAGAGATGGTGCTGCTGGGGGCCTCGTCCCCGAGCAGCAGGGCTGGCGAGTCTGGGTTCGCATCTGCCTCAGCACTGTCCAACTCTGTGCTGGGCCCTGCAGTCGGTTCGGCACTGGGGCCCAGCCCCTGGGACAGGATCTGCTGGATGGTTCTGCGCAGGTTGGGATGCAGCCGGGCCTGTGTCTGGCAGAAGACCTCCAGTGCGAAGGGCTTGAGTGCCCCAGTGCAGAGGTCCTCATACAGTGGGATGGTGTACATTCGCGACATCTGCAGAAGGCACCCGGTCACACCAGCAGGCTCCCTGTGCGCCTTCCACCACCCAGACCCAGATGTACCCCACATGTTCAGGAGGGCTTTGGCCAGACTAACATGCTACAGTGCCCTCATCAGTCTCACCATCACCTCTCCCTCTAGGCCGTCTCAGAGTTTGGGCTGCAAGGGCTGGGCAAGGAATGGCAACGCTGGCCTCTGCCCGAGAAGCTTGAACGGGCCCTGTACCCAGACCCGGAAGGGGATACCAACAGGCCTAAAGCCCAGCTGGCTCAAGGCTAATGCCAGCAGAGGCCCCTGGACTCTGGTACCCGACTTTTCCCTCTGTGGTGGAGTTCATGCCTCTCTGCCTAGTCCTTCAATCTTCCCCCACCTCACCTGTACTCTGACCCCTCCACTATCACTTTGGGTCTGATGGCTTTCACTCCCCTCTCCAGAATATGCCTGGCCTGCCTGAGTGGAAAGTCTGATGGGTGAGATGGGCCACTGAGGAGAGGCTGTCCCGCCCCCCAGTCATGCCCCAGCATGTAGCTGCACCTGGCTCTCCAGGAAACGGCGGACCCTGTGAAGGTCAGGATAGTAGTCATTGCGGACGACGATCTGCAGCCAGCGGATGCGGATCTCAGCGTTCATGGAGTCCAGCAGGGATGAGTAACACTTGGATAGGCTCATCACCACCTCTGTGGGGCGGTGGGCAGGTCAGGGCTGGGCTGGAGCCGCAGCCCTTCCCCAGGCTACCCTGTTGGCTGCGGGACCCACCCTGGGGCAACGGGGATCCATCAAGCAGCCGGTCCAGGAAGAGTGCTGTCTGGAAGGTCCGCCACTTGGAGATGTCAATGGCACTGGCTGATGCTGTGGCCTGCTCCAGGGGCTCTGCAGTCCACAGCTGGAAGAGGGCTTCTACAGGCCGGGTTAGGCTGGACCCCTGAGACAGGTCTGGCTCAGCCAGTGGTGGGCCTGTGGCATTGAGCCAGCGCTCGAACTCCAGCCCTGCAGGAAGACCAGGCCTGGGGTCCCTGCCTGGGCTGGGGGCCACCAGAGCAGATTGCCAGGGAGACTCCAAGCCCAGAGGGTATCCCTTGAAAGGTGGTCTCTTCTAGAGAGACCAGGGTCCTCAAAGAATATAAGCAATTCCCCAGAAGTTTGTGCTTTCCCCTTGGAGCCATTGGAGGGGGCTCCTATGAGGGAGGCAGGGAGAGGCCACGAAGCTTGGTCAGTGACCAAGGGATCGCCACCTGCTACGTGCCTATCCTGTATACAGCACTGAGGCGGAGGAGGCTCTATTCATGGTCAATGAAGCACATGTTCTCTGAGGACCACCCCGAATCCCACAGAGCACTCATATACCTTCTAAACTTTAGGGTCACCATTCCTAGACTTTGAAGCCCTCTCACAAACTCATTTTTCCCCCATGGATATCAAGCTCCTCCCATGCTTAGATTGGTCCCCAAGCCCTCAGATCCCCCAGGAGACTCTATTATGTACAAGCAGGGTCCCAGGGCAAATCCCACTACCTTGCTGAGCATCCTTTAGGGACTTTGCATGACTCTTTCCACAACCCTTTCCCGCTGGCTGCTTAGCCTGGCCTGCTTAGTCTAGGGGCCACCTCTTCCAGGGAGCCCCTGCCCCCCTCTCCCTGCCATGATTCTTTAGACTGGGAGGTAGACTCCTCTTTACTCTCATGGCATCCTGACCTAGAGCCTACACAGAGCAGAAGGGGTTGACAAACTTCCCTCCAGCCACTGCTGCCATTTTGTTCTTGGCCCTTGAGCCTGCAGCAGGTTAGGTGGCCTCACCTGCCCGGCAGTCCACACTCTGCTCCTTCAGTTCGGGAAAGAAGCTCAAGAAGGAGTCCAGCAGGTCCTGGGCCACCACACTGGTGAATTTGTATTTCTCTACATAGGCCTGTGAGATGAGGGGCATGGCCTTAGCAGGTATGGAAGGCTGGGGATGGTTAGCTCTGGCAGAGCGGGGCTGGCACACTGGGACATCTAAAGATATACATCACAGTCCAGGTGGCCCAAAGGCCCTGCTGAAAGGGTAGGAGAAGGAGGGACAGTACCTCAGCAGGCCAGGTCCCACTCTGGTCCCCGGGTCCCTTTTCCCCAGAGGACAACTCTGCCAGCTGGAAGAAGTTGTGGGTAAGAGGTGGTCAGACCCACATGCTTACTCGAAGAAAGTTGTCAAAGCGCTGAGGCTCTCCACAGAGCTGGGACAGGTAGTATACGAAGCAGTAGCCCTTCTCATAGGTGAACAGGTTCATCAGATGGCTGGGGTTCACTCCTGTGGGGACACCGAGGATGCAGCTGGGCCCTGCATGCCGAAGCTGGGGCAGTGGCTAGCTGAGGAGCAGGCAGGTGGGAAGCCACAGTCCTTTACGTGGGTATCAACATCCTGGTACACAGTGATGGAGCTTGCTCTGTGCCATGGCAACCAGTGCTCAGCCCCTGCTGGACTGTGGCAGGCAGAGGCACCTAAGATCTTTCCCCTGGGGCCTATGAACACCCAGCTGGACTTGGAAGGGATTCAAGCATGGTGAGGTAGAGAAGCCCTAGCAGGGCAAGTAAACAGCAGGAAAGGATGCCTGAGGATGCCATACATGGGTTCCTAGGGGTAAGCCTGGGGTAGGGAATACCTGGTTCCAGCTTGACCTGCAGCTTGCTAACCGGGCTATCCTCCCCAAGAAGCCGCATCTGCCTGTGCAGGGCATCCAGGCGGAATGCTGTCTCCAGGCAGGTGAAGGCAGCCCCTGAGTGGAGTCAGAATAGAGAGAAAAGGTGGAGGTCAGGGAGGCTGGAGCACCTACAGCAGGGTTGCCCCTCTCTACCCACCACCCAGCCCCAGAGACTTCTGGACACTGTCAAAGCTGGAGGGTAGGCAGGGCTCTGTGCCTCTTGCAAGTGGTACCTAAGAGGGCCCAAGGCCACTCTACCCCTGCCACAGCTGCCCCAGACAATACCATAGGTCTCCGTGGTGATGCGGCGCTGTGCGTAGGTGGCCAGGCCCTCGCTCAGCCACATCTCCTCCCAGGTGGCATTGGTGACAGCGTTGCCGAACCAGCTGTGGGCTACCTCATGGATGACATCTATCACCAGGAACTCATCACTCTCAAGGATGGAGGAGATGATGAAGGTGAGGCAGGGATTCTCCATGGCCACGATGGGGAAGGAGGGTGGCAGGAAAACGATGTCATATCTGTGCCCATAGGTGCGGGGTGAGGAGGGGCTCTGGCCACGACTCACCAAACCCACAGCCACACTCTCCACCTGGGATGGCAGCCCAGCCCTGCAGTATTACTTCCTTCCCGGTCGACGGAGGACAGGGAACATGGGGTCAGACAAGGAGTTCCCAGGTTAGCCCTCTTCTTTGAGGGAAAGAGTATAGCCAGCCGGGAAGAGCGGAGGACAGGACATACCTGCCCCACATGTATGGCCCATATAACCGCTCTGCTGCACTCAGCCACTCTTCCACAGCGCCCGACAGCTTGCTGGTGGCTGTGGGCAGGAGGCATGGCTCAGCCCACACACGACTCCTGTCACAGACAGAGGAGGACTGAGGCTGAAAAGTCTGTGCCTTACTCACCCCACTGGATCCCTCCCTCAGCCATGTCTGGCCCTGCTCCCTGGATGTGGCTCTTCCCACAATCTGTAGGGGAACTGCATAACAAAGCCAAGGTGTATTCAGATCCTTGTGTCAATGGCCTGAAGGAACTGGTAAGGACAGGAGGGGACGGCTGGTTGTGTGGTAGCCCCCAGACTGATGACAGGCAGGGCACTGGGATGCGTCCCTTAGTTCTACGTCTGAAGACAGTGGGTGAGGAGGCATGTGCATGGGCTGGCATCTTCTGGTGTCTTCCTAAGCCCAGTCACCCAGAACAGTGCAGCAGCGTGCGGAAGGGACTTACCTAGGTCCAATGTCTGCTGGCTTGAGGTCTCCGGCCACAAGGGCTACGAGGTAGGCAGGTACGGGGTGTTCCATGTGGAAGTGGTAGACGCCTTCCTCCTCTACGTACATGCTCCGAGTTGCACTCATCAGCACCTGTACCCCTAACGGGGCCTGCAATGGGCTAGGCTGAGGATTGGCAGTCTACTAGGATACAACTACCTCCCAGGAAAGGGACCACACTTTTAAGGGATGACTTATCCCTAATAAGGGATTCCACAATTCATCTCAGAGGACTCCTTATCTGTGACAGGGGACCCCTGGTCCCATCAGGGTGTCTTCCATCTCCCAGGGGTGGGGTACTACAACCCAGGCTGGGGAACTCTATCTCCATGAGGAAGCCCTCAGATTCTTATCAGATAGCCTCACAGGTTGGGCAAGGAACCATGTCCCCTTGAGAGGACTATACACTGAAACCCTAATCTGCTCCAGTTGGAGGCTGCCATGCTTATAACTCAAGAACCTCTGCCAGGCTCCTGACTTCCTCAGCGCCACACCCTGGTCCCTCCACCTGACCTCTGTAAGGCCTGTCTTTGACTTCTCCACAGGATTGTCTCACTAAGATAGTGGCCTTTAGCAACCTGGATCCCAGTCCAGGCAGGCAAGAGGAGTACAAAGGAGGTTGGCCAGAGCCTGTGTGCAGGCCTGCAGTAGGCTCCAGCCTCTTACAGGGTCTGAAGGAGGCAGAAACAGCCCCAACCGAGATCCTGACCTTGACAACAGCTGAGTAGGTGCACTTGACGGCGGGCGTATCGAAGCAGGGGAAGAAGGAGCGGTTGCATACAGAGTGGCCCTGGGTGAACACGAAAGGCTTGGCATTGCCATAGGTCAGCTCTGGGTCCAGCCACCAGATCTGCGGGCAAGGTGGAACATAAGCAGGTGCTGTCACCGGGTCCAGTGTGCTAGGCCTAGAGCCTGGGACCACGGGTGCTGGGAAGGGCCCCATCTGCTCCTGTAGCCTGACCCCCAGTACACTCACTCATTTCCCTGGCAGGGACTGTCAATCTAGTTTGTGTGTGCCAGACACCAGCCTTGTTCCCAGATAGGAGGTCACATGTCTGGGGCTGGCCCACAATAAAGGAAAAGAGGAAAACGCACACCATGGTATTAGCTGAACTTCTAGAGGGAAACTAAGGAACGGCCAGAACACCTGGGTTTGAATCCCCGTGGGCTGATAGCCAATCTGGTCTTAGGAGCAGGGAAACATGGGAAACCGGTGCTCCTTTACATTGGTATAGAGGAAGTCAGCCCCAGTGCTGGTAAACCTGTGGGGCTAGAGTGGAGGCTTGACATGCTCCGATTTGTCAGGAGTGTCAAGGGGATTGCAACCAAGAGTGATCCCCAGGAACTGCTGCCCCCTCCTTCCCCTCCCACTCTCCTGCCACCTGGCCTCTCGGGGCCAAGGTCACTGGCTTAGCTAAACCTCCTTCCCAGCCATGGCTATTGAGGCATTCTGAATCTTCAGCTGTCCAGGCCAGGTCCTACCCCCAACTCAGGAGCTCCAGCTACAAAGCAATGTCTGCCCCCACACTGCCCTCTGCTAGGACAACAGGAATGAAACAAAGTGAATTTTTCATTTGGTGATCAAGGGCACATGGGTCCTTTCAGGGGACATAGATAGGAAACACCCCCGACACAACTCTATGAATGGATGAGTGTGTGCAGTCAAGGCTGACTGTCCTTATGGGGACAGAGCCCATGCTGACACCTCCTAGACCCCAGATAAGGGATCATGACATGTGTGGCGAAGTTGCCTGCCCCACAGACCCCAGACCTTGTGTGTGTGGAGGGAGCTATTCATCCAGTAGATCCCAGACCCAGAGAGGAATGTCTGCTTTCAGACCCCAGAGCTGTGTGGGAATGCTTGTCCCTATAGACCCCAGACCTTGGGGACTATGCCACAGACCTCAGGATCAGGGGTGCTGTCTGCATATAGACCCTAGATGTGCCTTTCCCAAAAACTTAAAACCTGGGGAGTAACGCCTTGCCCCACAGACCTAGGGGCATGCCTATTCCACAGACCCAGACCTGAGGGAGACTCCCACCCCAGCAGATCCAGAGACTGATACCTGTCCCACAGATTCCACACCCAGGAGGCTACCTATCAATAGGTCACAAATTTGAGCGGGTTGCTTGCCATGTAGACCTGGCCATGCCTCTGCCGGCATTCATGGGCCCCTTTCTATCACTGGCTTCTCCCCACAGCAAACCTGCAGCTGTGTCTTTCTTTTTTGCTGGGGAGCTAGCTCCAAAATGCAACCTCCAGAAACCCGGGACCCAGGGACCTGAATGGAAGAGGGTTCCTGTGGTGGAACCTGCTGCCAGTGGGGTCTTGGTCTGCTCTGGGAGGACAGGCTCCCAGAGGCCCTTCCAGCTCTACGTTCTTCTTCTACACTAGCTGCACTTACTCCATTGAACCCTCAGGATCTGCCTACTTCCTACCCTACAGCTCCACCATGCCTGGGCTCCAGTGGGTGGGCTGCCTTTCCAGACACCAATAACACTACCTTAGAGGGAGGGCCGGACTTGGCCCTGCCCCAGAGCAAAGCAGCTGATGGTCCCAGTAGATAAGAAATGGGTTAGCTAACTTCAGATACTGTAGGGCAGGGGAAAAAAGCTGATCTTGCTGGGGTGGGAATGAAGGGCCGGGGTGTGGAGGAGCCCTAGAATCCACACCTCTAAACTGCTGCTCCTGGAGTTGGAGCCGCTGTCAGGGCCTCCTGGGAAATCCAGATAGCTCCTGCTGCATCCTCCCTAGGCACAGGTCAGACAGGGTTGTGAATTCTGAGCTGCCCAATGGACATGTGCAACATAAGGTGCCGGAGGTCACAGGCCAATCCGCTCCCATGGCTGTGGCTCAGCTTTGTTACCCTGGAGCCACCCAGGCTTGAGGACCATGCAACTCCTCCCTGTCTGGACTGGAGCGACCACAGTCCCATCATCAGGCCACCCTGTCCACTGGCCTTGTCTATCGCAGCCAATGAGGGTTCCATTCCTGCCACTCTGCTGTCAATGGACAGAGCAAACACACACGACACACATTCACAAGTGAAGGGCAGGAAGCAGCTCACTCCTCAGTTTTCACCTGGCATGCTAAGAAGCAGGCCTAACACCAACAGAGGCCCCCCACTACCATAGCAGGTAAGGGGCTGAGCCCCATAGACCAGCTGCAGACACAAAGCAGGGACTCTGGGAAGAGGTAGCTGGCCCCAGTCAAGACTCCTGAGAAGGGTGCAGGAAGCGATGTGAATCCCTTCTGGTCTTTTCCTGCCCAGGTGTCACTTTGTTACTCTGTGGCTCCTGGCCTGTTCATTTGGGCTCTCCAGGCAGTGGCAGATGGACTTTCCAAGGGCCCTGTGGAGCTGCCTGTGCATTAGGTATCCATGGTAGATGTCACATGAGCACTCTCTACTACCTGGGAAGCTGGAGGGAGGCATCATGCTTCAGGAGTCAAAGGTCCGGCTCCATTCTGCAAACCCATTGACTGCCACCGGATTAGCCCTACGCCCTTTGCTTTTCCAACAGGGCCTGTAGGATGGTGGGTGCACTATGCCAAAGGCCTCAGCAGTGTGTCTACTGGGAGGCGGGGCACATCTGCCCCAACATGTCACAACACAGCTCAGGGAGTCCAAAGCCAAACCTCATGGCATACAATGCCTCTCTGTCACCCACTGTCCCTCCTTCCACCTCCAGACAACAGACCCAGGTGTCCTCAAGCCCTCTGAAGGCCTAGATCACTGGGTGGCCCTTCTGTATCGGGCACTCCCAGAACACCCCTCATTGCAGGGACTCTTACAGCTAGTTTAGCTGGGCCCAGAAGCTGCTCTTGTATCTAGATAGGGGCATAACACCTGATGGGAAGTCCTCCTCCTCCCCACCCCCTGAGAAACATGCTGTTGAGTATCAACAATGTCCACTGGGCCTGGGACTCCACTCAAAGGTCCCAAGAACTTGTCGGCAACATCTGGGAATAACTGCAGCCTCCTGGGGAGGCCTCTTGGGTCAGGCTGGCCCTCGCTCTCTGTGTCCCAGAAGCAGCGTACAGATTAACATCCTCTGACCAAGCAGCGAACCAAGAGATATTTGCAGAGCCCCGCTAGCCACTTAGAGACCCGGTGCCCACCCGGGTAGGACTCACGGCAGGGGCATCGGTCGAGGTGTAGCGCAGGATGACCTGGAAGGGCTGGTGCGCCAGCAGCTCGGGAGGCAGTGTGACGGTCAGTGAGGAGCCATAGTCGGTGAATGGGTCCAGCCTGAAGGCCAGCGGGCAGCCGGCGGACTCCACGCCGGGCGCATCGGCGAAGGCGGGCAGTGGGGGACCCAACTCTGGGGCAGGGAAGGCGAAGGTGCAGGGTGATTCCGAGGCCGCAGGGGCGCGGCGGAACGAGACCGAGTGCAGGCGCAAGGCCGGGTGCGCGTCGAGCACGAGCGCGCGGGCCGAGGGCCGCAGCGCGCACAGTTCCAGCACCAGGCAGCCGGCCAGCTCACGCGCCTCCGGCCGCAGCTCCAGGCCCAGCTGCAGGTGGCGGAGGCGGAAAAGCTGCGCGCTGGAGGCCGAGGCCACGTCCAGGGCGGGCGGCGGCTCGGGCGGCGGGCGGGCGGGCGCGCCTTCGGCTCCGGGCGCCTTGCGGCAGCAGCACTGTGCCGCCATGGCCACCGGCGCTAAGTGAAATCCATGGGCAGCGGCCGCTGAGGGCCGCGGGCGGTGGGCGAGGGGCCCGGACGGCGGTGCGGCTGGCGGCGGCGGCGGCGGCGGCGGCGGCGGCGGGGCGCGGGCACAACAGGAAGTCGCGCCGGGAGCCGCCCGGCCCGGCCTCGCGCCGCGCGCCGCCCCGCTCCGGTTGGGCTCAGCAGCCGCCGGGGGCGCTGTGTGCGGTCCCGGGCCTGTGCTCCGAGGCGGCGAGAGCGGCGGAGCAGAACGAGAGGCCGGACGCCCAGAAAGGCTGTGTGTCCGCAGTCTGCGCTCTGCAGCGAAGGCTTAGAGCACAGCCTTGGAGGCGGGACTGTCACTTTCCCAGGGACGCTGGTGACACCTCAGCCAGTCGGTCCTCAGACTCCAGGAATGATCCTTGTTGTTCTCCTGACGCGATTCCATTTGAGCCCTCCAGTTGGCCTGTGCAATAGCTGTGGGTGCAAAGCTTTTTGGGAAAACACACGGCTGTCGAGTACAAAGCCCATACAGTTGTGGCCATTTAGATTCAAATTAAGCATAAGGAGAAGCTGCCAGTTGCACTGGCTTTGTTTTACCGTCTGTTTTGTTTTGTTGTCATAGAGGTGTGTGTGAAATGAAGATACACTGATGAATGCAGTTCTGTCTCGAGGCTCCAATATAAGGGCCGTAGGCTGCAGGGGCATTTTAGGCGAGCTCAGCAAGGCTGCTCAAAGCTTGAGCTGTTCAGGACCAACACAAGGTGTGGCCAGAGGTGTTCTGCTATCTATCGGCAGAAGGCAGGAACAGATTCTGAGGAAGAGGGGCTTTTAGGGTTGAGGGAATATTCAAGAGGAACACACTTCTGTCTTCTGCTCTGATAGCAGTGTGATTGTAGTGTCATTTCTGGGGAGTGCCCACCTGTCAGGATTCAGTTTCTGCAAACATCAGTCAAGTGGTCCAAACTTCCTTCCACAGGTGAGAGGCGAAGCTGAGTGGAGAGCCGGCCACAGATGCAGCCTGAACGCTGAAGCATGGCTTCCTTTAAGCAGAGGCCCTCAGATCTCCATGTGTCCTCTTAGCTGTCGGTACATGGGATCCCTTGTGGATCCCTTATTCCAGACCGCAGGAACTCCAAGGTTCACACTATCATTCAGAGGCAAGGATTGGAGGGAGGAAGACCAGACTTGATGGAAAGCACTCGGAATTCCAGCACTCAGAAGGTAGAAACAAAAAGCATCAGAAGTTCCCAGTCGTCCTTGGCAGTGTATGTAGTGTGTGAGGTCAACCTGGGTTACTGAGATCCTGGCTAACAAAAAGAATGAAGGGACCTCAAGTTAAGGTTAGCACTACGTTCAGGTGTCCGGCGGCCTGTCCACCAGATCGTCTACAAAGGCATCCTCAATTCAGTTGCATTGTCCTGTTTTACTAGGTCCCTCCCCCCTTTTTCCCTTGATGTAGAGTGTAAAGTTCTCCCATCCCAGTCTCTCAAAATGTACCAGCAGAGGTTGGGGGTCTTATTCCTCCTGTTCTTTTTGCAAACAGAAGGGATGGAATGAGGCAGCCTTGATCCAGCGATTCCACTTCTAAAGGCGGGCTGGGTGTGCTCCTACCGAAAATTTACGTAAGGAGCTAACACAGCTCTTTTGAGATCCAGAGAACATTTTACACCGTGGGTCACTCCACTGCAAATCCCCAAATGCCTCTACCATCATCCCGCCCAGCCCAAGAACCTGTCCCCTTGACACTGATGCGCTATCTGGAGTGCCCCCTTGTGGTTACAGTCGGTGTTACACCGCAGGGCCCAGAGGAAAACGGGGTTTCAAGAGGGGTTGGAGGGTGTCTCCAGTTCCCAGGGCAGAGGTTTGGAGAGCTTTGGCCAAAGCTACAGTTGAATAGCTCCAAGAACAGAGCTGGTGGAATAAAATGTACCTGATACACTCCACAGATAATCTGACCAGGGCATTATCCCTTGCACCTTTGTCACCACTAGGTGACTTGACTCTAGCCAAGTTAGCAGGTTAGGAAGTATGGCCTGCCCTGATGGGAGGGCAGTGGTCTCTCGGAAGGCACTGTGAACAGGGATCAGCTACACACTTCAAGAAAACTTGAGCCTGGAGCTCTGTTCACAGCATGTCACTACAGCTTCAAAGGCTGAATGCAGACAGTAGCAATGGTTCCGTAAGAGGATGAAAATAAAGGACCCGGGGGAGGTAGTTCAGTGGTCAGTTAGCCAGCTTGAACAGCGGTCCAGGATGGACAGTGGCAGCTGGTCACATCTGTAAGGTGTTCCTTCAAGGTGTAGTGAGCATTTTAACCATCGACCAGTGAATGGCTTGTTCACCACAACCAGAAAACAGAAGTGTCGGGGCAGTTAGGGAAGGTGGTGCTTGCTAGCACCTCAGAGTCTTGAGCATGAGCTGTGAGCCTCATGTCCCCTCAGCTTTGAGCTCTGCTAAGTGAAAACCTTCATTCTTCATTCTAAGGGAGAACCCTCCACCTGGGGACCCATAGAGGCAGACATGACCAATCCCTTTAGGCTCTTTAGGGGTAAAACAAGGTTCAGTGGTGACAGACCACCACCTTCAAAAAGAAGCTGAGGCAGGCAGGCCACTCAGGCCCCAGAGACCATGAGCAGGGAGAAGTTGAAAAGGGAAACCATAACCACCAACTCTGGGGTTTTATTCACTGCTTCATATTTGTTCACAGACTAATCAGTGGACATGCCATCTGTAATTCACACACATAGCCCAGGGTTTTCTTTGCTCTTCCCTCACTACTTTTTAAAATCGTGACTAAATTTCCAGGGCCCTTAGGGAGGCCGTGCCTGAACTAGATTAACACAAGGTGACAACGGATGGGCCTGCTCGCCAGCTGGCAAGGGGATGGTGCACAGGGCATAGTGGTAGCTTGATAATGCTAGTTCAAGTGTTGGTATTGCTACAGGTTAAGTAACGTGGTGGGAGGTGGGCAGAAGCTTCCCTTCCATGGCATCGCTGGAAGCCTAAAGATTGTGGGATATGTTCAAGCATAAGGGGCCAGGAAGAAGGGGGGAGGGCAGGGAGAGGTTCAGCCTACAAACAAACCCAGGCACTCCCTTAGAGCTGGCAGTTAAGGCTTTGGTCTGTCATTTCCTATCAACTGTTGTAGAGTCCCAAGACTATCGATCCTTCATACAGTTTCTCTATCTAAAACTTGCTGGTTTGTATTTGACCAAAACCTGATAAATAAATGAAGTCCTCCTCTTCAGTAGACATTCCTGTACTGCTATCAAGAGGGGCAACACCCAAGGCCAGCAGCCTAGTGGAAAAGGAGGGCAGGAACCCCTCCTCTCAGTGTAGACTCGTGGCCACCCAGCAGTTGAACGGTGCGGCTTACTCGGGATCAGCGGGTCCCCCGGGCAGGAGGGCCCGGGCCTGGAGGGTCTGTTCATACTTCTGCAGCTGAGCCCAGAAACCCAGGTTGGGCTCGGCTACCGGGCGGGCGCTCTTCACCATCTGCAATCGAGAGAGAAACTGGTGAGAGTTCGAACAGTCCAGGGCGTCGAGGCTCCGCCCCGAGCGTGGAGGGCGGGACACGCCCCGGAAGAGCCCCTCTTTCTATGCGGGGGGCCGCCCCGGAAGGCCCGCCCCTGGAAGTTGGCACCTGGAAGGCGCGCTCCAGGCTGTGGCCGCGGTGCCGCATGAGGTAGGCGGTGCAGACGGCAGCTGAGCGGCTGCGGCCGTTCTTGCAGTACACGAGGCAGGAGCCACCATCGCGCACCGCAGCCTCCATGGCGGCACAGGTGGGCTCCAGGTGCGTCAGCAGGTCCTCAGCTGGGTCGTCGAACACGGGCACGCGCAGCTCGGCCACGCCGGGTGCGCGGGGCCCTGGCTGCTGGCGAGAGACGTTGACACACAGAGTGACGCCCGCGCGCACCAGCAGCTCCGTCGCACCCGCGGCTCGCGCATTCCCGATGAAGAGCGCGGGGGCGATGCGCGCGAACGGCGGCGGTGCGGCCTCGGAGGTGCCCATGACCCCAGCGTCCCGAGGGTCATCTGGGTGTCGCGGCTTGCGGGATCCTTGCTCTGGCCGCTAGGAGGCGACCTCGCCGGCTCGTTGGGCGGAGCCTTTCCTGGCCTGGGCTCGGCGTTGACAGTGGGCGGGCCCGGCAGCTGGCGACTTCGCTGCAAGGCGGCCCCGTCCCGGGGCTGGCCCTCTGCCCGGGACAGCAGCGCGCAGGGCAGTTGCAGCTTTATCCCCTTTCGATAAATGCTTTGTAGTAAAAAGTGCCTTGGCTTTCTCAACTTTCTTTTGTAAAACATGTTTCATAGTCAATAAAACTACCACTGAATTCGTGTCTTCATAGACTAAGAATTTTTTTTTTAACCTTTCGTAATCATTAGTGTTTGGGTCAGTACTGTGATTTCCCAAAGCTTATTTAGGATTATTTAGTGAGGACTTGGAGATGGCTCAGAGAGTGAAGGCACCCCTTGCTAAGCTTGATGATCCAAGTTCTATTCCTGGGACCCACACAGTGAGGGAGAGAACCAACTCTTCCACTTATCCTCCGACCTGCCTATGGCTGCCCTCTCAAATACACAAGCACTCACAAAGTAAGTTTTAAAATTGGAAATAGAAGTAGTGTCTATAAGAGTCAGTTTTTTTCTGATGTCCAGGATTTTAGAGGACTAGTTTTCACGAGGCACCACCATCTCCCAGCCTGAGACACTCAGTAATTTAAGTTTCCGTTTTGTTGTAATAGAACTTTTGGTTTCACCTCCATGCTTAAGGTTTGCAGCCAGAATTCAGTTTCCATTACTCCTTACACCTCCACCCCCAGTTTTCAATGATTTTGACAAAAAGGAAAAAAAAAGTGCCTACTCTCTCCTTTCCTGCTACTAGGTGTTGGTGACTCCCCAGGCAATGACTAGCCTGTAGCCTGA
Organism: Pachyuromys duprasi; assembly: GCA_028658305.1. Lineage (NCBI taxonomy): Eukaryota > Metazoa > Chordata > Mammalia > Rodentia > Muridae > Pachyuromys > Pachyuromys duprasi. The sequence goes on along the minus strand of CM053751.1, from coordinate 69,240,956 downwards.
TGCTTTTGTGCTGAACACCGCGCTGCCAGCACAGGTGGAGGAGGCCTTAGCAGCAGCTGTCCCACTGTTTTGACAGTCTGAGGAAGGAGCTGACTTGATATCATAGGTTACTAGACAACCCAGACGCAGGCCACCTAAATGCTAACATTCCTCCCTTTTTCTGTAATTAAAAATATGAGGAGCTTGGGCAGCTTCTCATGTAAGGCAAGTTAAAATACAGAAATGTAGGTTCACTGGAACCAGCTCTTTGTTGCCAGGCAAGGGGGTGAGAGAGAAAAAAAGGTAATAGCACCAAAATGTCCAGATTATATGGTGAGGAGGAGAGGAAGCTCCTGCCCTATCCAGGGTTAGGGTTAGCTCATGACAGATGCTGGAACTGTCACAGTTTCCCCAAGACAACTCTGAGACAGCACTCAGAGGTCCTAGACCAAGCCCACCCTCTGGTGGTGGGGGAGGGAGCAGGAGTAGCTCAGCATCTACCTTGTCCAGGGTTTTGGCACCAAATGTTAGTAGTTATTTAAAAACGATGCCGTGCACACAACAGATAGTATATGAAAGAGGGTTATTGGAGAGAGAGCAAGACATGATAGGGGGAGGAGAGCCCCTGACAGAAAGAGGAGAGAGCAGAAGACAGCACAAGAGCAAGAAAGCAAGAGAGAAACAAAGTGGCAGTTGGACCTTTTATGGAGCAACTAAACCATGCCTGTCAGGCTAGCTACACATGATGACATCATAGGTTACTAGGCAACCCAGGAGCAGGCTGCCTTAATGCTAACAATGGGGACATTGATATAGGATTCAGATACTCTCTGGTGACATTTCTTAGCCTATGGATTGGAGGAAGCTAGTAGTCTGTTAACACAGTCCACACAGTTTTACCAAATAGTCATAGATTTTAGTGTATAAGCCAAGGACATGACTGCTCCAAGGCATGGTTAAGCAGAAGGTTTTATTTATTTATCTATTCATCTATTTAGGTTTTTCAAGACAGGGTTTCTCTGTGAAGCCCTGGCTGTCCTGGAACTCTGTAGATCAGGCTAGCGGCATTCTGGAAGAGTCCAGAGCAGAGGGAGAAAGTAGTAGACTGAACATGGCCAACAGACTGGACTTGGCCATGAGAGATCAAGAAAGGAAGACAAAGAGAAAAGAGGACCAAGAGAGAGGGGCAAAAGAGGGAGTAAAGCTGACATTGCAGGGTTGTAAGGACAACGAGACGTTCTGGGGAGAAAGCCTATGAGCTGGGGAAGTTTGGGGTAAGGGGTAGGGTGAGAAGAGCCAAGATGCCAGCATGGACTCTGAAATGTGTAACAAGTACTTGTGATTCTGAGAGAGCCTGGAGGCCAGCATGAGCTTTTTTGTGCTAATAGCTATCATAGATGCCTTCTGACAGTGATGAGAAAATAGCTCCTTTGGTAGAGGGGAACCAGCTTCACACGTTCCTGAGGAATACCGGCTCTAGTCAGAACCAGATGTGGACAATGAGTGGCTATTATGGGGACTAAAGAGAGCTCACAGTATTTACCTCTGAATTTATAACATTCTAGCTACAGTCTCACTTTTCTAACTGTCCAGTCAGTATTGTGGAATCTTCAGTTAGGCGTAGTTTTTTTCCTACTGACTTTCTGCTTTAAATGGTTTATAGGAGCCACCCATTTCTCTCTCCAGCTCCAGGAGCAAGCTCTGGATGCTCCCACATGTCAGGGAAGCCGCACACCCTGGGATAGTGGCTTTGTGACTTTTCTATTGCTGTTTTAAAATACCATGACGGAGGTAGCTTATAAAATGAAGCTTTTATTTTGGAGCTCAGGGTCATAGAGGGTAGAAGAATCCATGACTGTCATGGAAAGGATCATAGAACAGGCATGCAGGCTTGGATCTGAAATAGTAACTGAGAGCAACAGCCACGGTGTGTGTGTGGGGGGGGTGTCACTAACTGGGAATGTGGAGTGCTTTTCTTGTTTTGTTTGTTTCTGTGGAGTGCTTTTGAAACCAGAAATTCCACCCCTAGTAACACACCTTCCCAACAAGGCTACACCTCCTCATTCTTTCCATACAACTGGCAGCTAATCATTCAAACATGAATCTATGAGGGGGAGGGGTGGGTGGCGGGGGCACACCTTTAAGGTCACACACCTTTAATCCCAGCACTCAAGGAGGCAAAGGCAGGCGGATCTCTGTGAGTCCGAGGGCAGCCTGGTCTACAAGTGAGTCCAGGACAGCCAACACTACACAGAGAAACTCTATCTTTGGGTGGGGAGGGAGGTGAGAAAGAGGTTACTGCCTTAAACAATCTTATCATAAGTTGAAGGCTAAAAGCTTAAGGCCCTGAGAGCACACATGAGATACTTAGATCGGGCCTGTTCTTATACCTTCAAACCTGGATTTTGAGGCTCCTATTGCCTTTTATACCATTCAATAGTCCTGAGTGTGGAGCACATTCCAGCAGCAGCAGCATATGGGAACTGCCCACAGGCGCTAATACTGAGGTCTGCTAAAGATCTGTTGAACCAGAAATGGTGGGATAGACCCAGAAAGCCTGCCTTCCCACCCTTTGTATGGCTTCATATGTGCCATTATCATTAGTCAGTCTTAGGATATTTAAAGTCAAAGAGCCAAAACAAGAGTGAAAACACACACACACACACACGTGCACGCGCACCCGTATGCATACCTTAAGCAATGGAGTTTTTCACTTAGCACATGTCATATATATCCATGTGCTTTTTTCTGGTGACAGTTTTGGGCTAGGGCGAGGTGATTCGTACACGTTAGCAGCACCCAGTGCTGTGTGTCTCCAGTTTGTGAGAACCGAGAATCCCCTCAGGCAGCTGAGGCAGAGTTCTTTTGGAATTTCACTTCTCCCACCATTGCTTACAAATGTCAAAATCATGTCTAATTTGTGATTTTAAGTGATTTTCTTTGTTAACTCTTCAGTCTTTAACAGTTTTGCTAAAAAAGCTTCATTCCCAGGCAGTGATTCACTGAATTCCATAGCAACAGTGGCAGCTCCGTGGGCACCTTCATGTTTGCAGACACCCATTTTGGCAATGCAAGCCTCTAATTTGCTGAAAGCCAGTTGGCCTGAGATCAGTTTCCAACTATCAATCTGTGGAATCTGCCAAGTTTACCAGTTCACCAAAAATTTAAAAACTAATGTTACTAGGTTTTCTTAATGAATGTTGACACATTATGATAACATTCCTTTTGAGTGTCTTGGGGAGGGGTAGGGTGTTGGGAGTATGCAAGGTCTCACTCTGTGGTCTAATTTACAGAGAGATTTTCCTACCTCAGCCTCCTAAGTACTGGAATGAGGAACATGTGCTTCTGTGCCTGGGGAATGTGTATGACAAACTGGAAAAACAGCTTCTTTATCTTTGTATGCTAAGTGTCCATGTATATACATTTATGAATATAAACAATATTTCGGCATGTCACATGTCTTGGATCATGGGGCCAAGGCACACTGGTACCCAGCCACTCAATGTGCCTCTGGATTTGCATTCCTTTGCATCTTCTTTGCAACCCTTTTCTGGAAGCCCCTCACCTTGAGGTCTTCCCCTCTGCCAGGACCAGATGGTGGTCTAGGACTTTGTATGTGCCCACTGAATAAAGTTGGGCTTGGCAATCAGCCGGCCTTAATCAAGCCTTTGCCCCAGGGTCTTCCTGGCAGCTTCTGACTCAGAGGCTAACTGACAGCGTGGAGCTGACGCGAGAGGCCAACTGAACTGACAGCATGGGGCTGACGCGCAGAGCCTGCCAGTGTCCACAGGAGGGCTCAAGCATTGGCGGTGGCAGAGCCAGCTTGACAAGCTCAGGGATTGACGGTGGCTGGGACGGGCTGGGACGGGCTGGGACAATCACAGCGAACTGGCCAAGGTTTGTCCAGGTCTGGGTCTGGGGCGGGATCGGGGAATGAAGGGAGGGGTCAGCACACCTTGGCTCCGATTGGCTGGGGCTGGGTGTGGCCGTCTCCAGGGCAACGTGGCTGTCTCCAAGGTAGTGGGTCTACTCAGCTGCTCTGAGAAGCTTCGTGTGGCCTAGGCCAAGGTGTCTGTCTGCTGAGGGCGATTCGAAGTCAGCGGGCAAGGCTAGATACCACATGGTCCTGACCGCCCTTGCGGTGGCGACCGCTCTGGGAAGACCAGGGAGCCCGCCCGCCCAGCCTCCCCAGGAAAACCAGTGAGCCCTCAGGTGCTAGAAGGGTTTACTTGAAGACTCCTGAGAGAGTTGCAGGCAGGTCTCCCCGCTGCCACTGTCCACGGTGCTGAGGGCAAATTGTGATCACAGATTTCCTTCTAGTTTTGAACAGGAGAGACATGGAAGACTTGAAGAGGAGAGACATGGAAGACGCTCATTCCCTTTTCACTCTGGAATCCCAAGGGTCGAAAACTTACAGCTCCAGAGGTCTGGAGGGACAAAGCGGTCAATCTGCTGACACTGAGAGCCAGGAGTCCGTGAAGAGCTACACCTTCCTTACCAAAAGGTGCAGGGGAACTCGCTGGCAGGAAGGTGTTATCTGCACCGTGGGCCAAGCATCAGCCTTAATATTGGGGCAGGCCTTAAACATTGCCAAGGGAGCCGGGGGTGGTGGTACTCTACTCGAATCACAGTGTTGGAGAAACAGGTAGTCAGATCTCTGTCAGTTCAAGGTCAGCCTGGCCTACATAGAGCAATCCAGGCCAGCTAGGGCTACATAGTAAGATCCTGCTTCCAATACCCTCCTTAGCCTAGGAGGGTAAACTTTTTTTTTTTTCTGGAGAGAAAAACTCTCAACATGATACCAATCAAAGGGAAAAAAAGGATAGGTAGGTGGTAGCTGGTATCTGTCCGGTGCCTGCTTGTGGGATTGTCAGCACAATCCTGTCCACTTCCAGGCAGGTGAAGGAATGGCCTTGTTCTGTCCAGTTAAGCGCATAGCTCTTTCGCTGCTCAGTTGATAATAGCAGGGGCTGCTTGGGAGCCTCAGCAGAGCCTTGCCTGTGATAAACTCCTGACCCCTTCACTGTTCTTGTCTAAGTAACCTGTCATCCCTTCAGAACACAAGGGTGAGAGGGAAGCAAACCTGCCTTGGACACACCTCTCCCTATTGCTGTGTGCCTGTCCATTTGTCTGTCAGTTTGCTGCTCCTCAGCTGCTCCCAGACCTTTCCTGTGTGTTTGACTGTCTGTTTCTTGCCCAGGGTAGGACTTGTACTGCCAGCTCAAAAAGGAGCTGGCACATCTGTCTGGAAGTAACTAGAGGGGCTGACTGGTCCTATCTCAGGGGGGCGGGGGGAAGGAACATTTACCCTTGCCATTTTGTGCACCTTTCCTCACAGTTCATTTCCTGTGCAACGCTGGCAATCACTGAATCTTCTGTGTCTCAGTATCCCTTTGAGGGAGTCTGGAGCATTGGGGTATCTGGAGAGTGACAGGAGATAGAGGGGTGGTGCTCTGTACACTGTCATTTTTGTAGTGCTCCTCGTTGCTCCTCCTTTAACTCTCTGTCTTTCTAGGGACCTTCCAATGGATTTCAGGGAGGATGAGGATGAGTCTGAAGGCTCCCTGAAAGAGCAGGACCTGAAGGGGTCCTCCATCCAGCTCATTCAAGGGGTTCAGGAGTGGCGGGATGGCTGTATCTACAGAGGGGAGTTTGGACTCAACATGAAGTTTGGATTCGGCGAGTTCTCTTGGCCCACAGGTGAGGTAGGTGGCTTTAGGAGGTTCCTTTCTCCCCAAGAGCCAGTGCAGTGAACCTTCTGAGCAACCCGTAGGACCAGGCTAAGGCTTTCTACAGAATTCCAGAGGTCTATGCACATATCTGCACCATGTTGTGCTTTCCTGGAGTTTGAGGAGCTATGGCTGAAGTAGTTTCTAGTTCTGGGTGAATGTTTTATTATTTAAAATATTTTATTTATTCTTTGACTGTTTCATATATGTAAACAATTCATCTTGATAATATTTACCCCACTCTCCAATCCCTCCAACCCATTCAACATGTCTCTTTCCCTTCTTTCCCATACCTCCCCCCACCCTATCCAGACAGGGTTTCTCTGTGTAGCCTTGGCTGTCCCAGGCTCCCTTTGTAGACCAGGCTGGCCTTGAACTCACAGCCTCCCAGATTGCTGGGATTACAGGCCTATGCCACTGCACCCAGCTCCCTTTCCCATCTTAATGACCCTGCCTTTTAAAAAATACCTCAGTGAGTCCAATTAATGCTCCTCACATTTGCATGGGTGTGGGGTTCTCCCCTGGAGCATGGACAACCTACCAGCAGGCACACCCCCGACAGCCATTAACTGCCAGTAAGCAGCTCCTCAGCTAGGGTGGGGCCTTGTGACCCCCCCTTTCTGGGATCTTATGCATGTCTTGCCCAGAGGTGGGGCCTTGTGACCCCCTTTCTGGGATCTTATGCATGTCTTGCCCAGGGGTGGGGCCTTGTGACCCCCTTTCTGGGATCTTATGCATGTCTTGCCCAGGTAGCCACAGATGCTGCGAGTCCATGCATGCAGCAGCCATGCCGTCCTGAAACCAGTATCTCCTTCCCCTCTGCTGGCTCTCACAGTCTCTCCCCACGACTTCCACATTCCCCAAGTCTTGGAAGAGGGAGATCGATACAGACATCCCACTTAGGCCTGAGTACTTATCAATCATTTATTCTCAGTACTTGACCAATTATGAATCTCTGCATTGACTGCTATCCACTGCAATAAGAAGCTTTTCTGATCAAGGTTGAGGGCAGCACTAATGTGTGTATATAAATATAAATATATTTAGAAGACAGTTTGACAACATGTTAATTTGGCAAAACTACAGTAGTAAGTTCCTTCTAGGTGGACAAATGTTTTAAAACTTCATTTTTTTTTTTGCAGAAACTCACATATTTTTACCGTATTGAAATTGCTTGCTGTTTAAGATTAAAATGATGGCAAAGGATATTCTTAACTATAAAATGAAAATGCACCTAGGACCCTTACCCAGGACCTAAGTGAAGAAGACTTCTTGGAGGCAGGAACCCAAAGCTGGGCCCATGACCAATCTGTTTGTGCTTTCTGGTGTCACTGATTGGGTAACATAGCTCAGTGTGCAGCATAGCGGTGTATCTGGAAGTCTGGCAGGGTCTTCCCCAAGGTCGAAGTGCTTTGAAGACTTCCAGATGTTCTGTTTTTCTAACATCTGTGCCCTGGTGGAGCACTTGGGGAGAGTCTAGAGCAGCCCAGGAGCCTCGGCGCTAGAGCCGTGGTGCTTCTCATAGCATTTGGGGACTCATGGGCTCTAGTTCTGCTCCTTTGTTCCATGTGTAGCTCTGCCTCTGGCAAGGGTTTCCTTGACTTGGTGTCCAAGGCTGGGGCTTCCCTCTCCAGTCCTCCCTCCAGTATCTAGTCCCTCACTTTTGTTCTTGAAACAGGAAAAGGAACAGGGTTTTTCCGGCCTCATTTTTAAAGTCCCAATGAGCCTAGCTCCAGACAGGAGGCTGTGTTGATCCAGGCAGCTATGGCCTGGGGCAGGACAGAGGTAGACACGCTGTGACCATCTACTCTTTCTGGTGGGAGCATTTCAGAGCAGGGGAGTTCCATGGAGGTGGGGATGGTGTGTGAATCACTGGGGTACACTTGCCCAGAGGAGAGCAGTGGTGTGGGAAAGAGGAGCTGTTTAGGATTGGGTCTGAGCAGGACAGTGTTGTCAGGGAAGAAGGAAGGGCAGGAATCCTTTAAGGCCCTGGATGGGAGTAGCTGTGGGCAGAGGCCTCAGCTCAGTACTGGAACACAGGAGTGTCAGGAGCCAGTGTAGGGCTCCGTAATGTTGGTGATGCTTGAGTGTTTGTGTCTCAAGTCTTGTTCTGGTTTCTCATTTGCCCACTGCTCATGACTTCTTCACAAACTGTGGCTAAGAGCTCCTGGTCCAGCCCCTTCTGAGGTGGGAGATGCCACCTAACAACATATAGGCCAAGTACAGTGCCTGGGGGAGGGTGACGCTGGCCTTTCCTCTCCCATGCCTTTTGAAGCACACACCTGACATACTCACAGGAAGGGCTCAGAACAAGGGCACAGAGGCTCACAGTGGACCCAGAGCTGAGTCACGAGTCAGCCCTATGTTGTTCTCCTCCAGCCAGCCTGGCCTCTGTTACCTGATGGAGAGCTCTCTAGGTTGAGGCCAGGATCCCTAAGAGGGGAGGGCTCTGGGAAACTGATGGTGGGTGCTTGCCTGGCAGCAGCTTCATGCAGTTCTGATGCCCGCCCCCCCACCCCCGCCAGCCTGCTACATCAAGTCTGAACCAGATCAGAGGGTAAGGGGTGAACACATAGGGCTGGCTGCCTGGAGACCTCTCTGGGTGTTCTGAGCAACCAACCCTAGTTATCACATTGGCTGCCTGGACTGAAAGAAGCCTGTGTCTGGGCACTCAAGAGGCCTGTCACAACCCCTTATTCCTCATTCATTGCCAGGCAGGTGTTGTGGCCTGGCTTAGCAGTTATCTACCAGGGTTGGGGTTTCAAAGGTAAGTGTCTTCCCAGGTAGGAGGCTTACTGACCTCTCTACTCCATAGACCTACCGTGGGCAGTTTTATCGGGACCATTTCCATGGTGTGGGTACCTACACATGGCCAGATGGCTCCAGCTTCACAGGCATGTTTTATCTCAGCCAACGAGAAGGCTATGGCACCATGTTCACAAAAGCAAAGATATTCCAGGTGAGGAGATCCTGTGATCAGGCGACAGGTGGGACCGCCATGTGCTCATGAGGGTCAGGCTGTTGAGTGTTTGTGTGAGAGGCAGGGTTACTGTGTGTTTAATGTCAGGGGAGGAGCTGCTATGTGTTCATGAACACACTGTGAGGTTGGGCCTCTCTGTGTGCTCATATGAAGAGTGGTACCACTGTGTGTCTATGTCTGCTGGGGCCTTTGTGTGTTTGGGTGAGGAGTGAGTACAGCTCTTTTCTGGGACACTAGAGAAAAAGATATTTAACTTATGGAAAAGTTTAAGCAGAAGTAGATTTCTTATCTTAGTGGCTATGATACTAATAATAAGGTTATAAATAAAAAATGAAAATGCATCTATCTATTCCCAGGGGGATGTTATCAAGTTATATATCTTTTGGATTAAAAATACCATAAATACTTATTTTTGTTTATTTTTTCATGAAGGTAAAAAATACACATGCCCTTCCACCCCTTAATTTATTACATATAATTCACAATTATATGCATTCTATTAATAGAAAGTTCTGAAAGTTTCAGCAAATGTAGTTTTTATGCATTTTGTATGAAGTTTCTCCTCCAGTTCCAGGCCTGGCTAACCTGATGCCTGTAAATTGTGCCCTTGCAAGAGAGGGCCACACGGTGGAGCCCTGCAGAGCCGTCCAGGGGCTTCCTCTCAGCTCACAGGGCAGATCTGGGTCCCGAGTTGCACTGTTCCTGTTGTTTCTTTGGTTACTGAAGTCTCCATGGTATGAAACCATCACAATGTAACTGAAAGACCCTTAGACTGTTTCCTGTTTGGAGCAATTGAGAATGAAGCTGCTGTGCACACACATTTGGTTGGTTTTTGTGGGTGCATGTAAACAGCAAATGCAGGTTTTCAGTTCCCTAGGAAAACTTCTAAGTTTAGCCTGAGGGCCATGGGTCTGAGAGGTCTGTGATGTTTTGTCCCCACCAGTGGGCGCTGGATGCCAGTCTCCATCCCTGTGAGCACGATGTTGCCAGTGATCTTTGCTAATAGCTTGTGCCCCATTGTGGGTGGGACTAGAGCCTCCCTAACTCAGAGCCCAGCCTATCATGCAGTCCTAACTCCCTTGCCGGGTGGTCATTTTGTTATTCGTTCCCTTCAGAGAATCAGCTTCTGGTCTAACTGATATGTCCATTTGGTCATATTTTACCATTGGTTTCTTTCTGTTCACCTGCTCTGTGCATCCCCCCATCCTGCCAGCCTTTCCAGTGATTTTCTTAGCTTTTCTCACTTATTGCTTGCTTGCTTTTTGTTGACTATACACATTGGCTCTGTGTCCCACAGTTTTGATTTCCTCATATTGTCATTTCCAGTGCATTTTAATTTCTTCTCTGATTGCTTTTGACCCATGGTTTCCTGTCATGAGTATTGTTTTTATGTTCAGAGTTTGGGCTTTTGCTGACTTTTTTGCTACTGATTTCCTAAGTGTTTGCTTAATTTGTGTAATTTTGGGTCTTTAAATTGGCTGTGTCTTTGACCTAGACTATGGTCAGTTTTTGTTTTGTTTTGTTTTGTGGTGCTAAAAATCCAACCTAGGGCCTTATGCATGTAAAGCATATTTTCTAATATGGAGCTACATTTTCAGCCATCCCCCCCCCCCGCCCCGCCTTTTTTAAAGTCATTTTGGGATAGGGTCTTACTAAACTACACAGACTGGCCTTGAACTCACTCTGTAAGGTCTTTGCAATCTTCCTGCCCAGCTTTCCAAATAGCCTTTATCAACAGGCCTACCCAGCATGGCTGACTTTGTAGTGTTCATTTTTTTCTTTTAAATCTGTTTGTTCATGTGGAGGTCAGAGGACAATTTTGTGGAGTTGGTTCCAGGTTTACATGGGTTCAGGGAATGGAACTCTGGCCACTGGGTTTGCAAAGCAAGTCTCTCTACCTGCTGAACCTCTCATCTCGCGCCAAGGCCAACATTTTAAAAAATAAATAGTTTTCTTTTTCTTTCTTTCTTTTTTCTTTCTTTCTCCTTCCTTCCTTCTTTCTCTCTTTTCTTTCTTTTACATTTCTACCAGTTTCCCCTCCCTCCTCTCCCCAGTTCCTCCTCCCCTCCTCCCCTCTGCTCCCTCCTCCCCATCTACTCCTCCTCTATTTCTCTTCATAAAAGGGCATGCCTCCCATGGAAATCAACCAACCATAGCCAATCAGGTTGCAGTGTGAGTAGGCACTTCCCTGCATATTGAGGAGGCAATCCAGCAGGAGGAAAGGGTTCCTAAAGCAGGCAAAGGAGGAGGAGACAGCTCCCACTGTTGGGAGTCCCACAAGAGGACACGCTACACAACTGTAACATGTGTAGAGGCCAAGGCCAACTTTTAAATGCATTTCAGCAGTTGTTGACCACGGTGTTTCCTGAGTCACATGCTTTTGCTATTCGTATTATTTTGAGTTGAATATAAAGTTTTTGTTTTTTTTATTATTTATTATCTTTTGTTTACTGACTCTCCCAGTGGTTGAGCATTGTAAGTTGGAATGTCCCTACACCACTGAAAAATCTTAAAATTACCCTTACAGTTTCACGTTCAGCCCTATTACTTTGATACCATGTTATCTTTATTTAATAGGAAAAGTTTTAGAATTATTGTATGTCCCTGGTATTTCTTTTATGCCCTTTTATTATAATGAACTGATATACCTTATTATGTAAGAATAATCTCTTCAGGCCAGGTTTAATCCCAGTACTTGGGAGGCAGAGGCAGGTGGATCTTTGTAAATTGTAGGCTAGCCTGGTTTATATAGCAAGCTCTAGGACAGCCAGGGCTATATATATAGAAGAGAGACTCAGTCTCAAAAACAAACAAATGAAAAAGACAAAAACAAACAAAAACCCTCTTCAATGTTTCATGACCTAATGTCTAACTTTGATGTAAATAAAGTTATATAAATTTGGGGATATTATTTTCACTGAGGTGTATCTGTCACCATAATTTGAAACAGTTTTAGATAGTCTTTTTTTTCTTTTTAAGAATGTATATGTGCTTACTTAAATTTAGTTCAAAATGGTCACTGGGCAGTTAGATCTGCCTTGTCCCATGCAGTGGCCACAAGCCATTATGATGTGTCTATTGAATGATTGAGTACATCTCTCCAGACTAAGATGTTCAGTAAATCTGAACACACACTAGGCTCTTTATGTTGGCAGTGCTGGGGTGGAGCTAGACACATGCTAGGAATGTTCTCTACTGAGCAACAGCCTCAGCTCCCACAGACCAGATCACAAAGACTTATTAAGAAAAAATACAAAATATCTGAAGAGCTCTGAACATCAGGTATATTTAAAAGTGATGTTTTGGAAAGACCTAACTAAATATAAATACTATAATAAAATGAGTTCCACCTCAGGACAGAAGATATATCCCGTTTGGTAGAGCACTTTCACAGCACTCACAAAGCTCTGAGTATGACCAGCAGCACCTCAGAAACCAGATGTGGTAGTGCATGCCAGCAGTCTAGCAGATGGGGTCAGGAGGATCTGGAGTGCATGCTCACCCCTAGCCACTCAGTTCAAGGCCAGCCTGGGATACATACTTTTGAGACTGTCTTGAAAGAAAATTAGAATTTTATCCCAATTTTTACCTTTTGTAGTGTGGCTACTGGAAAATTTAGCTAATGGTTTCTCATCTGCTCTGACCAGCCACATTTGGTGTCAGCAGATGCTGTTTGGGATTGAGTCTGTTGCTCGTATGTGCTGTTCGCGGACCCCATACTACAGCATCCCCCTGCTCTCGCCACCTTCATTTGGACTGACAGAATATTTAAAAAATCTTGTTTTCATACTTGCTATTGTTTTTGTTGTTTGTTTGTTCTTTGGTTGTTTTTAATTCACCAATAGATGTTCCTTTGATCTCTTTCAGATTATAGAAGTTATACATTCTATCCTTTTAGGACTGCCCCCAACATTACAGGATAAGATCTTGGTTTGAAACATGCAAAAGTGGGTTTAGACTATTTCAAATTCATTTTCCTATTTGGAGTTACATAGTTTTTTTTTCAATCTACTGAAAGCACATATTTCCATCTTTTTGGACAGCAAGCCAGGAGATGCATGTTGTTGTTTTTTATTGTTGTTCTTTGTTTTTCTTACATCATTCTTTGCATTTTATAAACAGAATCATGCTGTATGTTGTTCTTCCTCGCCTCTTTATTTTGATTAGGACATGGTTCTTCTGAGGCTCACATGATCCTGTGCCCTATATAGTTTTAATACAGAGAAGTGTTTCACTGTGTGAATAGCACACAGTTTTGCTCTTGCTTCTGATGTTTGTTTGTTAGTATTTAATTCAGCAGTAGATGTTCTTTTGAGTTCTTTCAAATTTTTTGTTACTGTGAACCACTAAAAACAGTTGCCTTGGAGTCTTCATGTAGGTACATACATGCATTTATTCTCGCTTGGACAAATATCTAAGAGTAAGAGCGCTAGTTACAATGGTAAGTGTGCAATCACCTTTCTAAGACCCCTCCACGTTGCTTTGCAAAGTGGCCATGTCATTTTAGCCATCAGTAAAGGAATGCTGCCATGACTCCACTTTCTTGCCAGCGCTTGGCAGTCTGTCTTTTTGAAATTAGCATTCTTCTGGGTACATCGTGTCATCTCCTTGTGGTGTGGGCTTGGCACACCTTGGTGGCAGGTGATGCGGATTCTGTCTCATTCCTGTCTGTTGTCTGTGTACCTTCTTTGGTGAACTGTCTGTTTATGTTTAGTGATATTAATTGAATTGTTTATGTTACTTCACTTAGCTCTTTTTGCTAACTCTGTCATATTAGTATTTACCAATGTTACGATTTAAAATAGCCCTCAGCACTGGGCTATCTTTTCTTTTCTCAACCGTGTCTTTTGAAGAATAAATTTAATGCAATTAAGATTAAACCTAGGAACTTGTGGGTACTAAGCAAGAGCTGTACCAGTGAGCTACAACCCCAGCCCTTTTTAGCTTTAAATTTTGAGAAAGAGTCTTACTAACTCATCCAGGCTGACCTTCAACTCATCTGCAATACAGCTGTGCCTTGAATGCGCAGCTCCTTGCCTTGGCCCTGGAGTAGCTGGGAATACAGGTCTGTTTTGTTGGGAGGAGCCAACTTGTGGCTTCCTGGACCCTTGGATCATCCTGAGTTGTTTCCTACCATTAGAGCTGCTAAGTCTTGAGCAAGAGCACCCGGGGACTATGCGCGCACGTACACACACGCACGCACGCACGCAGCTTTTTTCCCTCTTGGAGTGCCTCTTTCCCTCTAGCCCTTGTCTTACTTGGTTCCCCAGTTTCTCTTCCTGGCCCACTTTCTCTTAGATCGTCCTACCTAAGGTACTCTTTCTTGAGCTTTCCCGATAAGGGTGCTACCTACCTTGTTGGAGGTTGATCTGATGCTAATTACTAGCCCTCAAGATCTGGTTACTGCCCACTGCATACACACATCCTTGTTTGTATAAACGTGCCTAAAATGTTATACCTGGTTGATTCATTAAATGGCCTATACCTGGGCAGGGCAGAACAGGATAGGCGTGGCTAAGGTTCCTGAGCTTTTGAGGATAGAGAGAATCACAGGAGAAAGCTGGATGGGAAGAGAAGGAGGAGGACACCAAGATTGGGTTAGCCTGTAGAAAAACCCATGTGGGGCCAGGAGGAAGCACTCCAATAAAGGTGTGAAAAGGCTCAGACGAAGAACAAAAGTAAGTATTTATAAGATTATGGATGGGAGATAGGATGGTTAAGGAGGATGGCATTGGATGGGGGCTGGGAGATGGATGGTGAGGTGATTCAGACAGCGTAGGTAGGAATGTCTGCCTGGCCCAAGGTAAATAAGGCAATTATAAAATCTCACAGGTGTCTATGTCTTATTATTTGTTATAGCAGGTTATATAATACCACCTTGATAATCTTAGGGCTAATAATAATAGACATCATATAGCCCAACACTTTTTATAATTACTACAACACTCTCTGCTAGGCCCATCAGGCCTAGAGACCACCTGACCCCTGGCTATGTCCCACTCCACCTCACTCCCTTTGCCTCTGACAGGGTTTCTGGAGTACCTGCCACCCTCTGCAGAGTGAAGCCATCCTCACACACTGCCCTCCTCTTTCCCATCATCCACTCTGGCAGGCTACATACCCTTTGCATCCCCTTTGCCCACCTCAGACCCACCAGGATCTTGAGATGAGATTGTCCTATAGTGGAGGAAGGCACGGGTTTCCACATTTTAGGCCTATGGCTTTGGCTGACCTGTTTCATTTGAGTTCCCAGTGACTTCCAGGCATGCTTTTGCTGCCATTTTAGAAGAGGAGTGTCTTGTGATAAGCTAGGACTCAACTTTGACCCCTGTATCAGGCTACAGATCACTGTTTTTGTTTGTTTGCTTGTTTTTTGTCTTGAGATCCTCCTCTGCAAACCCAGGACAGTTAGTGATAGAAGCATTTGGAAGGCCCTAGAAATTGTACTTCCCTTGTGGGCATAGGAAACAAGGCACAATCACTCTTCTTTCTGTCCTTCTTTTTCTCCACTTTGCTTTTTTCTATTATTATTCTTCCCCTTCTGGCTCAAACCCATGAGGGCTGGAGTCATCTCTTTGTGAAAGCAAACCAGTGAGCACAATCGGCAGTCAGAGTGGAGAGAGCTCGCCACTCTCAGTGAGCAAGGAGAACATTGGAGACCCCCTTTTGAGGCAGTGTCTCCCTCAGCTGACTGAGTGGGGGGTGGGGAGACCGATGCCAGTTCCACTAGGAAGGTTTCTTCCATGCATGCACCCATGGCTATGCTCAGCTTTTGGCCATGAGCCATGAGTCCAGAAAAATACAGAGCTATATACTCTGTGAGGAGGGTAACATCACAAGGAGCAAAGTGAATCAGAGTGACAGATGGGATGGGATGGTTCCTAGTAAGCTTTTCTATAGGACCTTATCTGAAATGAATGGATGGATGGACGAACGAATGAATGAGTAAATAAATACCAAGGCTTTGAATGTCCACTGAGTGCAACCAGACAGGCAGAAGTTTCCCCACCCTCATAAGTGTAGACACTTGTAAGTAAACTGCCTAACAGTTGGCTTCAGGGCTGCAGGGGTCTCTAGGAAACGAACACACCTGCATGTCTCCACCGCCGCTTTAGCCTGCAGCTCTCTGTCATGCTCTCACCTGAGAGGGGCCACTCCCAGCCTGCCCCTTCGTCTTCCAACCTGTCTGAGTGAGATGGCCTTGCTCTGCTGCAGAGCCCAGCATGCCTCATAGCTCAGCGTGTGTGAATGGGTATATTTCTGGGAGTACATTTTCTTTTGCTGACTTTAGGAAACTGTTACCTAGTGGAAAGCTTGACTGAATGTCTCTCCTGGCCCTACGGGCTTCCCTTGTAGGGACTGTATAAAGCAGACCAACGGTTCGGACCAGGCATCGAGACCTACCCTGACGGCAGCCAGGATGTTGGTCTGTGGTTCCGGGAGCACCTGCTCAAGCTGGGGACAGAGGTCTCCGGCAGCTTCTCCCTGCTGAGCCACCCGGAGTTCTCAGCCTTCCTCACAAGCTCAAGGAGCAGAATCAGTCTCTCTGATGAGGAGAAGGTGGAATGGGGTGATCCTGAGGAACAGGACCCCTTCTTCTATGAATATAAAAAGTTTCTCCTGAATGATGATCTAACGCTGCCTCCAGAAATGCATGTCTATTCCACTGACAACAGCCACCTGCCCATGACTGGCTCCCTGCGCAGAGAGCTGGATGATCGTGTCTTCCTAAACGAGATCCCTCCATTCATTGAGGACGAAGAGCCCTGGTTTATAACAAATGAGACTTCTTTGTTGGTCAAAATCCAGAAGCAAACTTACAAGTTCAGGTGATCAGTCTGGTCTTTCTCTCCATCTTATCCCCTCATTGACTAGGGGTCCCCTTTGAGAAGTGTTCTGGTGTTCTCCATTGCTGGGCTGCTGCTAAAGGGCCTGAGTATCTCTCAGCATTGTCTGTTGGATGAATGTGAGAACACAACATTTGTTTTAGTGTTTCAAACAACCTTCACTGTGCTGAGACCAGACAGGTACCCTAAGGGTAGGCAGCCAGACAGAGCAGTGAGGCATCTATGCCTGTGTAGGGGAACAAGGACTCCAGGTTTAGTCCACTCCCTGGGGGAGGAGTGCCCAGAAATGTCTCAGTAAATGAGCAGCTGCTGCAGTCTCAGAACTGGAGAGGAACCCTGAAGGATAAACTCTCAAGCAGATACCTGAGGGCAAACTTTGGCTTTTGGAGTTGTGTGCCTTCTCTATTCTGTAGGCCAGAGATTGTGCACTTCAAGGCTAGGTTCCTGTCTGCTATTAGAGGTTCAGTGAGTCAGGTCCCTGTGTACACCCTGTGCACAGAAGAGATAGGTATTACCAACATTTGTTAATGAAGGGTTTGACAAAGAGCCAAGGGTGGGATGTGGAGAAGGAATGAGGTCTGCAAACTGATTAGACTTCTGTTCTTTCCAAGGAAAGCCATGAAAACTGGCACTTCTCTGCCATCTCTGAATATACCTTCCATACCCACAGCCCTGGGAAAGTCAGCGTCTATCCAGGGAAAACTGTTTGCCTTAAAAGTTAAAATACTCAAGTACCTTCTATTATTCTTACATTCTTAAACATTTCCCTCAGATATCAATTAACATTTTAGAATGCATTTGATGAGCACACATGAGTATTTTCCATCCATCTACTCAGACGTCTAGTCTTACATCCATTCTTCCATCTACCTCTACACACACACTCCATTGATCCATCAACTGATTGATTCTTTCGTCCACCCACCCATCCATCCTTCCATCCATGCAGCCATCCTTACCAGCTATCCGCCTATCTATCCATCCACTTTCACTCCATATGTCTATTTACTCCATCTACACTTCCATATTCACCTTTTGGCCCATTCCATCCATGAATTTACCCATGTACCCACTCACCCATCCATCCACCCATGCATGCATGCATGCATCCATCCATCCACACACCCACCCACTCATCCATCCATCCATCTACTTACTATGCCATCTATACACATATCTATTTACTCCATTTACCACCCATCCATCCATTCACCCATTCATCCATGCTTCCACCTATGCCATTCATCCATTGTACAACCATCAACTGAGCTCATAATCATTGACACCTATTAAGTGAATAAAATCCATGAGTTCTTGATTGTGAATGCCACTCTGTGCACACCATAAGCTTCAGTGTTGTGTGATGACCTGGGCCAAGGGGCATGCATATTCTCTACTCCAGCAGAAAGCAAATGAGTAGAAGATGGCTTGTATGTGCTTGGTTCTGAGAAATGGAGCCACGTGAATGGCAGCTTTTTGCTCACTCAAGGTCCTGATGATTTCCCAGCAAACCTGGAGTGAGCCAGAGGAGCCAGATGTGTACAAGGTTTAGTTGCAATTCTTGCTGGGCATAACTTAGCGGGAGCACTTTACCTCTTGATCACATGCCTCCCTACTCTGCCCAGATTGTAACTGGCTGGCAGTGCAGCCATCAGGACTCAGGGTGATAAGGGACTGGTAGATACTGAGAGAATGGAGAGCCCAAAGCTGGGAGGGGAATTCTGATGGGTCAGAAGAGTGAGGGATGGAAGGAGGTAGCTCCCCTTGGCCTCTTTCTCATGGAATGTGTTGGGCTATCCAGATTCTGCTCTAACACCAATGAAGGCTGTTGTATTGGCAGGAACATGAATGCTCATACCAGCTGGAACATAGCTGCCATCCTAGAGGGGAACCGTGACAGCTTTGGGCCTAGTGGCCCCAAGGAGCAGATTTCTAAGGATATGATCCTGAAGGCTGAGGAAGGAGACTATAACTGGATTTTTGGAATCTTGAGGGACAACCTTGCCTGTGCTGATGTGGCTGACTCCAAGGGCTACACTGTGCTTGCTGCTGCTGCTGTAAGTCCTTTTCCCACAGGAACAGTGGTCTATGGGCTCCCTTGTGTGGCCCATTCTAACAGTATGTGTCTGATAGGAGCTGGCTAGTCCTTGCTGTTAAGCAAAACCCCATTAGCTAAGTGATATTTAAGGCCAAGTGGAGGCAGGTTGGGAGGGATCCATTCATTTCTCCACCACATACTTGACTGTCCCTTCACCAAGACCAAACACAAGTGTTGTCTGTCCTGTTACATTGCAGCCTTGTGAGGGGCAGCATAGATGCCAGGTGGTCTTCCTCATGTCCTGCTGAGAGCTAGTTCCTGTATTCATGAGTCCAATCTTGTCACTCTCTAGGTGCATTGTCATCGTGACATTGTCAACCTTCTCCTGGATCATGGGGCTGATGTGAACAAGCGCTCAGACGAGGGTCTCACGGCCCTCAGCATGTGCTTCCTCCACTACTACCCCAGCAAATCCTTCCATCCTAACATTGCTGAGAGGACCTTGTGTCAGGTCAGCCCCCATTGGCCACCACTTCATCACCATCTGCCATGCATCCTACTGTCTTCCTTTCTACCTAAACGTCCACAGCCACCTCCATCATGTGTGAACCAGGGCCATACATGGTGAATGGGATGATAATTCTAGCAGGGAAGGGGTCAGAAGAGAGAGCCTAGAAACTTCCAAAGGCATCCTGAGTTATGTCGCATGGGCCAACGGGTGTGTGTTCCCAGTAGTCTGGGGTTCTGAGACATGACCTCTCCCCAACATGCTGAAAAGGGGGTCCCTCTTGACAGTGTGGCTGGGGAGGGGCAGTGAATCTGTATTTATGACAGATTTCTGGTAAAATGGAAGTCATAAGTTGAGGGATTTCTCTTTGAGAGCCAAGATGTCTAAGGAGAGAAGATGCCGACCAGCACCAGTGGTCGGAAATATAATTTAAGCTGCAGTACAGGCCACACACATAATTATATTTTTTGAGTAGTCATATTAAAAATAGAAAGTGGTGAGATGAATTTTAATGTTGTTTTGTTCAGCATGAAGCGCCCAGCGCAGGCCCTGCCCTGTTGTATGAAGAACAAGAGTTGTCTCACCAAGTAGCTACTCTTTGACTCATACAGCCATGCTCAGTTCTAGAAAGATCGTGTTTTGTAGGCGCGGGGGCACAGGTGGTGCTGTGAGCCCCAAGCAGTGGTTGCTTACTTCCGGTTTAGGGTAGTGACTTCAGAGTTGTCCCTGGCCATGCAGTGATGTGTAGGATCCACCAGGCCACCACTCAGGTTCTTACTGGGGTGCTGTGGAGAGAAGAACTTCAGTTCCTTCCTCTAATGAGACCTTTGTTGGTGCTTTGCCACAGGAACCTTCCAAAGCCTTGATCACTCCCAAAATGTCATTCTTGTTTGGGGATCCCGGCATAGATTACTTCATGGATGCGGGCATGTTCACCCCAGGTGGAGTGGAATTGAAGCCATCGTCACTGCACCTCTCAAGCAGCGTGGATGACTCCATGGTCCTGGGCCCTGTACAGTCCCTGGAGTCCATCAGCTGGAAGAGCACACCTCACAAGCAAGACATCACCTCAGCAAAGAGTAGCAACATCGACATCAAGAGAGAGTCAGAGGACATGGCAGAAAATGTGGATGCCAGCACCCTGTACAGCACTGACACAAACTTCGAGTCTACTATGTGTGTGCGAAACTACTCTATCCACGTCTCAAAGGACATCCTGGAGAAGAGTGCCCAGGCCTACAGTTCACTGGTGCAGGTCCCCTCCTTCTCAGACAAAGGGACTGTGAGGAAAATGGCACATACCATGGCTGAGTAAGTCATTGATGCTGTGTGGTATGGGCAGAGGATCACTTTCAGGGTATGGCATGTGTTTAGTGGGTAGCCATCACAGTCCTGCACCACCACAAGGAGCTGCTTCCAGAGGCTACATCCTATTGTCTGGGAATCTGTGATGGCTACTTTGGTGTCAACACAAGCTAGAGTCATTTGGAAAGAAGGAACCTCAACTGAGAAAAATGCTCCCACCAGGTTGTACCTGGGCAAGCCTACAGTGCCTTTTCTTGATTGATGCTTGGTGTGAAAGGGCCAGATCACTGGGCTGTGTCACCCCTGAGACTGTGGTCCCCAGGTTGTAGGAGCAAGCAGGCTGAGCAAGCCATGATGAGCAAGCTGGTAAGCAGCACTCCTCTGTGGCCTCTGCATTAGATCCTGCCTCCAGGTTCTTGCCTTTGCTTGAGTTCCTGCCCTTACTTCCCTCAATGATAGATCATTACCTGGAAGGGCAAGATAAAACAAACCCTTTCTTCCCCAGGTTGCTTTCTGTGATAGTGTTTTATCGCCTAACTAAGACAGTATTCTTGCAAGGGCACATGATGGGGCTGCATTTTCAACACATGGGCAGTGTGGTGTATGTGTGCTCATCCACTTCACTGCTAGGCACCCACCCCAGGAAGGACCAGTTCCCATATCACATGAATCTCAGTGAGGTCAAGTAACCCCTTCTAGGCTGAAGCCCTGCCAGACTACAGCTGAGGTTGGGTGGGGTGGCGTACACAGATTTCCCTAGATCTGATGTCAGCTTTGCTTCTGAGTATCCCAGGGAGAGGACTAGGGCTTTGAAAAGGCAGGCCTTGGGTATTTCCAAGAAAGATTAGACTGGGATGCAGTGTCTACACCACACCCCGTGTGGTGGGAATCCTGCCCTGATCACAGGTGTGGTAACCACCTGTGTATTCCCTTCCTCCTGTGACCCTGTCCTTTTGGTACCCGAAGGCGCAGAAACCGCTGGCTGACCATCATGTTGCTTCTGCGGAGAGGCGCGGATCCCAACCTGTGTCAAGTGCCCATGCAGGCCCTGTTTTTGGCCGTGAAGGCGGGAGACGTAGAGGGGGTGAGGCTACTGCTGGAGAGTGGGGCCCGGACTGATATTCAGTATCCTCCACAGGTAAGAGTCATTGGCCAAAAGGATGTGAAACACACACACACACACACGCACGCACGCACGCACGCACGCACGCACACACATACAGACCCCCAGGTCCTCTTCACAGAAGCCCATGCCTCCTCAGGGCCAGCAGTAGGATTAGTTCACCTGGCACATGTGACATAGGCAATGTCATAACAGGAAGGTGTCACTAGATATGTTTTTGAAGGGGTGCTGTTTCTTACAGTGCTCCATGGCATGTGTACTTTTCTAATGCAGTCCCTTCCCTGTGTTCGGAACAAATGTAAGACAAAGACTTAGGAGGAGGAGCAAAGGCCAGACCTGTCCTCTTCCATTCTGGCATCAGCCTCATGGAGAGACAGAAGCAACTGAAGCAAACTGTGCTTGAAGCCCTTTAGGCCAGCAAATTCAGACAGCAAAAAGCAACCCTGGATTTCCTGCCCATGTACCTGTTTCTATGGCCTCTTTTATTTTGTTTTTTTTTTCTTTTCTTTCTTTTTTCTTTTCTCTTCTTTGTTTCTTTGTTTGTTCCTTTGTTTGTTTGTTTTCTTCCTTTCTTCCAAGAGCTGTGTCCCTTCTGCCTTGCTTTTCCTGGACCCTCCTGCAGGCTGAGCACTGTTGGTGCACACACTGGAAGCTAGTGGTGTGGACAGCATGAGCAGGCACCAGCTGCTTCCCATTTGGAGCTAGGCTCACCTCTTGGGGGAGCGTGTCTGACAAGCACACTGCTCTCGGTGCAGGATCCGGTGTGCTGTGCTGGAACTCTGAGGATGGAAACAGAGCTGCCACAGGATTTCTTGGTGGACTTTCTGGCTTTCAGAGCTCAGTTTGTTTAAACCTTGCTCATACCCAGCCCAACCGAGCAATGGGTGCTATCCAGCCCTGCCTGGTCCTTTGATCCTTCCCCATGCCACAGCTCTGAAAGCACCCTTCTCAGACACAGAAACCACACTATAGCAACTCCCAGTGTCTATAGAAGTCACCTGGGCCTTGTGCCTTCGGGAGAGGTCAAGGCGAGGCTAAGCTTCCTGCACAGTTCCCATCTGACCCCAGTGTCCCTTGTGGGGCTGCCCTATGAGACTGGGTAAAGAGTATCACCTCACTGTAGCTCAGCAGTATCAAATGCACTCTGTCCTTTTGTCTGGAATCTGTAGTTCAGATCTCAGTAGCTGCAGGAGTTTGCCCCAGGCAGTGTGGCACATAGATCTGATACTACCTTTCCAGGTTCCCAGTGGTGGATATTTCCCTGCTGCATCATACCCACCCACTTTCCAGAATGTACCCTGCCTTCAGGGTGTCCTCCAAGGATACCTTCCTATTTGAGTAAGGTCATACTGAAGGAAACTGGGCTGGGGACAAGTGGGGTATGCCTTCCTGCTCCAGATAGGCTCTCTCAGCTGTTGCTATTTACTCTCAGAGCAGGGTCCCCCATGACCATGCATGAGTTTCTGAAGCTCAGAGATAGCCCATCAGGGACCAGCTCACACCATGCAGGGAGGGATGCCATGGGAGAGTCAGAAAGCCTGTCAGGAGCTATGTGGCTCGTGTTGGTGGTATCTGAGCCAGGCCCTGGCAGGGACAAGGAGGTGCTGCTCTAAGAAGACAGTATCAGACAGATGGCCTAAAAAGACGTGGGGCGAAGCCCAGCATTCATAGCTGTGCTCCGGACACCTGTGGGCTATGTCCATTCATTGGCTGTGCCCTCCTGGTCCTACTTGTCCTGCACCCATGGGGCTGATGAGAAGGAGATGGTGATGTGGGAGCACCCTTTCATCTTCTCAGGCAGCCAAGGGCCCTCGCATTAAGCCTAACTGGACCGCAGCTTGGGTTTCTCCCTTACCATGGCTTCCTCTGCAGCTGCAGTCCCTGACGCCACTCCACATCGCAGCCTCACTTCCTGGGGAGGAGGGTGTCCAGATCACTGAGCTGCTGCTCCATGCAGTCACCGACGTGGATGCCAAGGCAGCCGACCAAGACTACATATACAAAGCTGGCAAGGTGAGGTTCCATATGAACCTGTAACTGTGCCTACTGACAAGGAGGGTATTCTCTTTTGTCACCCCTCCCCTTTGTGCATGCTCTCATTATTGTGCTCCTGGCCATGGCCCCTCCTGGTGTGGGCAGGCCAGGTGGATCAGCACCCAGCAGTGGTAATGGGAGGAAGCAGCACCAAATCACTTTGGAGACCCCAGGCAAAAATAATTGATTAAGGTCTAGAGGTGTAGCCCGGCATGGTGACACATACCTTTAAATTCCAAGTACTCAGGAGGCAGTGGTGGACAGATCTTTGTGATTTCCATCGCAGTCTAGTCTACATAGTAAGTTCCACAGAGAGACCATGTCTCCAAAAGGGGGAGGGGCTGGGGACGTGGCTCAAATGGCAGAGCATGCTAAGAATGCATTCTTAGCATGCAGAAGCCCTGGGTTTTATATCCCTCAGCACCACACCACATAAAACAAAAACATTACTACCACCACCACCATAACAACAACAACAAAACAGGCTTGGTGGTGCTTGCTTGTGAGTTCTGAACTCTGGAGTGTGTGTGGAGCGCTGTGGGAGTCGCAGTGGCTCAAGGGGAACTCAGAGGCCCTGTGTGGTGGGGCTCGAGAGACACATCTACACTCTGCAAGTGTGCACTCCAGGGATGCACAGGACCTGCCTCAAAGCCTGTGCTTACCACAGATTGACTTCCTGCCCTCAAGCCTGAAGCTCAACAATGAACCAGGCCCACCCAGCAACTACTACACTATGCACAAGTTCATCCCCGAGGAGGGTGGACGCACTGCTCTGCATGTGGCCTGCGAGCGAGAGGACAACAAGAAAGTGAGTAGCCATGGAGCCCAGATCTGGGTGGCTGGGTTGTCACAGTGAGGAGTGTAACAGTAGGGGAAGGAGGGGGGGGTGCAGAGCCTGAGCCTGAGGGTTGCTGTGTGAGGGGCCTTCGGCCAGGCAAGAGCTGTGTTCAAATGTGAAGTGTATATGTCTGTAAGTTTCACCTTTAAGTTGGGGGATGTGTGTCCATGTATCTACACATGTGGGTACTGGTGTTGCACCGGGCACCCATGAGTCTCTGCTGTAGGCCTGGGTAGGAGACAGCAACTGTGGTATAAGTGGGCACCCTTCCTATGCCAGCTTCTTGTTGTGAGAGTCCTGGCTGCTGTGTCCAAGCCAGAGCTTCTGAAGCTGCTAGGATGGGTTCTCCAAACCACCACAAAAAGCCCACGCTTTCCAAATGGAGCTGAACTCTGCAGGCTAAAGTGAAGAGAAAATATGAAAAGGCCGCGAGTACTCATGCAGTGCGTAGTCCCCAGCCATCATGGACCCACATCTTGCTTGGCCTGGGATGCCATGGGAAATTACTTTTGCATCCAGGTCAAACATGCTTGGGATCCATGGTCTACCCACCCGCTTGCTATCCCCTCAACATCCTCTCACCTCCACTGCCTCTGTCCCCAACCCTGTAACCACTTGGCTCTCGTCTACCTTAGGACTCAATCCCAGCAAAGCCTGTGTGGGGAACTACCCGGAGGAGGCTGAGTGGCCAGGGCAGGGCAGGGAACTGGGAGGCTGGGAGAGGGGAGTTCCAGGGCACAAGTACAGGCTCATGGGTAATGCTGGGGGAGGATGGATGGGAAGTGAGAGGCAGCCACTGGCTTATCAGGTGAAGCTTCCTTAGAGGGCAGAGAAAGAACTAGACTTAGAGTCCCACCATCCTCACCAGAACCCCAGAGGGTAGCTGGGTACCCATGCTGGGAACAGGGGTGGGGAGGCTCCGAGAAGACAGGCTGACCAAGGCTCTGGCCAGTGTGAGGCCTGGGCCTGAACACTTTCCCACTCATGTGTATTTTGGATTTGGAAGTTATGGGAAAACAGTTATTAGGTCATGGGGACATCTGGTGAAGGCATGGAGGTCAGAGCCCATGTATGAGGGCATAGAGGCTGCAACAGTCCAGCTACCTACATTCTCCACCGAAGATGGAGAAACTTGCCCAGAAGCTCTTCAAACAGGTCTCTGGCATCTCTTGGACCTGGTTATTGAGGCTGCTGGGAAAGGGGCTGGGGAAGGAGATTGGTCCCAGCTCCTAGGGCTTGTCACAACCTTAGGGTACATTGTAGAGCATGCAGGGCAGCCAGGGAGGAGTCCACATAGTGGGGAATAGACCACTGACCACCATCTGGGGGATGAGATTCACAAGTAATCCCAGGTGGAAGAATTTCCCTCCATTATCCAGGTCGAAGATCAGAGCCTTCGACATGGTCTTTGCCTTCACCACCCTCGGACCTTTGAAAACATGTTTCCAGCCAGTTTATTCAACAGTGCCTTTCCTGGTTGCTTCTTATAAATGGATGTTTGGAGCCTATCTGAGGATCCTCCATCTCCCCTGCCCTGTCTCCCGCTGGCGTTTTTGCTTAGGAGGTGCTGGTGTAGGGAGTGGGCCTCTGAGCGACCGGCTTGCTTTAAACGTGGCAATTGTGTTAGTAGAGGCTCCTTGGGAGATGCCTCCGACTTCACATGCTTCTGCCTTTCTTCCCACAGTGTGCCAGGGACATAGTTCGGCTCCTCCTCTCCCACAGAGCGAATCCGGACATGCTGTGGAGCGGCCACTCCCCACTCTCCCTGTCCATTGCCAGTGGAAATGACCTGGTGAGGCACTCTGCACCATGAGCCTGACTCCTATGCACTTGTATACCCAGCGCCTGTCTTGTGTCCCTGGCTCTAATGCACCCAGATCCTGTGTCCATGGGCACCAGGCAACTATGCTGTTTCTGCCACATTGGCCCCCTGCCTCCATTCAGCACCGGGTTCCGTGTCATTTTTCTACTTCTCCATCTACTGGTTCACCGACCCAATCTCCCACTTATTCAACCCACTTAGCCACCTACTTGCCAATCTAGCCATATAGCTACGGCAGCCTGCTTTCCTCTGCCTACCCAGCCATCCATCTACCCACCCACCTCCTCTTCCATCCGCCTTCTCACTGGCCTACCCATCACAAACCTTTCATCCGTTTCTCTTTCATTTAACCTTTGCTTATTGAGCACCTTCTGTGGGAAGGCAGGCACCTCTATGAGCAGTAGGTTTTGAATAGAGCCTCTGCTTTGGGGACCCCCCTAACACATGTTGTAGCTGGGAGAGCCAGGCCCTAAGTCCACACATGGCACAGTTTTAGATACTGATGAGTGTTGTGAAAGAAAAAGGGTTGCTGGGGAGAGTGGTCACAGGGACCAGACAGGATGCCCTCCTGGTGAGTGGTGTGTTCCTGGCCCAGGGCTATGCTTTTTTCTCATGCTAGAAAGTAAGACAGGTTGAGGACCCATCAGAGAATCTGCACTGGTATGTGTACCACAATAGTGTCAGAACAAGGCCCTGGGTGGAACTGCAACTCCTCCCTAAGATGCTTGCCCATCATCCTTCCCATCCATCATGTTTTCTGTGGGTGGGCCCCATGGGTAGTGCCCATCATTATGGTTGCTGAAGAATCTGTCTATGTGTCCAGGTTGTGAAGGAGCTCCTGTCCCAGGGAGCTGACCCCAACTTGCCTCTGACCAAAGGCCTGGGCACTGCCCTGTGCGTTGTGTGTGACCTGGCCTATGAGCAACAGAGGACCACGGATAACAAGATTGCCCTGGTGAGGGGAAGCATGGGAGGATGCTGGGTCCAGGGTGGGGTAGGCTGGGGCAGCCTAAGATCACGTCTGGACTAAGGTAGACTAAAGGACACAGCACCCAGACTCCATCTCCCAGTGCTTGGGAAATGAGGGTTTCCTGGAACCCAGGATTTGTGACCTGTGTGACTGCAATGTGCTTTTAAAAAAAGCAGATAGTACATTTGTACCTTTCCACAATGCCTGGATTCATGTCTATTAGGTGTTTGGGGTTTGTTTGTTTGTTTGTTTTGGAGACAGTGTCTTGTTTGGTAGCCCCACCCAGCCTCAAACTTATAATCTTATGTCCCTGCCTCCTAAGTACTGGAATTACAGCTGTCCACCACCGCACCCAGCTGGAATTTACTGAGTAAAGGCCACACTTTGTCCACAAGCTCCTCGCTTCCCTGTCAGTCAGCTGCAGCTGTCACAGTGTTGCTCCAGTCTTGACCATAGATGTTGGCTCTCAGGTCACAACATACAGGCTAAGCCACGGCTCAGCTAGAGTTTCAGGAGGTTTCCCTGAAGCAGTTGTGGTTCCTGGCCTGCCGGCAGAGGTTGCTGCTGGGCTGGGTAAGCTGGATGTAGCAAAGGCTGGCTGGCGTTCCACTCTTGTGTGTGCTGCCTTCTCTCTATGCCTCAGGAAGTAAAGCAGTGTCCTTACATCTTAGCCATTGCAATTTGATGCTTCCATGAGCATGAATGGAGTCAAAGAGGGCTCTCCAGTGAGTAACATCTTAGGATGAGGCTAGAAGGCCAATCCTGTCTACCCTCTCTGTGTCTGACTTTATAATGGTATTATTAGCCCTGTTTAAACCACTATCACAAATAATAAGACACTGACACCTGTTAGATTTTATAATTGCCTCATTTACCTTGGGCTGGGCAGACATTTCATCTATACCGTGTCATTATCTTCACCATCCATCTCCTAGCCCCCCCACCCCCCATCCAAGACCATCCATCTTAATCCTCATCTGGTCTACCTTCTATCCATGATCCCATGGTATTTGCGTGTATTTTTTATCTGGGCCTTTTCACTCCATTATTGGAGCCCTTCTTCCCAGTTCCTGTGGTTTCTTTTCCATGATAACCCATTGTGGTGTACTCCTTTTTCCACTCTTCCTGACTGTCTGTCTCCTGTGATTCTTCTGTCCTCTCCAAGCCTTAGCTATGCCTACCCTATTCTGTCCTGCCAAGGTATGGGCCATTTAACCAACCAGTGAGGTATGTCTTAGGCAGGTTTACAAAACAAAAATAGGTATACCCAGATCTTGAGGGCCAGCAACATGCATCAGACCAACCTCCAACATCACCATGTAGAAGGCTGGGGACCTGAAACTTCTGGGCAGCTGGGCTCTCTTGCAAGGTGATATCTTTTGGCTGCCTTTTATCTATCAAGTATGTCCACATGACCTGGGAGCCATGCACCTCATGACATGGTCACATGTAGAGCTACCCTGCACAGTCCAGTATTGAAGGTGGCTTCTGTCACCCCATCCAGTGGCCTTGTGTGCTTGACAGATCCTGTGTTCTGCAGATTGACCGACTCATTAGCTATGGGGCAGATGTCCTGAAGCCCGTATTACTTACGCAAGGTGAAAGGATGGCAGTGGGCACAGCTGTGGACTATGGCTACTTCAGATTCTACCAGGTGTGGCTTTGTTCTGAGCAGGGCCTTCTGAGACATGGCTTCTCTTGGGCAAAGCTAGGAGCTCACAGCCAAGCCTGTTCTTCCAGGGTGGGGGACTTCATGATGGTACACACAGGCTTTGGGCACCTGTGCGTAACTGTCTGTGTCCTCACAGTCATGTTGCCAAGGTTGGAGAGGCAGCCTGTTCAACTCAGTCACTCTGCAGGATGGTTTGAGGGTGGTCTGCAGTCCTTAGTGACCCTTGGGTGTGCCTGGATGGAGAGTGGCAGCCCCAAGGATCCATAGTGACCCTGTGCTCTGTCATAGGACCGGAAGATAGCCCACTGTCCCTTCCATGCCTTGATGCCAGCAGAGCGGGAGATATTCATGGCCAGGAAAAGGTTGCTAGAATACATGGGTGTGCAGTTGCGGCGTGCCGTCCTCATCAAGGAGAGACAGTTTGACATGAAGGCACTGTACCTGAGCAAGAGAGGTGGGTGAAGCTCGTCAGAGTGCATCCCCTAGTTGCCAGGCCTACATCTGCTCCCTTACATCTGTCCAGACCCTCCCCCCCCCCACACTGACAAGGCCCCTGATGGTCTCACTCATCACACAAAACCGCAACCGTCCCTGTACCAACTTTCCCACACATGTTCCCTTGTCCACTCTATCACAACATCCCAGTTTCCCACCCTGCATTTACCTCCTTATGCCCACACATGCCTTATCTACTCACATTGTTCCCAGTATACACCCATCCATCCACATGAAACGCCCTCACATAAGCCACTGCCTCCACCACATACCCTACCTCAATAAACCCCAAATAACACCCACGCACATTCCAGTACTCACAACAAAAACATGTAGGGTTCACTTACCCATAACCAGCCCTGCATGTATACCAATCTCTACACTCTCCTTATAGCCACAGATCTAGCCACAATTACACACAACCGGCTCTTTCCTCTGCAGAGAAACCTACCCACATCCACATCTGTTTGTACCACACATGCGTGTCTACCCACCTGCACACTCATACCCCAATATCTTGAACCTCCTGTACATGCTTATCCTCCCCAACTCCCACACTCACATTCGCCTACCCCTGTTTTCTACAGGTAGTTCCCAGCTATGTGCTCACACGTACACACAGACATCCCCACCCAGTCTTACACATGGACTACCACACTTTCTTAGACACACAACCACCCTTCCACACACATTACTCACATTCCCACCCTTTACTGCATTAGCACTCTACATTTATGCTCAAGAACCCACTTAGTGTACGCACACACACATATATGCACAGCTACTGACTATTCCTGTACCTTTGTCCCTGCCCCCACACACTCACTTTCCCTGACACAAATAGCTGTCCCATTTGGAAGTGGATAGAGAGTGTGGAGGCTGAGTTCTGGCTGGTGTGACTAGAAGGTGATGCCTCTATTCATGTGTGGATCCCATCCTGGGGCCCAGGTTGTGCCCTGGGTGGGGCACCACGGAGAATGTGGGCCTCTGATCTCTTACAACAACTCATAAGTAGAGGCCTCTCTGAGAAGACCTGGCCACTCAACCTTTCCTCTCCATCACTGAGTAGATCCGGAAGTGGGACTGTCACCCATGAAGAGGTTTGCTATTCCTTGCTCTGTTGAGCCTTGGCACCACACTGTAAAGCAGTAAACTTTGACAAAGAAGCAGACTCCTTTTCAATAGCACCTAGACCAGTTCAGGCCTGGTGGCAAGATGGACCTGGGAAGGAGCTGATTCACTAGTGCCAGGGGCTGAACTACAGGATGGCTTGCTACTGGAGAGAACTAGGAGAAATAAGGGCAGAGGAGCAGCCCTGAGTTCAAAACAAGACCAAGCCACTGGCCTTGGGGACCTCCCCTCAAATAGCTGCAACGCGATGGACTCCCTCTCATGAGTCCTAGGCACACTTCAGAAACCAGCCCAGGACTGAAAATGATAATCACTACAGTCTAGAGGGTAAATCCCAAGAAATCTAAGTTCAGAGGAATCCACAAACACTTCATAATGAAATGTCAAGAAGCACAAAGGCGAGGAGAAAATCAGGATATCATGAAAAAAAATGGCTTAGTACTTGCAAGTGAGTACCAATAGTTGATGTCTCATCAGACATTACTCTTCTTTTTAAAACTATCTTTAATTTTTTGATGTTCATGATTGTGTTGTCTGCATGTGTATGTGGGTACACTAGCACAGACGGGCGTTCAGACGCGGCAGAAGAGGGCGGGTCTCTTGGACCTGGACCTCCATGTGGGTACTGGCAACTGAATGTGGGGCTATCCAGGAGAGAAGCCAGTGCTCGTCACCACTGAGCCACAGAAACTGCTTTTAGCTAAGATTTTGGTTTTTGTAGCTAACAAAACTATCTTAAAAAAAAAAAAAGGCGGCAAACAAACAAACATCCCCAGATAATGGCGGCTGAGAGTTGCCAACACCTGCCTAATGGGAAGTGTGAGGAGGAGCTCTGACTGGAAGGGAGGCAGCTGGGATACAGCACAGGCCCTCCTCATCCTCCTCTTATGATAGAGACAGCACTTGTAAAATAACAGATCTAGCAACAGCCTTTGACCTGGTAACCCGGTATCGTCTGCAGACCCAAGGCAATCAAAACTTATGAAAAAAGTAAAAACAAAAACAAAACAAAAATGCAACACTCCACGATTTAAGGTTTCTGCAAGTGATTCAGGGATCGTGCAAGCAATAAGGGCACTGGGGCAGGCTTTGAGGTTTTCAAAAGTCCATTCCATTCCTAGGTAGCTCTCTCTGTCTCAGACATGTGGACCAAGATGTAAGCTCTCAGCTACAGTCCCAGCAACCTGCCTGCCTGAGGCCATGTTCTTTGCTGTGATGGTCTTAGACTCTAACCCTCTGAAACTGTGAGCCCCAAATAAATTGTTGTGTGGGCGCCTTGGCCATGGTGTCTTACCACAGCAACAGAAAAGCAGCTAAGACGGACAGCAAGAGAAGATCAGGCTGAAGGGGCAGATCCCGGCAAAGCAAACACCAAATCCTACAGCTCAATGCCTAAACATGTATGGATTTTCTAGAATCGTATGGAATCACAGAAGTTTTTGATCACCCATGCTGTAGTTCCGCTGTGGCACACACAGTCTCTCCTCTGCCAGCTCCGCTCTCCTCACTTTTTGCTCTCCCTCAGTGTTGATCTGAATAACAACAGTGAACAGTGAGCCTGGCACAGCCTGAGTACCACGCTTTCTTCTGCCAAAGACGTTGCTGCATTAGGAACTAATCTCCCTTCACAGTCTGAAGACATGGGCAGAATGAAGCCAGATTCTTTTTCAGAAAACTTCATGAACTGAGGCTGCACTGTCCATGTTTCTTTTAGGCATCCTGCCTTTTCAAACTCCCACCAGAATTGCCCAGTGAGCTCTGTTGAGAGCAGTCTTGAACTTGTCTATCCCGAGCTCCAAACTTCACTACCTTCGTCTCACACACCAGTTCCCCCACAAGACCACATTTGTCACAGGGCCAGCCTCACTCCTCTGTACCAATTTTCTGGTTTATTTCCTTTTTCTGGTTATGATGCCAAAACATCTAACACATGCAACTTAAGTATTTATTTTGGTTCACAGTGTAAGAGGGAAGTCATGGTTACAGGAGCATGAAGTGACTGGTCACCTTGTGTCCTCTGCCCAGTAGCAGAGGAAGACTCATGCCGGTGCTCAGAGCATGTCTCCGTTTTATTTACTCTGGGCCCCTCCTAGCCTACAGAGCAGTACCACCTATATTCAGGGTTGGTTAAACCATGTTAGTTAAGCCTGTCTAGACATGCCCTCACTGACATGCTCAGAGGTACTGTCTCCTAGGTGATTTTTAAATCCCACCAAGCTGACGAGGCTAACTATCACTAGGTTTCTAAGCAAGTTGCAACTGGCCTCTGATAAAGAGCAAGGAAAAATAATCAGGACTTCAGAGAAAAACAGAAAGTCATCAGGGCATCTCCTTCAGAGAGCCTGTGAACCGGGCAAGGGTGCCTGGCAGCCTTAAGTGGTGTAGCAATGTAAATCTTGAATAGAAGTGGGTGGTGAAGATGGGACCTAGTTAGGCCTTCAGGTGGGTAAGCCCTACACAAGTGCAGATGATGGCCCCAGGAGAGAGCCCCTCTCTGAGTTGCAGCAACCCCCCTCCCAGTCACCAGATGCTGACTCCTATGTCTCTGCAGCGGAGCTGTCTGCCTCTCACAGGCTGAAGAAGAGAAGTTCCAGCCTGAGTAAGAGTGCAGCCATGGATAAGCAGCAGTAAGTGCTGTGGGCTTTGGCCCTACTACCCCTGCAGGAGCCCCTTCTCTCTGGGTCCTGAGCAGTGTAGCCTTGGCCAGGCTTCTCAGCTCACAGGCACAGGCACAGGCACAGGCAGAGGCTCCCACCACAATGACGCTCAAAAATGGAGTCTCAGGATTTAGTGAGCTGGGTTGTCTGGGTGTCAACTGGGTGGTCTACAGCCCAGTGGAGCTCAACCACTGTCCTCCTCCCCCCTCCCCCACCAAGCCCCAGCCATCTTCTTGCAGGGAGTTTTTGTGACACAGGAGTCACCTGTGCACCCTCTGGGAAGAGCCCATGCATTCTTGGTGACGTTGGCAGCACTGATCCTGAGGGACTGTGAACTGCCTCCAGTTGCCATGTTGAACTGTTTGTTTGAGCAGCCTTTATGTGGCTGGATGTGTATTAACTGTTCAGAATAATCATGTGTGGGACCACCCTGGGTGGAGACAACGGGTCTTCTGTTCATATGTGATGGCTGCCCTGATGGGTGGGGTGGGCGGACATGAATGTCTCAGGAGCTCAGGTGTGGACACAGACCTGACCTTGGGATTCTGTTACAGCCTTCCCTTTTACAAGTTTTGCTACCAGTGTGGTCGCTCCATTGGGGTCCGCCTCACACCCTGCCCCCGCTGCTATGGGATCCTGACCTGCAGCAAGTACTGTAAGACCAAGGCCTGGACCGACTTCCATAAAAAGGACTGCAATGACATCATGAACATAAGTAGGTTGGGTACCATGTTGGAAAGTACTGATAAAGGGCCTACTGCTTCCCAGGACAAAGATGCAGGCCCAGGGAGTGGGTACGGGAGAGAGTCACCATTTCCCTTGAGAGTGCTTCAGTTTCATGTTTTTCCAGAATTTACAACTGGGACTGTGTAGGTGGTTTGTGTATGTGTGTGTGTGTCTTGGCAGGGATGGGGTGGGGTTGGGTGGGAACAAATATACCAGGGAGGCCAGGGGCCCATCCTGGCCCTTCTTCCCCTGTCACTAAGAATGGCCACTCCCTGGAAAGTGGGTGTGTCACTTCCTTGTAGAGCTGGGACGTGGGTGCTTGGGGGTTTTGCTATCAATAGGGCCTCTCCTAGTCACATTCATCACAAGACACTTAACATCAGGGCTGCTTCTGGAGCGTCCGTCTAGCAGCCCTGCTTAGCATTTCAAGCCATGTGGGTCTCAGCAGTCTGCTTCTGTAATGACCTCCCTGTTCCTTCCCCCTGACTCTATCCCTTCCCCTCCATTCTTCCTCTCCCTGGGTTTACTGAGGGTGGTGAAAGGCCTGGGGATCTGGGACATCATCCACTTCCTGGGATGTGGCACCTGCCAAGCCATTAGATCTTGGGACAGGGCTGGGGAGTTGCCTCTGAAGGGTGACCATAGCCGGACATCCTCCTGCTGCAGGCAGCACTTACAAGCCACTCAGAAGGAGGGTTGATTGCAGGCTATCTCTAGGTGAGGTGGGGCTCTCCTTGCCCCCTGTGGAGTGGGGGATGCACAGGGAGAGGGCATTTTGGTCTAGGTAGTAAGGCTTGGTGGTCGCTGCTCCCGGGTCTGGCCTCCTACCCCTTGAGTCTTTGCTCAGGCCAAACAGTTGAACCTCTCTGCTCCTCCCCATGCCTCCTCTTATCCAGTTTCCCGCTCGGACGAAACATCCTGGAGGGTGGCGTAACCTCTGTGAGGGGACGGCGATTGGTGCTGAGCTCAGGCAAGAAGTGTCTGCGCTACTGCAGCTGCATGTCAGGAGTCTCGTCCTCCTGATCCGGCAATAAAGTGACCTATGGTGTGACTCACCAAGTCCTGGAATCCATGTCCATGCTAGTTATGCCTACATTGTTGGTCTCTCGTAGGGCCTGGGTCCATGCTAGTTATGCCTACATTGTTGGGGCCTGGGCTGGGCTGGGCTCTGTAGAAGGGCCGGTAAACAGGCAGGCCAAGGGACCACACTAGAGAACTGACTTCAGGACAATGGCAGCTCCTGGCTCCTGGCTCATGCCGGCACTGCCTTTCCCAGTTGCAGACATCTCCTGACCTAAGATCTGCTATCAAGGTTCCTTCTATCAACTCCAACTCCCTGTGGAGTCCAGGCTGCACTTGCAGTACATTAGTTGTCTGAGTGTTCTGAGCTTCTTCTGGGGCCACAGTGGAAGTAAAAGTCACAGGGACTGATGAGGCTAAAGGGACAGGGATGGAGCAAGGTGGTGTGGCCAAGGGTGGTAAGTCTGCTCCAGAGAATCAAACTGGCTTTCACAGTGAGAGGGGAAGGCAGGTAGTGAGGACTATAGCCTTCCACATTTGCCTGAAAGTAGACAGGCCTAAGGGCATCTGGGCAGAGTGGTTTAGGTATAGGACTGGGGAAGGGGTGAGAAAGGGGTTATAGATCCCGGGAGGCTCAAGAAGGACCCCAGCCGGGAAGCCCTTCTCCAGATAGCAGCACAACAAAATTGCTGCCCGGCTTTTGGTTTCTACTCCAAAAAAGGTGGAGCTTCACAGAGGTGGCAGGCAAGACCTATGGACAGAGAAACAAGCTATTGCTTATGGAACTCAGCCATAGGTGGCTTTCCAAGAGGGGCTCTTAACAGGCAGCTGTCGTCAGGTGACCTAACTCCTTGCTCCTGGCTAGTGCTGGTGGGGCTTAGGAGTTG
This sequence comes from Pachyuromys duprasi, assembly GCA_028658305.1. NCBI lineage: Eukaryota > Metazoa > Chordata > Mammalia > Rodentia > Muridae > Pachyuromys > Pachyuromys duprasi. The sequence goes on along the minus strand of CM053751.1, from coordinate 69,205,195 downwards.
GGATGCTGCTGCCTATGTTAACATCTGGGTGTTCATGAGCATTCCACACCATTGGTTAGCAAGGAAGCTTCCACACTTCCATATGTAAAACAAAAGCAGGCAAATGAAAATGACTATTACCTTATACCACACAGGGCCATCACCCCTTGTGTGTCCTTCCAAATGGGCCCGCACCTTTCAAGACACACAGAGATGTGGCGACCAGCCAGACACATACACCCATTCATCCGAGGAGTAAGGGTATTCCCTGCCCCAAACAAGGCCACGGACACCTTATATCTGCATTTGTGGCACCTATCTGTATTTGTTCCACAACATTTTCTCCAAATGTTTTACTCTATATAAAATAGGTGCTAATTGTTTTTCCATTTTAGTTTTTATCTTGTGTTTTTTTTTTTTTGCCTGCATATGTCTATATATACATCACATGCATGGCTGATGCCTGTGGAATCCAGGAGAGGGCAACATATCTCCAGAACCTGGAGTTGCAGATGGTTGTAAGCTGCCATATTGGTGCTGGGAATTGAACCTGGGTCTTCTAGAAGGGCAGCCAATGCTCTAAACCACTGAGCCATTTTTTCCAGCTACCCCCTAATGATTTAAAAGAAGATAATAGTGACAATCATGTTAATACCCGTGCTCATTCTGAACATTTTGGGGACTATATTTACATTTTAATCTGTGCATGCAAAAACAGCACTCTAGGATACCTTGTACACACACATGCACACACACATACACACACTCACACTTTACTGATTTCTGCCTGAAACAGCATGACAGTTAATGTGACCTAAAGCTTATTTTTTCTAATGTGCTGGTCACATAATTTCAAAATTAGTGTGTGGCCAATGTAGCGGTGGCCGGAGCACCAGACTGTTACTCCGGCCATTTAGTCCTTCAGTCTACAAAGGGCCACACACACGTCAGGCTTTTATCCCGTCTGTTGGTTTCCAGGAAGCCTTCCCTGTATTCTGAATTACACTCTCAGAGGTTATGTTGGTCCAAAAGAGGTGTCACAGTGACCTTGTGTGTCATCTGTGTTGGTGTGGTTATGTTCTTTCACCTTCTTTCTCACGCTCTGATATGGAGACTTCTGTGGCAGTGACTCCTCTTTCTGTCTCACCTGTGAAGCAGCGTCTTGCAGCCTGAGCTGCACCACCCCAAAGCTTCTGTGATGTTCAGATCTGTCTATCCCTGGCAGGCTGAGGGAGTGGTCTCCTGATGGGGCTGCAAACAGGGGTGAATTAGCCCAGGTGACTATAGCTAGTTTACTGTGTCACTGTTCGATGGACCCATGGTTCTATCATCAACCTAGAACTGAAGGGTCTTGGGTCTTCCCCAAGGTGGACAGTACTAGCCGGTATTCGTGTCTCTTCCCTGTGCACTGTGGGTGAGCCCTGCTAAGCTCTGCAGCCTCAGCCTGCAGTGTTGTGACATTTTCCTGTCTGCTGGACAAGCCAACTTATTTCTCCCAGAAGCCCTTTCAGATAGATTGTGGGTGTGGACGTTAAACTTAGTTATCTTGTTGGGACTCTGATATCAGTGAGAGACAGTGGGGGCCTAGAAGTGCTGAGGTCTTCAGGTTGGATGTAAGGCTGTGCTTCCATCATTTTCTCCAAATGGGTCTTGTGGATAGGTCCTCTCTGGTTTCCACACATCTTACCCATGGGAGTCAGCTCATCTCTTCCTTCAAAAGCAAAGCTCAGTGGAGCCCCTCCTCCCCGCAAGCCTGTGGAAGATATTCCTGGCTTCTCTGTCCACTCCTCAAATGACTCCTCCTGGCTGTGCTGCTCCGAGGCTTAGGGCCCTCCCTGCCATTGGAGCACATGCCTGTCTTTAGCTCCACCCAGACATGCTGGCTCCTTGTGGCTCCCTGCAGTGCCCACCTCCACTGAGTTCCTTTCCTGCTAGCTGCAGGCTCAGAGCTGCATGGTCTCTTCTGGATCAGCTCTGTTGTGAGCCCTCACCTTCTGGGTCCTAGGACAGGAAGGCCTGATCCCTGTGTCTCAGAGACCCACATTTCAGAACATCTAGTTAAAACTGCTATGTGATGGTGGAAGAAGAACTGAGGGCAAACGGGGGTGGGTAGGGCACCACATCCATGGTTGGGGTTGCTCGTTAGAGCGAGGAGGGGCATTGTGGCCTTGGGTCATATATTCTAGGAAACCCCTCTTAGCTGGGACAGCTGTCTCTTGGAAGAAGAGGTGAGATGCTAGGGCAGGGTTGGGGCTGGAAACCCAGGAGGAAATTTACCTATGCTCTTTCCAGGAGCAGCCCCTCCCTATCTTCTCAGGGCCTTGGCAACCTCTGCAGAGCAGTTATCTTTCCCATGGGATCAGGTTCACTTGCACTCCAGAGCAGCTGGAGGCCTGTACTGTCATGCCAAGAAACAGGAGAAAAAGTGAGTTCTAAAGTGGTCATGTCCCATGCCACTGCTGCTCCTGCCTGCAGGGAATGGAAGTGACACCCAAAGCTGGCCCTCAGAGCAGAACTGCCTTCCTCCTTGCCCACAGAAGGGCTGCTGCCCCAGTGCTGTTAGGCAATATGTGGATATATAGTGGGCATTCTGGGGCAGTTGGCTGTAAGAGCTGTGGGTTCACTGGGGGAACTTATAGGACAGAAATAGGAGAGGCCTGCACATAGCCAGATGGAGGGAGGGGCCTTCTCTCCCACACACCTGCTGTTCCCTAGAACTTTAACCCATTCTTCCCTAAGAGCAAGTCCAAGCATTTGCTCACCCCAGCATCTCAGAACCCATCTGTGGCTCCTGCCACCAGCACTTTTTCTACCTTAGGGGCCTTCTGCATAATATTGAGGCAACTGGCTGAACCTTCTGTGCTGTCCCACGGTAGGGGTGGGGCAGTAGGGGTAGTAGAGCTGGCTCAGGCCCCAACAGCTACTCTGTTCTGTCTCTGGTGACCCCTAGCTGCCAATGCCCTGGCTACTCATCTGCTGAGCCTCAACCTTGAATCCACATCTCATCCCTGTTGGGAGATGTGTTCATTCTCTTGTTCTAAGGTCGGCACTTTTAGGCAGCCCTTGGGTAGTCACACCTCACCTGGAGTTGGGGGCGGAGGAAGGGGGGCTACTGAGCTGGTGCGGCAGGGGGACAGGATCCAGCTTGCTTACAGAGTGCATGTGCCTCCATCAGGTGCCCCAAAGTCAGAGAAAGTGGTAGAGATTTCCATGAGCTGAGTGAAGCAGAAACAGCCACTGTGTGGCTCGAAACACAGGTCTGTCTTCTGGCTGCTCCTGAGCTGCTGCCTGGAAGGTTGAATGTGTAAAGGGCACAGTGCACACCCAAGTGGTTACAACTCTGGTCCAGCCCATGTGGTTGCTTAGGCCAGCAAGCAGGATAGAGACAAGTTGTGTCTGAGGAGCTCCGAGAGAGGCAAGAGCTGGTAGGTTATGGACATGGAGGGGTTACGGCTCCACACAGACTAGGAAGTCAGCAGGGTTAGCAAGAGAGGGCAGGGCCTGGGAGACTGGGCCAGAGTCTGGCTGTCAAGCAGCCAGGATGGGCACTTCTCAACCCCCTGCCATACCCGCACTTTTGGGAGAGTGAGCTGCTGCCAGGATCCAGGCCAGGTTGCCATCCAGAGCTTGGGAGTAGAAACAAAGGAGATGTGGATGGACCTGAGAAGGTCTAAATGGCAACAGAGAGGGTAGCTTGGGTTGTGATGGGAGATGGAAGCCTGGATCACAGACACCAGGGTTCCCTGTGGAAGCCTGGGGACTCCAGTGTTCTCTGGAGATGGAGCAGTAGGTACCAGGGTCTGCTACAGGCAGTGTGGTAGAGGCCTGGGCTCTGGCTTCCCTGCTAGTCTGTTCCCTTAAAGTCTGGGAAAGCCATCCCGTTCCCTCTGTTATTCCCCAGACCCTGGCTTCCCGTGACTGTGAAGCCAAAAGGCCTCTGCAGGCCACACTGCTTAGTGGAGGGCCACACTTTCCCCACCACGTCCTCCTGGCCTGGTTGAGTAGCTGGATGTGTGTGCTTGAGCGTATTTCTTGGCTCTCATGTATTCTTAGCCATGTCTGATCTTAGGTGTTAATGTTTTATCTTTGTAACAGTTTTAAATAGAAAGCAGAATAACTCCACACCTCCATATTCTTTATTCAAAGATACTCCTTTGTCTCTCAAGGGTCTCTTGTGAATTTCATATGAATTTTAGGATTGTTCTATGAAAGATAGTATTAGGATTTTGATAGAGATAACATTGAATCTGTAGATTGTTTTGAATGGTATCAGCATTTTAGCAGTGTTAACTTCCTCAATCCAGATCACGGTATATTCTTTTATTACTTATGGCTTTTTAAACTTGTCAATTTTTTAAAATTCCCAGTTTTTCATATCTTGTTTATATTTATTTATGTAGACTTTACTTTTTAATGTTACTACAGATGAGATTGCATTCCTAGCTCTTTCCCTTCTTCTCTACCTTTCCCCTCCATTTTGTTTCTTTTTCTCTCCATCCCACAACCTTGTAAATTTTCCAAGCTCCTCATATTACCAATATCTAGTTTCATACCAGTGTGGTTAGAAAAGATATTGGTAACATTTTAATCATGTGCTCTGCCCTGGAGATGTCCACAAGCCCAAGACACACATTCATTTCCCCGCTGCATACTTCTGGCCTTGTTGAGTAGATGGCTGTATGTGCTTGAGTGCATCTCTGCTGGGTATGGACTTATCTGCGTGCATATTAGCACACTTACTTGGTCCTTAATATTTTTCAAGTTTGTTGTTTCCTTGTTCGGTCTGGATTAGATACTCATCACAGAATTTGGGACGTGGAAGTTACTGTTTACATTCACTCAGATCTGCCAGTGTCTGTTGTATATTTATGCACTGTTAGGTGCACACTTATTTAACAATTGCTATTATCTGCTTGATGAATTGCCTTCTTGTGATCATATGGTGACCTTGTGGTTTGGACTGCAAGTCTGTTTGGTTGACAGAGACACCTCTATTGCTGTCTTTCAGTTAATATTTGCATAGGACATATTTTGAAATCCCTTCTTTTTCAGCCCATATATACTCTTAAATACCTTTCTATTGCCATGAGAAAACACCATGACCAAAGCAACTGGTAGAAGAAAGCATTTCTTGGGGCTCACAGTTTCAGAATGAGTCTACGATCATTATGGCAGGAAGCATGGCAGGCAGGCATGGTGCTGAAAGTAGCTGAAATCTTACATCTGATCCACAAGCACAAGACAAAGAGCCAAAGACCACCAGTGACACACCTCTGCCAACAAGGCTATATCTGCTAATCCTTCCCAAACAGCTCCATCAGCTGGGGTCCAAGCAGTCAAACATGAGCCTATAGGTGCCACAATCTCACAATAGTAGAATAAATTTCATATACAAGTGTGTAGTTGGATCCTTCTGTCCCACCCTCATAGGCCTTGCTGTGTTCCCTGTGCTGGCATCAGAACTCCCGGTGTTCCTGCCTTTGCCTCCATAAAGTGCTACTATAGTCAAAAATTTTATGTAACTATTTTGTGGCTTATAACCAGAGTACTGAATTTACATAATTTCCACCCCCCCACTCTTCCAACTCCTTTCATGTCCTTCTACCCTCTCAATTTCATGACCTCTTCTTTAATTATCATTGTTCACTCTCTCTCTTAAACACACACAACCTACTGAGTCCATTTAGTGTTTTACACACGCACACATTTTGGGCTGACTACCTGGCACTGAACCTACCCCTTTCTCAGAGGCCATTAATTGCCTCTATTTCTTAATCTAGGTGTGGTAGTCCTTGAGATTTCCTCCATCCTTATCAACACGCCAGCTAGTTGTCACTGTGAGGTCTTGTTTCAGTGAGCATAGTTTTGAGATTTCACGGGGGCAGCTTCTCTGCTGTGTCCAGAAGGCACTATTTTACAGCATATGTCCAGGTCCTCTGGCTATTAAAATATTTCTGCTCCCTACGCTGCAATGTTCCCTGACCCTTAAATTCTACTTTAAGTTATAGTGACCTTTCAGTTGCAGAAGTTGCATTATTATTCCCCACTGCATTTCCTGCTATTGTTTTTACATTGTGGATCCATTAGCAAACCATTGCAGCTACACTAAGAAAAATACTTTTGTCTGTTTCTACTCTAGGTGAAACATTGAGGTCTGAGCTCAGCTGTGCACTTCCTTCCCTCTAGTATGGCAGTTTCATGCTTTCACATTGCTAGCTGGTATGGAGTCAACAGGAAGAGTTCCCACTGACATTTTTGGTTAGAAAGGCATACACATGATACCTGGCAATTTTATCTAACTTAGTCTGTGAATATATTTTGCATTCATTTCCGGATGGCAGCTTTTCTAAGTGTAGCATCCTTGGTTGAAAGCTTAATTTTTTTTTTCTTTCAGAACTTTGTTTTCATCATCTCATCCCCTCCTGGCTTGCACGGTTTCTGCTGAAAATTCTGACACACACACAGGCTGCGTTCTATGTGATGGATCGTCCACTGACTCTACAATCCCTCATCTCTGACTTTTAGTCTGTATGTCTCACATTCATCTTCAGGTTGATCTTGCTTGTAATCCTTTCGGCTTCACAGCTCTAGATAACTTACCCATACCGAGATGTGGATAGTTTTTAGCTGTTATGCCTTTAAGTAAGCTCTCTGAGTTACTTCCTCCTCTCTGGGACTTGTCTAATTAATGTGTGTGCAAGGTCACCCACAAAGGGTTATCCTGACCTTACAGCTCCATTTACCCCTTTCTGTCTGTTAATACCTCAGACAATGTTGGTTTGCCTGTGATCTGGTTCCCAGGGTGCTGGTCCTGGTAGCAAACGGTTTTGCCATTTTGTGATTTACAAATCACAACTTACCTTTCCAGAGACTTTTGGCTTCTTTCTGAGAGTATCTTACTGCTTCTCTGTGGGTGAGCCCTCCAGATCCCTTACATTTGCTCATTATACATGGTTACCAGCCATGGACTCTTCATGGGAGCTTCACAGGAAGGAGCTTACACTTCCCTGGTCTCTCCTGAGAAGCTTAACCTTGTGCTCTAGGTGTTTGGTCATAGGTACCATTGACTGTGAAACATTCACACCCCCATTTTGATGTTTGTGTGGAACAGGGTTCATGTTAGCAGTCTATGTTCCTATAACCTGTTCCAACACATACTTTATAACATCTCATCGCACAAGTTGGTTGGGCTGATTGCACAAGCTGATGTTTCTTGTTCTGAGGGCATACACACTTTCGGCTGGATCACTTTGGTTCTATATTGATTGAGCTTAGGTCTGTGTTGAAAGTAGTGTTTAGTCACTAACGTCTTACTCTCTGGGGCAATTCATTTGTTCCTGAGTTACGTGTACATGGGGTACTCCTCATCTAGGAGAAGTTCCTATACAGAGAGAAGGCCTGCCGGGCAGTGACTGCCCCCATTCCTCCCCAGGCAGCCACTGTGTCTCCGTCAAGCATCTTACAAGGTCTGCAGCTTTGCTGTCCCGATTTCCACCACCCCACCAACTCACCCAGTGTCACCTTGCTGGCTCTCTAACAATTTTTCTTTGATGCTGGGAGTGTATAGGCATTGAATGGATGAGTATGGGTGAGTGCAAGTGTGGGGCCTAAAAGCACCACACTGGTCTGCAGGATTGCCTGCAGGTGTGTGGATTGCTCATGGGGTAGCTGGCTGTTCAGGATACCTGTGCCTTCCTGAGTTTCCCGTGTTGGGTACCTGTTTCATGTGTTCTCCTTCTCCTGTCAGGGAATAAATTGCTCCAAGGCGAGAGGAGCGGAAGTGGGTATTCAGCTATGTCAGAGTGAAAAAGAACTTGAACAAGAACCAGAACGAGGTGTCTGCGTGTGTCAAACTCACAAAGAACTTGAACAAGAACCAGAACAAGGTGTCCACGTGTGTTGAACTCACAAAGAACATGAATGAGAACCAGCAGAAGAACCAGGTGTCTATGTGTATCCAGCTAAAAAAGAACCCGAAGCAGAACCAGGTGTCCACACACGCACACACACAAAATCAGAGATCCTGCTGGAGCGCATGACATGGCCCCATCTGCAGGCCAGTGAGCATCCCCACAGGGCTCCACTGAGCCTCGACCTCATTCCACGCTGTCTATCCTGGCCACTCGAGAGAGGACTGTACCCCGCCCTCTCCCAGGGAAGGATCTGGGCCACCTGCACCAGGGCTTCCCAGGAGGTGGAGAGTGAGGACACAGTTGCTACCCTGAGCCTGGAGCACTGCAGATATCCTTGGATGGAATCGAATACCCAGCAGGAGCTGTGCCCCTTGGAAGGGCCTCACTTCTGGGATGTCTGGAGGTTCCCCTGGGATGTGTGGCCCAGCAGCATGTGGGGTGGAGCTCTGCTCCCTGTGCTTACATTGGCCCCATTGAATGGCAACACTGTAAAATGTACTTGGGCAGCAGTGTGGGCTGCAACTCCCAGATAAAGCAGACATGCCACACACATGAGCAGGGATTCTTTGAGTCTGTCTACTGAGCTTTCTAGCCATGGAGGTAGGCACTCTGTGCTTTACACAGGGACAGGCCAGCTCCTTGAGGTGAGGATGAGCTAGCCCTAAATGCCTTAAGCTACTTAGAACCTGCCTGCTATAGGACAGCCTGGGAGAAGACTGGAGTGCCAGGACATCCCTGGTCTCTACACTGCTCTCCTGGGCACCGCAGTAGGAATGAGAACCTCTCTATGGGTAGGACAATGGCATGTGCATCGAGGTGGGCTAAAGAGGTAGAGCCAGCACAGGCTGGTTGGTCCTGGTATCCTGGCCTCTCCTCCCATGAATGTTGGCATGTTCAGCTGGCAAAGACTGGCCTCTTCTCTGGCAGGACTTGCAGATTTCATTGGTTGCCACCACATGGCAACCCTAGGACCTTGCCATAGGCACAACCCAGGCTAAACCCCCTTTCAATAAGCCCCAATCTGTGCTCTGCTGTGTGCATGCCATCCTCACATGTACACACATGCAGTCTCACCAAAGTTACACATGGTCACATCCACTGTAGGTCTCCAGCCTTTAATTCATACAAGGACTCAAAGAACACGCGTTACCCACTGGCACTCAGTGACAGGGAGCCTCACAGAGGAAGGACACAGTAGCTTGGCCACTATCCTGGCTGCCCTGTGCAGCTTAAGTGCTGCTGTCCCACCTAGGCAGTCACATCCCAGAGCCCAGGGCTGCCTCTGTACCCCTGCCCCAGTAGCACTGGCAGGGCTGTGGCAGGGTGGGTGTGCTCACGACATGGGCCCAGCAAAAGCAGAGAATGCCCATCCTGGGACCTGACTACTGGGCAGGCCTTGGTTCACTGGGAGGACAGTAGCCTCCCTAACCCAATGACAAAAAAGCAAAAAAAAGCAGTAAGCAGCCTTTTCCAGGCCTTCTGCATATCAGGACCACTGTCTTCCTGGCTATAGCAGCTCAGCATCCCCAAGGCCCTGGAAGGGAAGGAGGAGCCTTGACGGCCTTGGTGAGCCAGGTACCCAGGTCTCAAGGCCACAGGAGGTCACCAGGGCCCAAGTGGTGCCTGAGCCTCTCCAGAGCTGTCAAGGAAGACTGAGATGCAGCGCTCAGTGGACAAGGACACTGAGGGTCTGAATGTGCATGTCTGTAAAAGCCCTTGACTGCCAATGCTTCCCCCAGCTCCTGCAGAGCTGCCTGGGTCAGGAAGGGCCCCAGACATCTTCCTGACCTGCAGTGCCAGGTCCCATTGACCCTGAGCTGAAGTTTCACTAGCCGCCCAGCATCCCCATGGCCAGGTAACCTTTCTAAGTGAGATAGGGGCTAGATGTGGCTGGCTAGTCTCCTGAAGTGAGGTTCCTCATGTAGACCCCCAAGGCCAGTCTTTGTGAGCCCACGTGAGGGGTCAGAGCATACTTTCAAGCAGTGTGGCAAAGTTGAGCCTAGTGTGGCCATGCCAAATGCTGCCTCACCTATATCACACGAGGGGAACCCCACAGTGGGTCTTCTCTGAGGACCACATTCACTGAGCTCCACAGTGACACAGGGTCCTGGTCTATTGTGTGAGTGTGTGTGTGTATATATATATATCCTGGCTGCAGAGCTGCTTCTGAGCAGAAGGTATCATGCAAATCATGAAGGCCCTGCCAGAGCCCAGACAGTGACATAATGGCATCCCTCACAGGCTTCCTGGGGAGCTGCTGGATGGGCCTCAAAATTTCTGACATCTATGGCCCCTGGAGTCTGGTGGGGAGTCCCCAGTGGGAAGAGGCAGGAGAGGAAGGCACAGGCTCACTTGAGGTCTCCGATGGGTTGTAGCTAACAGCCGCCCTTCTGGCTGGCCTCATGAGCTTCTGGGGTGGTGCAGGAGGGAAGGGGAGGAGTGTGCAGCCAGAAGTGCCCCTGAGGTCCCTGAAATACATGGCTTTTGGGGACACTGGCTCGCAGCTGACCTGATACAAAATTAAAAGCTAGGGTGACAGGCGCCGCCAGACCCAGGAGTCCAGGGCCCCATGTACCCTGCCCCAGCACTCAGAGCTACTGTCTCCTTATCCTGCCCTCAGCCTCAAGGGCCAAGGGAATTAAATATTGTCTGTTGCACGTTTTGGCCAAGACAGTCCTTGGGGCTAGGGGCAGTTACCGCCACCCGGGCCTGGCTGCTGCAAGGACCATGGTGAAGAGGAAGAGCAAGAAGAAGCTGTGGGGCTCTGGGCAGTTGGCGGCTGAGGTCTTCTGTCCTTCCTGCTCTGACAGGCCGGGAAGGGCATGGGTCAAGGGGGTCCGGGAGCTGGAGCTCTTCTTGCTGACCCTCCGGCCACAGGTGTCATCGGGGCATCCACCACCGCTGCCGGAGCCACTGCCATCGTCACCTGGGGAGACAGAAGGCTGTGGCAGGCTCTTCCGACCTGGAGGTAAGCGGCACTGGGAGTCTAAGTCCGCTGCACCTGAAGACACAGTCTCTCGGTCTGCCTCCTGCAAGCACCCTGTTCCCTGATAGCCAGATGGACATCCTGGCTGGGCCTCAACTGTGCTACAAGGACACGAGGTCATTACAGCATCCATGAGGGCAAAGGGCTGAGGGCAAACCCCTGGCATAGGAGTCTGGAGAGACCCTGTAGCCTTCCTCTTTTGAGCAGGGTAGATCCCTCCCCAGCCCGCGCTAGCCCCCTCGAGCCTCACTGGCATCCTGGAAGTCCACATCATTGCCACCATAGGCTCCTCGTAAACGGTTGGTCATGATCTTGAGCTGCATGATCTGCTGCCGGATGGTCATGTCAGGCTTGGTGATGTCCACTTCCACTTCAGGGTTGTTGATCTGGTTGGCCAGTCCATCACCCATCACCTCGGGTAGGTACCTACAACGGGGCAGTCAGAGCACACTTCATTACCTTAGCTCTTGCAAAGGAGTCTAAGCACAGCACATGGCACCCCTAGGATGCCCTGAGAACCAGTGAACCTCTTGACGCATTGGCGTGGGGTATATGCTTGATGCTAGGAGCTGCTATAGGTATGTGATCCTCTAGCTCAGCTTCCCATGCTCTAGGACAGTCGTGAGGATGTGGCTAGTGGTGAGCACCTACCGGCCCTTGGATATTCCATTCCAGCAGCGGTCATCACTGGCAGGGCTCATGGCCATCTTCTCACTGCACAGTGTCCCCGGGAGGCTGATCCAGAAGTCTTGAATGTCTCGGAGCTGGGTCTTGGCCTCCGAGACCTGTTGGGCGGCAGTCAGACCAGTGAGAACCTGGGGACAGAGCCTGCCTTTGCCTGCTCCACGTAGACACGCTGTGGCCACTGAGAGGGTTGAACTTACCAGCTTCTCCAGAGTACCTGTGGGGGTCTTCTCTTGCAGTGCCAGTTTTCCACGGCGATGCTTCTCCTCGGGCCCAGAGCTATGGGGATTGACCTTGGGGTTTCCGCAGCCCTGGATGACCTGGGGAGATACCAAAGGGGGTCTGGGCAGGATGGCAGGGTTTCTCTGGCCCAGGTAGGACCATATCTGGGACAGCCCCTCCGGTGCCCATGGCGGGCCCCAGCCCTCACACACCTTGGCTGTGAGTGTGTCCTTGTTGTCCTGGAGGGTGCTGATGGCCTCCGCCAGCCACATGTGCATGCTGCCAATAACATTCTCCGCACCCGATGGGCCCCAGAACTTGTCAGTGATGAGCACCATGGAGTCTGGCAGAGTTGTTAATACATACATACATACATCACATGTGCATGACACACGGTCTGGACAGCACCAGTCAGAGGGTCAAGTGACTGACTATCAGCTTACATGCCTGTGCAGCTCAGAGACCCCATTACGAGTGGATACCCCCACACAGTACATAGGTTTCCTGAACATCTGTTATCTTGCCTAGGTCATGTCCAAATACATCCATGTTAGCTCATACAGGTGTTGAACATGCATGAATATCTTCTGGCCCACTATGTGCCCACATAGCCTGGTGTATATGCATGAAGACTGCCTCACACCAGGCCCTGAACATACGCTTTCATGCAGCACTGATGTAACGGCACGCACACACTGGCTCACAGTGCCAACACATTTGTCAGATGGAAGATCAGCATATAACCAGCTCATGCCAGCGAGGTACCAGTGCTGACATGTACGCATGCTAACTTGCCCCATATCAACAGATGTACACAGTGATTCATATGTGTTAGCATGTCTGTATGCCAGTATGTATACATGTGGGTACACCTGTGATTGGCAGGGAGACCCTGTGCACACCGCACAGGCCCACTGTGTGCAGCATACATACATGCCAGTTTGTGTATGTTTTAAGTGTATGTACATGTATGTCGAGGCAGCTTTTCCCCCATATGCCTTGGGATAATAAAATCTGTCCCTTTACCCCAAAACTCCAACCAGATCAGGCCCTTGAGCCTTTCATTTGGCTCATGCCAGGGACTACTGCCTTCCAGGACTGCTGTCTGGTGCTCCCAAGGGCAGGCCAGACAGCCTGGGGGTAAAGCTCACCCAGGAGGTTCCTCCACTCAGCATCCAGGTCGGCCTGGTTGGCAAGGCAGCCTTTGAGCACATTCCGACAATAGTCGGGGCAGGGGCGGGCCCCGGGGACTCCCCGGCAGTGAGCACAGTAGACCAACTTCATGACGGCCCGAGAACATTCTGGGGCCAGAGGTACCTGGAGAACAAAAGCAGCCTGAGCCTTGATGTAGTCCTTATGCACCTGGTCACAGGCTAGCCCTGATGGAGCCCCACTGTGAAGGGCCTCAGATGCAAGCAAGAGCGTCTGGGCTCTGCTCTATCTGACCATGGGGCTTTGCCTAGCTCAGGCCACCTCAGGTACACATTTCAGTGTCACAGTCCCATGATACTGCTGTAACTAGGCTTCACTGCAGATAAGGAAACCAAGACCTAGAGGTTGGGAGTTACCTACTGCACCTAGCTAAGGATGGGGGCAGTACTGTTTAAAGCTGGTGTCCTCCCCAGGTGGGTCTGCCATGTGCTGCCCCATGGAGGGAGCTACCATGCTTGCCTGTGAGGCCTCAGCTTGCTCAAGGCCCAACTATATCATTTTCTTGTTTCCTGAGCCCAGCAAGTCCAATGGCTGCCTCCATCCTGCCCACAGCTTCATTTGGCCAAGGACACAGGACTGGACAGCAGATGGCTTAGAGTGGACTCACATCTGAAGACCTACTGTGAGCAACTGATAATAGGCTCCAGCTGTGAAGTTCAGGGGCAGAAGGCTCAGCGAACAGGGATGAGTGGGGGAGGGGGGTTTACCAAGCACCTAGGGCATGAGGGACTTCTAAGGGTCTGCTCAGAGCGCTGGGCAGTATGTGTACCTGAGCCACCTTCCGGACTACATCACTGGCCACACCCAGGCCCTGCACGAAGGAGCGTGCTGCCACGAAAGCACGGGTGGCCCGAAGGCGCAATTCCCGTGGGGCATCCCCAAAAGGCCGCAGTGCCTCTGCCTGCTTTCCCAGGCAGTCCAGGTAGTCATCAGGCAGCAGCAGCTGGGGGTGCAGCTGCTTGAAGAGGCGCTCCAGCAGCCGCGCCCAGAACTCCGCCAGCGTCTCCTCCAGGTGCAGGTTGGCGCCACGGTAGTAGAGGCGCAGCTCAGCATACAGGTCCCGGAAGGCCCGAGTGTTCTGTGTATACAGGTCCCCAAAGGCCCCAGGGAAGGCATCCTGCAGTGTGCGCTCTGAGTCATTCAGCAGGCGTTGGAACTGGTCTGTGCAGAGAAGGGGCATGACAGCTTAAGAGGGCTCTTCTCTGTCAGTGTACTCATGGGCTTGGGGCTTGGCAGCAAACCTGCTTATATGGTCAAAAAGCTAGGTACCACATTGCGGGGGGCTCCTCAGGCTCTTGGAGGCCTCTCTCTCCTTACTAGGGGTGCAGAAGTCAGGAGTGTCCTCTCTAGGGTCACAGGCTCCTGTGGACTCTCCAGAGGACATATCTGAGTTGGGCCTTAGAAACCATCAGATGCTAAGATTCACTGATTCTGGAGGGACTATAGTCGGAGTGGCAGGAGAGGAACCAGAGGGACCTTGCTTGTCTGCTAACTGCCCTGTCTTTCACCAACCCAGGGCTCTCAGTTGCTCCAAGCAACCCACCTCTTTCTGTTGTTCTCCAGCAAACCCCACCCCCTGCGCACCAGCATCCCAGACTCTCTGGTGAGGGTGGAAATATGTGAGAATGTACAGAAGATCCTAAGGTTAAGGGAAGTGTCACTGTACTCCACATCTCTGGGAGGGAGCCCCTGGTTGTGGAAGTGAGACTCAGGGTCTGTGACTGCTCAGCTCCTCCCTCCCACACCGAGTAATCAAGGAAGCCTTAGCAACAAGTATCAGAGTATGCAAAATGGTTAGGGGCTCTTGTATATTTCCAGCTGCTGTTTTCCTGGGATACCTGCTGGAATTTCTAAACCTTTGACACTACGGGCCAACTGTGTGTTAGACAGACTCAGGATATCCATGCTTTCCCATTTCTGTTTTCCCAGCTCCTCCCTGCTGCAGGGACATCTTTGCCTCGGTCTTGTATCCCTTTTGGAGACAGTGACCCTCCTTGCTTACAGGTTAACTTTCTAGGGGACTTTTCTGACCCCAGCATACCATACAGTCCCTGTTAAACATGCCATCGCCATTTGGGCTGCTGCCCTCTGCCCTTATACAGTCAGGCCCCATGAGGGATTCATAAATAAGTGATGCTAAAAGGTAGCTAACCTGGCCTCTGGAAGCACACAGGAGGAGTCTTTCTACCCCTGGCCAAGAGGTAGCCACGTTAGGGCAGGTCCTGCAGTCTTCCAGCCTTCAGTCTGAGCTCCTTGGCCAGGGGCTGGTAGCTGGGATAGTGGGCCTACCACAGGGACCCCAGAAGATGCAGGTGATACAGGCCAGCCCTCTGTAGGTCCTCAGGGGGACCCTACTTGGGACAGAGGCACCCCAAGAACAGCAGCTCTCCTCTAAGGGCATGCTCATTCTCTCTAGGGCTCTGACACTTGGGTTCATTGTTCCATTCAAGCTCGGCAGGAAGAGGAAAACCCTGCACTGACATTAAACATCCAGATCCTAGCCCCTGAGTCCTACCCCCCCCCCCCCACACACACAAGTCCCCACCTTCCAGCCCCTACTCACCATCAATGCCATGCAGCTGGGTGGCCAGTGTGGCCTGCAGGGCACGGCTGCTGTCATGGAGTGCTGTCTCCAGCTCCATTCGGCTATGGTTGGCCAGGTTCTCCTCCATCTCACTGGTGCAGCAAGTGTAGCCCTGGGGGCAGATGCGCAGGTGCTCACCTGTGGGATGGGAAAGGGTGGCGTGAGGGGAAGACGCGGCCTCTGATACATTGTCCAAGACATGGCTCAGCTCATGTTAGGAGCCCTCTGCAAACAGAGATACAAGGTAGGGCAAGTCTGGGATCCTGTGGCCCTGACTTCCAGGCCCCTGAGAAGATTCAGGGGTGCAGTACTACAGGCGTTGCTGAGCCTCAGAGCAGGAGTGCTGTATGACATCCCTGCATATCAGGCACACAAGCAGAGCCATGTCAGGGCTCCCAAAGAGACAGCTCGGCCACTGCATGAAGAGGGAGGGCTTGCCAACTTAGGTTGGAAACCTGGCAGAGACTTTCAAGCCTGACAGGTGCCTCAGCTCAAGGGAGGAAGACAGAACCCGGCCTCTTCTTGGCCCCTCAGTCTCAGAGGCTTCCTCGATCCACACCTGACTGACAACCGACAGTGGGGTGCCCAGTGAAGACAGCTCTGCAGTGCCAGTGGCAGCGCTCTGCAAGACTCTGGGTACCAGTCTGGGGTGAAGAAAAACATGCTCTGTGCAGGTCCTGGGTCCCAAACAGAGGCCACCCAATCCCAACCTAAGGCTCTCACCCAGCTGCACATGTTCCGGCTGAAGCTTCCCTCTCCACTATCTATCCTGGGCTGCTGTGTGGAGGTGTCACTCCCGGTGACACTGCGGCAGCACCAGTGAAGACAATGCTCATTCCCACCTGCAGACAGAGGGTTGCTCTGGCCCCACAATCAGCTTCTCAATACCCAACAGAGCATCCTGGTATCAGAAGAAACTTTCAATGGGATGTGTTAACCCGTCTGCTAAGGCTACAGGGTCACCAGCGAACCTGAGGAACCTTTGTCCCAATGCGGGACTGAGTTACCCAAGACCCACTGGGCCTGCCCCTGACCCCAGTCTGTCTCACTCCCTCCTCCCAGTCACATTGCTGTTTCTGAAGAGACAGACCCCATAGAAACTGGATGGGTCAGAGAGAGGAGAGGTCGAGTTAGGGGCCCAGCCTTAGGTGGGGGTCTGGGAAGAGGGAAGGGTCAGCAAGGGATTCTAGAAGCTTCCCTTAGCCTGGCATGCTGACCTTGATGTTATAACTGTAGGGCTGACACCAGAAAGCCAGTGAGATGCAGAGTTTCCAGAGCCTAGAGTAGGTGCCATGGGTGCCAAAAATAGTCTTGCCTTATCCTTGATGGAAAGGTAGGAGAGGGATAGGAAAGCGCTAAGGATTCAGGATGTGATGCTGAGAGATCCCTCTGAGGTAAGCAAGAGGGAAGTGGAGAGCATGTCAAGAAGTATGTGTGGGCAAGAAAGTACTGCAAGATGTGATTGTGGTGCTGGGGGCAGAGGCCAGGTTTCTGCGACTCCTCGCCCACCTGAAGCCAGATGAAAGTGGAGATCCCAGCATAAGGGATGATTCTGAGGTTGCATTTATCCTTAAGAGACATGATCACATCCTTGTCTCCTGTGCTGCCGGGTGGGACTGTGAGTGTCCTCTGTGACTTTGACCTGACGTGGAAGAAACATACCCCTGGAGCCTGCTGGGAGATGGAGGCCTTGGCGGGGGGGGGGGGGGGGTTAGGGGTCAGCAGAGGGCAAGAAGAGCCTGGATAGGTGATGGCTCTCCTCCCTTTTCTAAGACCCCACCTCCTGCAGCAGAACAGCCTCCAGCTCTGCTCTCTCAGGCTTTAGGACTGACCGCGGCACCCCTTCCTGCTTCCTGAGGTATGGGAGCTGTGCTGCATCCAGAACCCTGTGGGGAGTTTTGGCCTCACCAGCTGAGTCCCATCTGGTCTCAGGGTCCCCGAAGACCCACAGAGCAGGGCAATGGCTGACAGCTGGTAGAAGAATAGAAGGAATTGTATTCTGATTCAAGGGTGCCTAGGAGAGTCATGAGAAAAGGGCCAGAGATGGAAGGCACATGCTGACTGGCCCTCCCACTGCTCCCCTACCTCGTGTCCTCTGCGTCCTCCTCCTGCCCAGGGTACCTGCCCCTTACAGGAGTTGTAGTCCTGGGAGCCAACATGTTATCAAGTGCCCAACCTCAAGAAAGGGCTGGGTGAGGCCCAGACATCTGGGAGCTGCAAGCCTGGGACCCTCCCCCTGGTCTGCATCTGTTCCAACCTTCCTTTGGGAGGGTTGAGCACAAGCTTATCCATCAGTAAGGAGGCCACCTGCCCAACAAGCACAGGGCTAAACACAGGACTTTCTATTTGCTCTGCTCCAGGTCATGGTTTGCTGTGCTGAGGAGATACAGTCCACATCTCTGAATAGAGGGACTTACAGGGTCACTACAACCTGAGGAGGGATCATGGGAGCACTGTAGAGGATGATCAATCCCTGACTCCAGCAGTGAGCTGGGTGGGAACAAACCCAAGGATGGAGGCTGCAGGTGTCAGTGTGGGGTTCAGGGGACATCCTGCGCTCAGCTGTGACAGCAGCACTCAGAGCAAAGGCATGTGTTGCAGGCCCAAGATTTCAGGGGGAAAATGTGAGGACCACACTGGTAGGATAGAGGTAGGCACATTCTTGCAGGACCCTTCTGCTGCTCCCTCTCTGATATCCTCCTCCATCTTGGTGGACCCAGTTACCATCCCTCACCATACAGACAGGAGAATGAAGCTGAAACAGGAAGACGTTAAGTAAGGACACACACTCAAGAAACAGCACTTGCCCCACTCTCCATTGCAGAGTGGGACTCAGGAGACTCATAGCCAGCCACTATGAACATGCCCCATCCAATGGCTTCCCCTGCAGTCCTCTGGCTTTGCCTGGCCACCTCACCCAGCCAGCCCGGTGACCTGTGCTGTTCCAGTTGCCCCAGCACCGCCCCCGTCCCTCCCTCCCTCCTCGGACAAACACGGGAGTGAAGACACGGAGCCAGAGCCTGGGCACTGGCCTGAGGGCCCCGGGCAGGCTGGGCCAGGCTGCCCGGAAGCCCATGCAGGGCAGAACTGCTTGTTGAGGGTCAAAGACAGGAGGCTTCTCCGCTGCCCACTGAGCCCTAGACTGGAACTGCAGGTCAAACTGTAGGCACTCAACATCAGAACAGCAAAAGCTGGCTCTGCAAGGCTCTCCACACTTGTAGAGAAGCACCTTCTCTCAGTTCAATTCCTGGGGAAAGGTAATTTCCCGAGCTAACGGGCAAAGCCTGCAGCAGCTTCCTTTCCCAGCTCTGAAGGTGGGTGGGAACTGTAACACCGTCCCCACTGACCCCACCCATCTCTGTCAACCAGAGTTCGTTTCACTTTTCCAGATCTTTCCATCGTTGGTTTTTGGGGCACTGCCCTCCCCTGGGGCTCCTAGGTTTTATTTGGGGAAGGGGTTGTTTATTCATGGCAAGTTTTCCCCACCCTAGTCCCTTTTTCTAAGTCTTGCCTCCAGACCCAAAGCCTCCCAAATTCCAAGGCTCCTGATTCTTGTGACATCCAGCATGGCATCCCGTTGCAGCACACCTATGGGCAGCAACCTCTTATTTACTGCCTCCCAGGTGTGGCTGCCTGCACCCCCACTCTTCTCCAGAGCAGACAGCAGCCTGTGGCATTCTACCTTTCAGGGTCACACCCGCCTGCCGCCTGCTGACAGCTGCAGCTTATGCTCCGCCCTGACAGAGATAGCTCCCCTCTTGGAGCTGGTCACCCCAGGGCTTTAGCGTAGTCCAGCATCCTCAGGGCATTTCGGATGCCACCCACAGACCTCTCTCATCTGGCCTCCTCTGACACTTCAGGGACCCAACACTCTGAAACCCATTCTCAAGAGACTGCAGAGTCATGCCACACCCCTCCCCCAAGCCCATCCCTCCAGAAGCTTCCTGTGCCTATGGGAGGATACAGAACTGAAAAGCCTGCTTCCCTCACCACCTCTAAAATACTCCAACAGCCTGTGTGGCTTGGGGCAGTGAAGGAACGTACAGAGGATAGCTCTCAGCACCATAGTTGGCACAGCCAAGAGAGATGCACGGCTACCTTCTTCCCTTACGCAGCTGCTGGCTCCTACAGCAGGTCTTTCTGTTGACTGATGGGCAGGGGAAGTAAACCATCCCCCTGTGCTTCTGGTTCTTTCCAGTCCTAGAGGCTGAGGGTCTCCAGCGTGTGACAGATTGTGGTAGCAAAAAGCCAAGAGAAAATGGCCCAACCTTCCGAGGGACTTCTCACTGCCCAGGCTCCAGGTATTGCCTGCCCCGTCCCCAAAAAACCTGCACCTGTCTAGTTCCTGAGGATCATACCTGCAGGAGGACATTTCAACCCCATCTCTGAAATTGATAAAGCACCAAGCACAGCCCTCCCCCTTCACTCCCAATCCTTCCCACCCTCCTGAGTGCCTTCCCGACCCCCAAGGCCCTGTCTCCATTTCACCCAAATGACAACATCACCAAGAGGAGTCTCCATCACGCAGGGGACCCCTAATTGGGGAGCATCGGCTGTTGGCAAGTCTACGGGCTCGATGGGAGGGTCATCTCCAGACCGGCTAGGGTTCCTGCCAGCTGCCTCTCCAGCATCAGGCCAGGCCCAGGCGAACAAAAGCCTGGACGACACCTGCAGCTCCCACCGCTGCCTCCTCCGCACCAGGGATGGTTCAGTGCAGCTGGAGCCAGCAAGCAGGATCTGCAGATGCTGGCGGCGCCTGCTCTGGCGGTGCAGTGAGGAGGGGGCGCTGGTGCAGTGGGCGCGGCTGGTGCGGAGTTCTGAGCTCTGAGCTCTGCGGCAGGCAGAGGGGGGACTTGGAGGGGGCTGCGGCAAGCAGGAGATGGAGGGAGGAGAAGGAGGGAGATGTGATTGGCGGGGTAGGGGCTTGCCGCAGTGGGCGCGGCAGATGAGGGGAGGAAGGGTGCTCTAAGGCTGCAGTGGGGGTTGGGGCACAGAGAGGGGGTTGGGTTCAACAGAGAAAGGGGGCTTGCTGCAGGAAGGGTGCTGCAGCAGCCAGTAGGGGTGTAAAGGGAGGGATAGGGTTAGGGAGGGGTAGCCAGGATGGTACAGGACAACTTCAGGGAGATGGAGATAGGATGAAGGTGGAAGCTGGAGAGGCATTAGTGGAAATCAGCACTGGTGACCAAGCTCTTTGATGGGAAGGGGATGAGACACAGAGAGGCTGTGGGAGAATGGGGCTGAAGATGAGAGGTGAAAACATGGGAGAGGGGGACCCAGACAGGAACGGTGATGGAGGTGATGGAGATGGCGGCTCGCAGACTTAGCCTGGCATGGCTAGGGGACACCCTCCTAGCCTTAGAACTCCCTTCCTGGATGGCTGCTCCAGCGGTGGTGTCCCCAGCTGTGGACGCACTCCAGATGCAAGTGTGATTCCCAGTGCCAGTGAAGCGGCCAGGGAAATACAGAGCAGCACGACTCAGCAGGAAAAGGCCAAGATGAGGCTAGGGGCGCCAGCATGGTGGACTTGCAGCCCAGGGCAGTAGGACTCTCACTGGTGTATACAACTGAAGGCGGCTACCAGAGACGCAAGCATCTCCTGCCATAGTAGCCTTCACTGGTGCAAGTCAGTACGAGCCCTCAGCTCCCCGGAAACAGTAGGTGGCTGTGGACCCCTCCCCTGCCCACTCATCTTAGGCCTGCAGTGTTGTCCTGCATTTCTGAGGACTTGTGGATCAGTCCTCTTCTACCAGCCCCTGGAAAGGGATGGGGGTGGGGTGCACTGGGTGCTCTGGCTCATTGGCCTTAGCAGGGTAGATTCTCATAGGGAACTAGGGCTAGCTAGAGATGGCCATGGATGGCGACTTCTCTCCTGAGAGTAACAGCTAACTGCATTGAGGGGGTCCCTCTCCAGCACAAAACCAGCTCTCTACTGCTTTCGAGGGCACTCAAAGTCAGCATAGTCCTGACACTCCTTGCCCTGAGGACCCTTCTCCATAAGCCCCTGCCTCTAGTACCCTGATATGCTTCTCTCAGCCATTCCAGCCAAACTAGCCCCAAACTCTTCCTATGACACTCTATCTACGTCCCTGGCCCTCCTGGGCTCTCCCACTCTGTTGATCATCTTCCCTTTGCAGCCTTTGACTGTAGTTGGGGAAAACCACCTACTCACACTTCCTCCCTGAAATGTATAGGTCCTGTCAGCCTTCCAAGTCACACTGCTACAGACATAGGAATCTGCTGGGTGAGCAGCTGTTGATTTCAGAAGACTCAAAAGAAAGGGCTCTACCCTGATACCCAAATGGCTGCCCTCTAAACTGCCTGCTCTCCACTCAGGCTACCTGACCAGTGAATGCTGAGTAGGGGGTGCCTCAGTACGGTGAAAGGTCCCACTGGGGCAAAAGGTCTTGGCCCAGTGTCCACAGCTTATGCTATGCTCTTGGACACATTCAAGATGAAGAGGACCCTGTGTTTATGTCTCTCAAGACCATGCCTTGTGACTTGGCTGCAGGGGAAAGCCCACTCAGAGCTTTCAGTGTCACTTCACCAACTCAGCAAACCACAGCCCTGCCTTCCTGTTCACAGTCCATTCCCAGATGGGGTGGGTGGGGATTCAGGCTGGATGTACATGAAACAGAGGTTCACGCCAGCCGTCCTGGGCTCCACACTGTCTTCTCATCTAGCTAGACCATCAGCCCACTTCTGGGCCACAGGGCAGCTGAGGAGGCCTGGAGCCTAGAGGACAAACTGGCCCTGCTTCCTCAGATGTACCCACATGGAATAAAGACACAGTGCAGGCTCCACCTCAGCCCTGTAAGGACCAGACTGGCAGAAGCGGTAAAGAGATGTCACAGCCAGGATGGAGTCTAGGGCAAAAACACAAGGCCACTGGGTGCCAGCCCGCTGTTCCTACTGGCTTGGTAGCCATCCTTCTGTGCTATCCCACACCTCCCTACAAGGCCTGATCACCTCCCCTTTCCCAGGAAGCTCCACTTCCTTTTTTTTCACCTCTCCCCAGCAGCCATGTTAGCTTTCATGTTAAAGCATGTATAAATACGAGAGGTAGGAGCACTTTTGCCTAGTGCGGACATTTCTGGAACAAGGCAACTGCCATAAACCAACACACACCTTCTACCTCCAAGCAGGTACAAGAGGCAGGTCATTCAGCACACGAGGGTTCCTGGTTTGATCAGTTTACATAAGCTATCTACCACTGACCTGGCGGCATAGGACCAGCAAAATTCACATGCCCAAGGTCTCTGGCTGGGAATGGCCATGTAAGCAGTGCTGGCATCCCTAGATTCCCATCTCAGGGGAATTCCTGGGATGAAGTCAAAGACTACAGCAGGAGTCAACACGTTCTGCTAAGAGGCAGTAGTCTGGACGGCTACCCTAGGCTGGGCTGCCCAGACAGCACCTCTGTTTGCCCAGCCATGGCATGCATGTGGCTTTGAGCTGTGGGTCCTATACTTCCCTGCAAGCACAATTAGAGAAGGGTAGCAGGGAACTAGGATGCCTGTTACATGTTATTTTCATATGCAATTGTGTGTGTGTGTGCCACAGAGTACGTGTGGTCGGAGGGTAATGCAGGAGTTGGTTCTCTCCTTTCCACTACGTGGATCATCTCAGGTCACCAGGCTTGGCAGCGAGTGCCCTTTACTTCTGATAGATGTTGCCCCTCCACTGGTTTACACACAAATCTCAGATAAGCAATTCATTCATTTTTCATATAAAAATTGGCTCAAAGGGATTGAGAGGGCAAGTGTGTGTGTGTGTGTGTGTATCAAACAGACAGAGTATGCACACCCCCAAAAGGTAAAAACAGATGTTCGAATGGATTAGCAAACTATAATTATAAAATGGAATATTGTTCTGCCTCAAAAAAGGAACTCTGACATGCTGTAAGATGGATATCATACTCAATAAAAGAAGCCAAGTGACGTCCCCAGGGTTGTCAAAACCATAAGAGACAGGGACTGAAATTGTGCGTGTGAGACACAGGTGAGAGGAAGGGAGAGTGTGCCAGCTAATTCTGACTGTCAACCTGACACAATCTAGAGTCACCTGGGAAGAGAGCGCTAGTGAGGAATTAGCTAGATCATGTTCTCCTGTGGGCACGTATGTGGGATCCAGTCCACTGTAGGTAGCACTATCCCCTAGGCTAGGCCCTGACCTGTGAAAGAGTGAAAAAAGCTAGTAGACAACAAACAAGATGTCAGCATAGATGTTCTTTACTGTGCGTGTGCTGTGTTCAGATGTCTCAAGTTCCTGCTTCTGATTTCCCTGCAATGACAGACTGTATCCTGGAAATATAAGTCAAACAAACCCGTTCCTTCCCTAAGTTGCTTTCCATTAGGGTGTTTTTACAATAGCAACAAAATAAAACCAGAAGAGGGGATTAGTGTTTAATGGGGACAGAGGTTTAGCTGTTAACAACACACCATGCTGGGAAGTCAGTCCACTGGGGTGGGCTTCCTTTTCATGGCTGTGTCTTGCAGTCCTTGGTGGGGTGCACTGGCTAGTTTTATGTCAACTTGACACAAGCTAGAGTCACCAAAAAGGAGGGTGTATTTTTCAATTGAGAAAATGCCCCCATAAGATCCAGCTGTAAAGCATTTTCTTAATTAGTGATCAGTGTGGGAGGGCCCACTGTGGATGGGGCCACCCCTGGGCTGGGGGTCCTGGGTTCTATAAGAAAGCAGGCTGAGCAAAGCCACGAGGAAGCAAGCCAGTAAGCAGCACCCCTCCATGGCCTCTGCATCAGCTCCTGCCTCCAGGTTCCTGCCCTGTGTGACTTCCTGTCCTGACTTCCTTCAATGGACAGTGATATAGAAGTGTTCGCTGAATAAACCCTTTCCTCTCCAATTTGCTTTTTGGCCGTGGTGTTTCTCTGTAGCAATGGAAACCCTAACTAAGACATGGGGTGTGGGCTAACTGAAGTCACTGTCAATGGTAGACATCCACCCACAAGCACACACTTTAGAGGGGATGAGTGAGGTCCCCAGAATAAAGTGATTCACCCACATCAGACCCTGGGTCAATGCTGGGCTCGTTCCCCTGGCTCAGGCTCTGCTGGTGTTGAGAGTCCTCTGGAGCTCTCATTTAGCTCAGCAGCAGTCCCAAAGACGTAGATGAACCCTCATCTGCAAAACCAGGGCTCAGTGGGCTTTGCTGGAGCCAGATGTCG
Source organism: Pachyuromys duprasi (assembly GCA_028658305.1). Lineage (NCBI taxonomy): Eukaryota > Metazoa > Chordata > Mammalia > Rodentia > Muridae > Pachyuromys > Pachyuromys duprasi. The sequence continues at coordinate 69,180,431 of CM053751.1, read as the reverse complement.
CCACGGCACTGGTCAGCAAAGTTTCTGTCTAGTCCTGGTCAGGTTTTCTGAGAATGAGGCCCCAGGCTGCTGGCAAGTGCCTGCAAGGCAAGTGCTTGTTGGAGGGCCACCTTTCCTGTTACTGGTGACAAACTCAGAATCCATTCCATAAAGCCCCCTCCCAGCCCCACCATGCACTCCTGGGACTCCTACCCAGCAGAGCTTTGTCTTTGTCATTTGCATAGTCCCCAACCCTCAAAGCTCCTTTGGGCTCTAGGAGCAGGTGGCATCATGGGACCACTCCTTGCCTCCTCAACTCGCTTCTCAGGGATGCTCATATAGCTATCTTCTGAGGTGGTGTCTTGGCCCACCTTGTATGCACTCAGGCTCAGGTTCTTGCAGTCATTGCTAGCAGGCAGAGGGACACAGGGATCCGGTGACATATCTCTGCATGGGGTGGGACTCAGGGCAGGCAGCTTGGATCCCTGGAGGTATACAGTTGAAGGAGGGAGCCAGTGCTTCCCCAAGGGAGCAACAACACTGTGTCAGGGCCGTGGGGATCTAGGAAAGAGAAGCTCTCACTGTTGGCTGCTACCTGCTCAGCCGGGTAAGAAGCTGGTCCTGTGATAGTCTCTGCTCCCTCTGCCTTTCCTGAGACCTGCTCCCTCCTCTCCTGGGCTTTCTCCCTAAGTTAGCTCCTGCTTTCCAACAGCGGCCTTGAGAGTGATTGCTGGCCTGCCATCCACACAGCCCTGTCCCCACCACTGCTGTACCCTGGGGACACTGGTCTCCTTGAGACCCCTGGCTTGGCATGACAGGACCAGGGAGCAGTAGCCAAGTGGCTGACAAGCTTCAGGGAAAGGGACTGTGGGGTGCTGGCTGGGGCCTCTCTTCTGCTGTCGGGACCTCCCATCTCTGTGGCTCCTCAGCCCCCCTAGACACTGGCCGCCTTCTCTCTTTACTGAGGTTCCCTCACTCACAGCCTGCCTGGAGGAAACAGCACTGTGGAGGGACAGGCCCCTGCTCCCCAGGAGCTCCTCTGAAGGGGGCACAGAACACACACAGAGGAACTGTGGTCCACCTCAGTCACACAGCCAAGCGAGTACAGAGCTGGCCCTTGAGCCCGTATGGATTAGTGAGGTCCAACAGACCAGGCTTGGATTCTGAGAGGATGTTTCTCGGTGCTAGGCTAATGGCCACTGAGCAGGTCACTTTCCTTAAGAGGTGGTCCTCAGCCAAGGGTTTGGCTTTCTCCAATGGCCCAGCCAAACATTCCTTCAGAGCCCAGTGTCACTGTGCCATTGCACACAGCACAAACAGCCCAAGAGCACCCCATACACCTTCCTCCTGTCTCCATTTCACATGGCTCAGATGCCATCACACTGACCCCAGACTGTCCACTCTGCCAAACAGAAGCTTGGAGGCCTGGAAACAGAACTTGGCTGTATCCTGACACCCAGAATGGACCGTGTCTTCCAGGGCAGCTCAGAGATCTATACTCCAAGAAGGAGACACAGGCTAAGATATGCATCCTACACTGGGCTCCCAGAGCTGACTTCCAGCCCTGCCCTGCTTTGGAGACAGGCCATGGCATTCTCAGCCACTGGTGTAACCAGCACCCTGTGTTGGTTAATATATCACTTTGACAGGATTTAGGACCATCTTGAAGATAAACTTCTGGACATGTCTGTGAGAAAGTTTCTAGATGGGGTTGAAGTATGAAGACCCATCCGATACCATCTCCTAGGATGCAGTCTGAATAAAAAGGAAAAGGGGGCTGGAGGTGTCGCTCAGCGGTAGACACTTGCCTAGCACACACGGGCTCTGGGTCTGATCCTGTCCCAGCTCATTTTATGTCATCTTGATACAAGTAAGTCATTTGGGAAAAAGGGAACCTCAGTTCAGAAAATATTTCCCTAAGAATGGCCTAGAGTCATGCCGTAATTAGTGATTGATGTGGAAGGGTTTAGCTCTTTGTGGGTGATGTCACTCCTAAACTGAGTAAGCCTTGAGGAGCAAGCCAGTAAGCAGGAACCCTCCATGGCCTCTGCGTCAACTCCCGCCTCCAGGTTCCTGCTCTGTTTGAGTTCCTGCCCTGACTTCTCTCTGCAAGAGTGACCTGGGGGTTGTAATTCAAAACAAATTTTTTCCTTCCCAAGTTGTTTCATGGCATTTAATCACAGCAACAACCTAAGGCAGATCCCCGGTGCTTCCAGTAAGCAAACTGAAACGGAGAAAACAGGCTGAGCACCAGCCTTTTACTACCCTTACTGTCTGCTTCTTCACTGCGGACACAACCAGCTGCCTCCAGCTCCTCCCGCTGTGTCTTTCAATCCTCATGGAATACACCTTGAACTGCAAGTCAAAATAAGTTCTTCTTTCTTAAATTGCCTTGCTATTTCGTTGCAGCGGCAACAAAGAAGCTAATATACCCCATCCCTCTTGCCCCATCTAGCCCCTTCTGAGGCTCCATGTCCAGGGAAACCTGTCCCTTCCAGGCTAGTCACCAATGGCAGGCTCTTGCCAAGAGTTTCAGCCATGTTTTAACAGTGGATGATCCCCACCCCAACCTCCCACCCTGTTGAAACTTGCTCGTGTGGCTTCTTCCAGTCCCTTCTACACAGCTCTGGTAGAACTCTCTCTGGTTCTCTCAATAGCAGGCTAGACTTTGCTACATCAAAGCTCTTGGCTTTGGCTATAAATCCTGGTGAGTTTTGTGGGAAACAGAGGCTGGCTCCTCCAGTTAATGAAAAGCTCTAAGTGCCCACTCTGCCCAAGGCAGGAGTCCCACAAGATAACACAGAAGGCTGAGACCTTCACACTGCGACTGGATGAGCATGATGGTACGTCAAGAGAAAGCCAGGGTTGCACAGTAGGACAGTAATCTGGAAGCCCTGGGCCTGTCCAGTGCAGCCTAGGGTTGGGTCACCCAGGCAGGCGCGTGGCTGTCAGTCTCCGTGCTGACACTCCCATACACTCATTTCCCAGCACACGCTTTTTCTCAAGGTACTGGGGACAAAACCCAGGGCCTTGAATGGGCTAGGCCACACTTATAGGCCTCCTTGTACTTACTATTAGTGTGTGTGTGTGTGTCCATGTAATGTGTATGTGTGGAGTGTGTGCTCATAGAGGTCAGAGGACAACTTTGTGCAGGAAGTTCTCTCCTTCCACTTTTACATAGGTTTTTGGGATCTCATGCAGCAAACACTTTTATCTGTTGAGCCCTCATGGCAGTCGCCCTGACCTCCTACAACCTTTAAATGCCCTGCTTGGGGGGGGGGGGACCGACACCTGCCTGCCTTAGCTGATCCCATCAGCTGCACCGCCTGGAGAGCGCTGTCTGCTGCCATGTCTCAGCTCTGGCAACAGCACAGCATACAGTAGGTGCTCCAGCAGTGTCCTGGCGGTCTTAGAGGCCTAGCGAACTTCCCATACCTCGTCAGACTGGCATCTCTCAGCGCAGCCCTTCCGAGGCAGGCTCTCCTAGTCACAGACTGGCCCTGCCTGCGCAGGCTTGCCATACAGCTGGACTGGGCTCCTTTCTGGGCCCAGTGCTATCTGGTGGAGGCTGTCAGCTCCTCAGGCCTGAGTTTACTTCTGGAGCAGGAAATTAGAGGACTATGGGGACACTCAGGGCTTCTCTTTGACAGGAGGAGCCAGCCTCTATTTCCCATTTGTCAGAATATTTGTCAGAATATCACGGTCACCTTTCCCCATGAGCACACTATGTTGTGAGACTTGGTAGCTGGTTTAATGTCCACTGGAGTTTCCAGCTTGTGGTAGGTGTGCCACATTCCAAGCTATCTGCTACAAAAGTGAAGAAACATGAAAGTATTGGTTTCTACACTGGCCAAGTCCCAGGTCCTACTGTTTCCATCCCGGCCAAAAGTCGGTCTCCTTATCCACATTCCTGAACTCGAGTCCACTTGTGGTCCTGTAAAGACCCCTGGCTTCCACTTTCCTGATTACTGCCTATTTGCTACCCTTCCGGATCCAACCCGACTTCCTCTCCCCACCCCAAGTTCCCCATGATTTCTGGACCTATGGCTTCCACTCAAGTGCTTCTCCTGGTACTGCTGGTGTTTGTGGAAGATTCTACCAACTCCCGGGGTAGGAAGCTAAAAGTGTCCCCAACAACTGCTACGAGCAGTGCGCTGCTAAAGGTCCAGGCACAGTGGATCCGGGAGCATCACCTCACCCATGCAGGGTGTGCCCAGGGTAGCTGGCCTGTGTCCACCAGCTCAGAGCTCTATATGCACACATGCTGTATGAGATGTGCCAACCTGGAGTCCTAGGATACCAGGATGTCCTGGGTACTGTTACAACAATATGTGGGAGGGGCAGAGGTTAGAAATGGTGAATAAGTAGGAATTTTGGTGACTTACTAAGAATTACAGTGATGCTCTAAGAGCTTCATCCTTCTAGATAATTGTGTGGTCCAGTGTGTCCTGAGCTCCATGACAACTGCAGACGGGTAAACGCCTGAGCCAACCCTAGCAGCAGGTGGCATCAGCTTTCTCCCCAGAGACTGGCAGATGGTCACAGGTGGGTGGGATGTGTTCCCTGTAGCCCCCAGAGCCTCTGGTGAGCACTTGTGGCCACAATTCTTGAGGACACACTCAGACGCCAGCACAGTTCACCATGGGGACCACAGGTAGCCACAGACAAATGAAGATGCCCCAGACATGACAGGAGGGATGGCCGCCCACAAATCACAGCCCCGGATACACTCAACAGTAGTCCTGGGTGTTTGGGAATACTGCTGAAGGTGCTTCTGAGGCTACAGTAAGCCAGGACAGCTTCTGGGGAGATGGGCACCTGCTCAAGGCCTCATTGGCACCCTCCCATCCCACATCTGGCAGTGTCATAACTTAAACACACCATCTTTACTATAGGCTGGTGAGTGTGGCTGAGACCCCAGACCGCTGGATTTGGGAAGGTCTGGAAGCCCCAACTAAATTTATCATTAGCTCTTAAATGTGTTGACTCAGGGACTAAAGGGGGCAGGGGGAGCCTTCCAGCCTGGCCAGCTCTCCACTGTCTCTCAGGACTCCTCCTGAGGCCAGCTTGGCTCAGGCATCTCTGACTAGTGAAGGGCCAGTGCTGACCTTAAGAAATCTACTTGGGTGTGGCCAGCTGAGGAAGAGCCGAACTTGTACCACTGTCCCCTCAGCCAGCTAGCCAAGATGCTGTGTCCTCACCTGGCCCTGAGGATATATACCACGCCCTCCTAATCCGATCCTTCCAGTTGGGGGCTTCTGTTGCCTTAGCTCTCTGCCCCTTCTTGTACTTCAGGGAGTCTGTGGCTTGAGAACCAGATCTCCACCCTATGGTCTCACACCTATGCAGCTTGGACACTATTTTCAGCACCTACAAGACAGGCCTACTTGAAGGTCTCCTGTGCTTCAAATAAGGCAGTGTGAGTGCCCAGGTTAGCACCATCAGCTGGTACTAACAGGCACTTGCCAAATCTGGACTGGGACAGTCTCTTACTCAGAATATAAATGGGAACTAGTTAGGGTAGCAGGCCTGGGACTCTGCATGCTAAGTAGGGCTCAGTCTACCAGGAGCTCAAGAGCATTTACCTCCTAGGCATCTTGCAGGATTTACTTTCTGAGCCCTTGCATTGGCCAGGGGCCAAGTGAGCTCACCTCATCCACCTGTAATGCCCACATGAAGACGTAACAGGCTGACCTTTTGGCACTGGCTTCTAGGTTCAGTCCACAGAGGGCTTGCTCTGTCTGTTTTCTTCTGTCATGGCCTTGGCCTCCCCGGGTTGGGGGAGGTTGGGCAGATGGCCAGGAAGGAACACGGACAGAGCCCCCAGGGGCTGCCCTGTCACCTAGCCAAGTCCTCAGAATCTAGGGAGCATGCTATACAAGTGAGCAGCGGCCTGTTTGGCTGGCCCTCGCCCCAGGGGAGGTGGCCTGCTTGGCGTGCTGTGGGGCTCTCCACCAGACCCAGTCTGTCCCACTCCTTGCTCCTTTACTGTCCTCCCAGAAGCTGTGTAAGGCTTGAGCCTCCCAGCTGGCTTGACCCTTCTGCTCACAAGTGGCCTGTCTGAGGTAAACTGGTGCCACTAGGTACCAGCCAGGGGTCTTCAGGCTATGACCTCATTGCCCGCCCACACGGATTCCATGACATACAGAGATGTGGTTAGCAGTTACAATTCTGGCCACTGACAGAGCATTGTCAGGTCTATAATATCAACAAGAGAGCCCTGACCTATGTGGGAAGGACAAGGAGCAGGTGGAGAGAAACAGAGAGCCCCGGATTTCTGCAGCTGGACCAAACATGCCGAACAATGCTGAGAGTGATGTAGATGTCACAGTGTCATCTCTGACTCCAAAACCTGTATGTGCAAGTATGACTCTCACACCCAAACTCAAGAATGCAATTTCATTAGGGTGTGAGGTCTTTGTAGACACTATTAAGAGCATATGAGAGGGCCCTAACCCAAACACAACTGGTGTCTTTCTAAGAAGTTTAGAGCTAGAGCTATGGGAGAAGCTATACAAGGGTGAAGGTGTGGGTTTACATGCCAGGGACACCAGCAAATCTCAGGATGCTGGGAGCGGCTGGGCTCATGGTCTCTCATAGCTGCAGAAAGGGAAGACTCTGCCTGGTGCCTGGTCTTACCTCCCAGTACCCCAAACCATGAAGCAAATGAGCTAAATGTCTGCAGAGACATCATCTTCCTGTTTGCTGTTCTTTGGTACTGTGGCTCTGGGAAATGGAAATGCTGACAAATTCCGGCACTGGTCCCCTACGTGGCACATAAGTTCTCACCACGTGAATGGACCTAAGACCTGCTCAGGTGAGATTCAAAGCAGAAATGTATATGCCTGTCAGGGAACAAGGGGGGGGGCAGCAGTGGTAGAGGTGGCCCTGGGTGAGACAGGAGGGACTGGCCTAGGGGGCAGAGGTCACGTGACAGGGCAAGGAGAGGCCAGGGCAAGAAGAATGCTGAGGGCATAGGCAGAAAAAGAGGTGAGCTTAGCTGGAGTGGTAGTGTGTTCCCCTCACACTCAAGAGATGCCTCAGTTGCCATGGAGGTGCTGATGGAGAACAACTAAGAGATCTAGGCACCCTCATCTCATCCAGAACAACAGCCTTTTCATGGTGATGGGGTGGAGCTGAGCCCAATGAAGAGAGGACTAACCATATCATTCCAGGGGACTGTGCCTCAACGCTCCCATGCTGGAGAATTTAAGTAATACAGGTGCCTGCCCAGGCCTGTTCTCAAATGCCACCAAGAAAGGCTGCCACCAGGACATCAGCAAGGTGCTTGGGTTTGGGTAGGAGGCAACAGCTTGAAGCCACTACAGGACATGGGTAGCATCCTACACCAGATGACCGTGCCTACAGCCAGGTTAGGTCAGGGCTAGACAGAGGCTCTAAGCTCAGGGAGGTGTGTGTGAAGGTGCTTCAGCCTAGGTGCTGACATAGGAAAGACCCTGAAATCCCTCCAGATCCAGCCTGAAGAAAACAGCCCTGCTTAAGAAGTCCTCCTTTCCCTGCCCATCTCTTACTCCCCGGTGACAACTGTACCAAAGGAACCTCAGTGTAAGTGAAGGTGTGTCCACACACAGTTCAGCCCTGCTGCCTGGCATGCAGGACAGACCAGTGCTTCGGGGGTTTGGTGGGGGCTTCCAGGGCTGGGGAGGCTCACTAAAGGCTTGAACTAGCAGTAGTCTAGGACCACTATCATGGGCAGACCCACTCCTCGGTGTGCCCTGTGTACAGGGCATCTGTCTGTATACTATTGTTTTGGGATTTGGTCCCATGAAGATGAGCTTGCCTTTCCCAGTCACCGACAATCTGAAGGTCTGTCCTTGGCTGACCAGAAGTGCAGCCGGGAGACTGCTGTGCAAACTCTGGGTCACCTGCATTATGTGCCTTGAGCCTGGGAAGAGCCATTCTGGTCTATGTAGTGTCTGTTAGAAGAATGTTTAGACACCAAGAAGATGCCAAGGGCACAGAATCAGAGTACACAGAGCCGCTGTGAAGACCATCAGACTCGAGTTGCAAAATCCTACTTGAGGATTTTGAGGAGACTTGAGGTCTCCAAGCTGAGACGGCATGAAGCTTCCAGGGCACAGAACCTGGAAAAGGAGGTCTGCTCTGGCTTTACTGAGGTAGAGATGCCAGCTCAGACTTTGGATCCGCCAAACGGTGCTTTGAAGAAGGAATATGGTGTCTCGGGCCTTGCTGTCCTCTCCTGTCCAGTGGTTTCATATGGACCCCAAGTGCTCATGAGGGAGCTGTGAGCCTCTTTGGAGCCCACTTCACTACGAACACTCTCAGATGATGGATGCCATCACCTGTGCAATGTGTGCTGACTCTGCAGAAAGCCTCTGGAGCCCGAGAGAGGAAGTTTCCACAGAGAAGCTGGATGGCCTGTCCAGCAGGAGAGCCTAATGCTACAACAAGGACCTGGGCCATTGCATCACACAGATGGCCCTGCTGGAACATGGCTCCCTTGGGCACACAGGAACCTGGCCGTTGTGCCGGGGATGATGAAACTCTAGCTCCTAGCACCACACTAGGGTAATGAGGACCACTTTGGGCTTCCTGCTAAGCCATACAGGGGCATCTCTCCCTGGGAAGAACAGGGCACACAGAAACTTTTGGTCCAAGGTGGGGAATATGCCAGTGACTTCTGAGAACCACAGATCTCAAGGATTCTGTTGGGTTCTGGAGAAAGTCAGACAACTCTTTCTAAGAGGTGGGAAGGGCACTCAGGCCTGAGGACCTCACGTTCTGAACTATTATGCAGAAGGCCAGAGCCCACATAGAGAACTAGAGTACTGTTGGGGGCTTAGTAGATACTCAGAGTGGGTTTTTGGTATGAGGTGCCCACCCTGACTGGCAGGCAGACAGGAACACTGCTACTCTGTGGCCTGGAATAATCTTGACAGTTCTAAGTTCATCTGATGCCCAGCCCCCACTGACTGCAGTAGAACCCCATCAGGCACCTATCTCCTGGGGGGGGGGGCATCCTCCGTAGAAGATAGGTCTCTTTGGAACTCTAGGCAGGGGACTGTCGGAAAGGGATCACTAGGAATCAGAGCCGCAGAAAGGACCGTGCCACTAGGGGCCACCAGAGGGCGCCTGGCCCTTAGAATCCAGGTCTGGTGGCACAGAACCAGACAGGACCCTGAGCGTGGCTGCCCCTTGGGCGGCTGCGATCCTGGGAGGTCCCGCTGCTTCCCTCAGTACCCTGGGGCCTGTGGGTGCTCTCCCGCTCTAGGGGCTGTGATACGCCGCCGTTCAAGGGTTCCAGGGCAGTGTGACACCAGCTCTGAAGAGCACCAACAGGGATCGTGGAAGAACACAGGCCCCAGCCTTGCATGATCGGGAACTGGTGTGACTGCTGTAATTCTGCAGGGCACCCATACACCCCAGCTGGACTGACAGCATCCAAGGCCATCACAGGCATCAAAGCATTTTGCTTGTCTGGAGACCCTTAATCGTCCCACATCCCCCAACCCAGGACAGTTAAGAACCAGCTTCTCTGGAAGTGACACACCTCTATTTCTTTATTTTGCCCTCCTAGTGCCCTTGTCCCTGCCTACATGGGCACAGTAGCTGTGGGCGGGTACGAGCTCAAGAAGGTCCTCAAGAAGGCATTAGGACATGTAGGCCTGGCCATGCCAAGGGGAGCTACCTGTAGGCTGAAAGGCCTGAGGTTGGGATGTGTGGGAAGCAGGAGTCTGGCAGGGTTAAGAGATATACAAGGATGCCTAGGTATAAGTTCCTATATATTCATGTTAAAGCGAGCAGGACACCAATCAAACTATACTGGCATCTTCTGCTGCCAGGCACCCATGTGGACAGTGCCCAGAGAAGTCCTGAAAACGGAAGGACCGTCTGAAGAGAGAGGCATAGAAAGGCCTGTACTGGGGGCATTTGAAGGAGAGATAGTCAAGAGACTCAGGCCAAGCAAGGTGGTGGGTTCCGTCTCTCCCCAGAGAGAGGGGCTCCAGGGCCTGGCTACCTACTACCACTCCCAAGCAAGGTAAGGCCACAGGCCATCCCCTCTGCGTGATACTCTTACTTCCCTCATTCAGAGTGTCTGTGGCACCAGCTGAGTTTGGCCTCTAGCCTGCAAGCCCCCTCAGTAGCAGAAGAACCCTACAGCGGGAATTCCCTGCTCACCGGGGCCCCTGGCGCCGCATTTATCCAGGAAAGGTTCACACACATTCAGAGCAAAGCCTGGAGCTTTGGGGGTCCTTCGGACCTTGCATCGGCGCTCCAAGCTCATAAAGATTCGGTTCCCAGAGCTCCTGAGGCGGCAGGGAAAGGAAGGGAGGGGAAGGGCTGCTCTCAGCAGCTGCAGAGCCGAGACTGCCGCCAGGAGGGCCGCTCTTCTTACAAAGAGATGACAAGGCCCCTGGGCGGGATCCAAGACGCCGACCACCTGCAGCTGGGCGCACAGCTCCAGGCTGCCGGTCCGACCACGAGTGCGCCAGGGCCCGGGCACTGGCGGGACGAGTTGCTGGGCAGGAATCCCCGCGAGTCCCGGGGTTGCCCAAAGCGCACAGGGGGCTCACAATTCCTTGGAACCTAGGCTTGAAGGAAAGGATCTGCCTACAAATCCCACTTTGGCTGCTCCTGCTGTGGACCCGGGTGAATTCTTAAGCAGAACCCTTGACGCCTGTGGGAGAGGTCCGCATAGAGAAGTTCCTAGCTCGCCGCCACCGGGATCTGCCTCCCAACAGATCGACCCAGAGCTACCGCTTGCTTTGCTGCAAGGGCGGCAGGCACGCTGTCCCGGAGCTGGGACTGTTGGACCCCCCTCCCCGCCCCAGCACACTGGGCCAGGCTGGGGGCCGAAGACACCCAAAGGGAGCGCATCGCGCTGGGGTCCTGTGGTTGTCCCTAGCCTGCCAGAACAGCGCTGTGGGGAAGGGACTCCAGAGAGTAGTGCCTGGGAAGCAACAGAGCGGATCAGAGTTCGGAGGCGAGGGCCGCGGGGTACGGACCAGTTAAAGGCGCAGGAGGCCACTCCAAGTCTAGGCGGCGGGGATAACTGCGGCGCGGGTAGGGGTCCAAGACAGACCTCTTGAGTGCTGGGGTCCAGTGTCCCCGAACGCAGCGCCCTTACTCACCCGAGATCTCTGCCTGGGGCACATCGCTCAGACTAAAGCCCTTGGCCCCGTAGATCTGGCGGACTTCGCTGCAGCTCCGGCTCTTGCTGGCGGGGTCCCCGCGGGCGCAGGCGAAGAGCGCGGCGGCCGCGCACAGCAGCCACCAGCCTCGGGCCCGGAGCTCCATGGCGGGGCCCGCGGCTCCCCGGCCGCCCGCGCGCGCCTCTCTCGGTCCCGGCTGGCCCGCTCAGCCTAGTCTGCGAAGGGCAGAGCCAAGGTCCCAGCGCGCGGCTCGTGGTCCAGAGGCGGCGGCGGCCGAGGAGGCGGAGACAACAAAAGCCGGCTGCGGCTGCGGCGCGGGACGCGAGGCGCGAGGTCCAGCCGCTCAGTCGGGCCGCCCAGAGCGCGGCGGGCGAACGCGCAGTCCCGGCTCGGCGCCTCCCCCGCCGCCCGCCCGGCCCCACGGCGGCCGCGGAGAAGGGCAGGGAGGGGCGGGGAGCGCGGGCGGGAAGAGGGGAGCGTCCGGGCGGGGCGGGGCGGGGCGGGGCGCGGCTGGGGGCGCACTCGGGGTGCACCGGGCGCTCCCTCGCTCTACGGAGGGGGAGGCGCGCAGGCTCTTGCAGTCCATGCGGTGTGCTTCATCGCTCGGGTGAGGCGGGGCGGGGGAGAGCCGGGAGTGCAAGAGCCGAGTCTGGGGTCCCCGAAGGCAGCCCCCGCACTAGCCCAGCACCCAGGGCGGCGGCACCACCTGTGGGGGTGGGGGCGGGGCGGGAGGGGGCGCAGTTGAGGCAGGGCTTTCCTCGCCGGACGTGACATCAAGTCTTCCGCAGACCAATCAGGGGCTTCCCCGCCCCCAGCCGAATTCAGCACCTCTTTGCTCCTCTCCATCCTTTACGGTCCCGGGCTTGCTCTTTCAGCGATAGCAGCGTTCAGTCCCGATCCGTCACTTCTCTGCTCACCTGCACCCCCACAACAGCTCCTACCTCCCTACGCCCTTACTAGCCGCCCTTACTAGCCGTTCCTGCGCGGCTCCAGTTCTCGTCTGACGTGTTTTGGAGGAGGGTGAGGGGGCTGAAGGCGGGAAACTAGCCAAAAAACTTAACCAGCTCAAATGACTTCAATTGTTGCAGATTGTCAGCGGGTGTTTCGTGACTCCTTAGGGGCTCGGGCTACAAAAGCAGTCAGGCAGAGGCAGGTCTGTGGGCTTGGGTGCAGTGTGGCAGGTGAGCAGGAGAGTATGTGGGCAGCTCAGCTCCGGGCCAGGTGTGATTGTCACGCAGCTGCAGAGATGATGGGGGGGCGGGTGTGACTGGCACCCCACCTGGTCTTGATTTTTTTTTTGCTTGGCAGCTGCCGGTGAGCACCACTGCCCGTACTGCTCCCCTCTACCCTGTGGGTAAAAGCCCGAGCGGCCATAAATGAGGTTAGACTGTGAATCCAGATACCTAATCTGGAAATGGGAAGAAATCAAACGAAGTGGCTCGCTTGGTTAGCCATAAGATAACCCTTATGTGACAAAATAATGCAGGGCTCTTGAGTTCAGCTGAGTAGGGCCTTTGGGCTTGTGGCAACACCCCTAATCACCCATGCCTCAGTTGTCCCTCCCATCAGATGTCCTAAACTGTTGGTCTGTCAACCTCAGGGGACTGGGATTCCTGCCATAACTCTCAGACATTACCCAGTTCATCCATGCCCTGCAGTCATGGCTGGGGAGCGCCAATGGAGGCCGGGTGCAACAGCAGGTCTCCTCACACCCTACATTGTAACACCTTTTCTGACTCGCCAACCCTGGTGAGCTGCACCTGAAACCTACTCCCTCTTGGCCAGCTTGGGCCCCTGCCACCTTCAACAAGGCACTTGCACCTGGTCCAGGCTCCTGCTTGCCTTATGTGCTCTCCATGTGCTCTGGCCTCCACCACTTGCCTGGGAGTTGGCTCAGGGTTACACCTGGGCCGAGGCTCAGTAGAGGCCTGTCTGTGACCTATCACCAGCACCATTTGGTGCCTCTTTGTGACTTGACCAGCCTGGATAGTTCCCTCAGGGAAGGTTCAGTGTCAGCCATAAATGGCAGATCTCTAGGATATAGTGGTCCTTGCTATGATGCCAGGTCAAATGATGCCCTGTGTAGGGTGGCTCGCTCTCCCCTAGGGAAATCCTTAACACCGTACCTGCAAAGGTGTAGCCCAGCACTTTCCACAGGTCACACTACCAAGAAAGTGCTCCTCCCCACAATGGATTCTCCATAACCTTGAGGGACTGTGTGTGTGAGCAGCTCAGTGACTGCTGTGGAACCGACTAAAGAATCTCGAGGGCAGTGTGTAGGAGCTGGCGAGTCGCCAGCAGCCCCCTCCCTCGCAGGGTAGGACACCTGGGATGGCAGTGGCTTTGGTGCTCCCAGGGAGGGGCCTTTGGATTCGTGCCAAGGCCAAGTTTCTCTTCCTGCTTTTACTGATCAGGACACTTGACCACAAGTGACAGAAAGCTGCTGGAGGGTCTGCCTTGTTAGGAAGTACCTGAGGTAACTCACTTACCTCAGCCTTGAATAAAGGAAACAGACGTGGTACCCTTGGGGTCCACCATTCAACAGCTGCGTGGGTGGCCCCAGATCACAGAATCCACATCTCCTCTGGGGGTGGAAGAAGTGCTGGCCATGACATTTGGGATGTCCCAAATGTGCAAGGAACAAGCTGCCCCACTGCTGGGTGCTGTCTCTAGAGTTCACAGAGGTACTGCATCCTTTCTGGGAGATACTGTGAGGCTCTACCAAAACATCAGCCCATAGTCAAGACAGAGTTTAAGCCTAGAACCAGGGGGGGACATGGGTAATCTGTCCTCTCAGCTCTAGGTGGGCAGGGCCTGTCAGAGCCTTGGTGATAAAGAGCAAGGAGGCTGAGTGAGGAATAGTTGTCCAGGCAGCCGGAGCTGAGAGGACCTCTTGACAGAGGGGGTTGTGCTGAAGCTGCCAGCTGCAGTCAAGGTGTCAAGATCTGGTGAAGAACAGAGAGAAGATGCTTCCCCCTACCCCCCACAGCCCAATGCCTCTTCTGTTCAGCCTCTGTCACCCATACTGCCTCCAACCTACCAAGAAGGGAGAGTGGTTACATTGCAGGGTAACAGCTGCTGGGAGAGATCTTGCATCCCCAAGTGCTGGATGCTGGAACCACATGATTCCTGAGATGAGAACTGCACCCACCAGACCCTGCCTGTCTCGCCCCTAGGTTCCTGGCCGCAGCGATATAGTCACACATGATGCAACATAGGCATCAATTTAGCTGTCCCTCAGCTAAGCCATGGCATAGCTTGGCATGCTAGGACATTGAATGTTAAATCCACGTTTTTGCCTGGTTAGGGCTACCTCCTGTAGCAGTTGGGAACGGGGTTACAATGAGAGATGTTGGAAGGATAGGTGCAGGGACCACTATATGCAGAGCACATGGAGATGCCTTGGGGTCCTTGCCCAAATTGTGGTATAGCTGTGAGACAGAAAGCAGACATGGATGAATAGAAAACAAAAACATAAAGAGAAACTGTATTCCTCCAAGCTGTTTGAAGCCAGGGCCTGCATTTCTGTTGTCACAGAGTATGAAACTGAGGGGAGAGAGCCAACACAGTGCTTGGCTCCAAACGCCCAGCTTACATAGTCATGAAGAGATCTTGGGGGTAAGGAAGATACTGAGTCCCGACTTCTCAGAGGGATGTGGGAATAGGCTGAAGGTCTGCTGATTCCTTTTTCCTGTGATTTTACACTATCTTCCCCAGCTGGTGGAACCAACATGTTCCGTGCTCTCTTTAGCTCCACGATCATCTTTCAGTGGCTCCAGAAGCAACTTCCAAAGAGCCAACAGTCAAAGTCACTGCCATCTGTTACAGGTGCAAAGTGGTGCCAGCAGGCAGCAGGGGTCAGAGGCATGGAGTAGGTTCAGGTGAGAGGTGGTGAAACTTTGACCTCTTAGGAGGTGATGTGCCTGGGGAATATGGAAAGCCTAGGGTGCCCATATCTCTGTAGGGAGCCCACCCTGGCCAGCACCCTGAAGAAAGAAGCAGATGCTGGCGGAGGGACTGGTGAGAGAAAAGTGGCCTCCAGGAGCTACTGGCAGCCTGGGGGCAGCCCAGGGGACCAGGATCTTTCAGCAAATGGCATCAGAGTCCCTACCAGATGGAAGCAGGACCCTGATGGACCAGATGGAAGCAGCGTGGACGATGGACCGGAGAGCTGTCCCTCCCACCTTTTTCTGCCCCGAGAACTCCATGTCTGGGGGAAATGTAATCTCATTACTGTGTTTGGTCAGGATGACATCTGGGGTTTTACACAGGGCTCTCAGAGCAAGATAGGCCCTAGAGATTGCTCTTGTGTGGGCTCTGGGCAGTAAGGTGCTATTTCCCCCTTTACTGGGGGCTGCTGGAGTGGGCAATGGGGGGTTGGGGGTGCAGGATGGTGACAACACAGTGCATTCTGCTCAAGGGTGGTCCTACCTGGGCTCACCCCCTGCCTGCCCCAAACCCCTGCCTGCAGGCACTCCACATCAAGGCAGCACTCTGGCAGCTGCTCGACTCTGCTGAATCCCACATCCCTTTGATCAGCCGGAAGTCTGGGCATGTCTCCATACCCAGGCCAGCTGAAAGAAGACCTGCTCAGACAAGGTTGGGCCACCCATATGGGCTGCAGCTATGCCCTCGCAGAAGCCCATTTCTGTCCCTGTCCATGTGCCTCCACCAGGAGATGACCTCAGATGACTCAGCTCTGGGCCCAGCTGCCCTTGCACCCTTGGAACTGTTTTCTTTCCTGCTGCCCTGACCCTGAAACAGGTTACTGAGGAGAGAGGAAACTTGCAGGTGACTACCCCGCCAGGTCTGATGTGTTTGGACAAAGCTCTCTACATGGCTGATAGGTGTAGGGAGACCAGAATGCCATTAATCTCAGGGCCCTGGGACAGTAGGAGCTAGGCTGTCCCCCCTGGGCTCATCTGCTTTCTTTTCTCCCCTTGGCTTCTGCCTGTCTCCCCTGCAACTCTTCTGCTTAGACAGTTGCCAGCTTCTGGTCTGTTCTTCTACAACCCATGCAGCCTGGTTGTCCTTTTTGTAAAAGCAGCATATATCAGAGGCCCGCAGGGACTCTGCCTGCAGAGCGGAGCTCAGCCCTGAGTGTTGTAGCAGCAGCCATGTGAGCCTCGTCAATGTCTCTGGAAGGGTGTTCCCACCGAGTCAAATGCTCTACCTGCTCTCCTCAAATGCCAGCTTTTCCCTTGAGATAGGCAAGGCTTCACAATGCTTCCAGCTCCAGAGGTTTGGAGCAGAAGGGTTTTGTAGCCATATAGATAGAGTTCCTGAAACCTCAAGAGGCAGAGGACTTGCCTCTAGCCCTCATCATTCTCGTGTGATGGACATGGCTCTTAGGCTGACCTAGATCCAGGGCTTATTCTGTGTCTAAACAGTCATTTCTAGGGTAAGGCCATTTTTGTGGCAGGGTTTCTCTGTGTAGTCCTTGAACTCTCTCTCTATATATAGACCAGGCTGGACTAGAACCCAGAGATCTGCCTGCCTCTGCATCCTAAGTTCTGGGATTAAAGGTGTGTGCCATCTCCACCAGGTGGGTAAGGCCAGTTGAACACGCCTGGTTAGTAGCTGTGGAGATGAGGGCTGCCTGGTGGGCTGCGTCTGGCACTACCACTCACACCCACCACAGTGAACTTCCATCTGCTTTAGGAAGAAGCCTGCTAACACGTAGGACACCCATCACCTAACTCCTTGGGAGCTCCACTGTTGTTTAAAGCATGGCCCAGAAACTCTTGCCATATTGCTTCTCTGTATGTGGGTCAGGGCCAGAGTTATCTGGCAGGTCCCTGTGGCAGCCACACGTACTCTGAGCCTACTCTGGGAAAGGAGTCTAGTTAGAAACTTCCCCACCTCATCACCTGGACAGTGTCACTCTCTGGCCTTTGTGTACACCCACAGATATGACCTCACTCAAGGCAAACACTAATGCTGTGTGGTGGTGCAGCAGAGGCACAGCCACTCTGAGCAGTGTGGAGGGGCCCTGCCTTCCTAATGGTTTTACAGACACTGCTGCCCCTGGTGAGGCTCATATGGGATTCCCGGCTGTGGCTCACAGGATTATCCCTAGGGAGTTACCTCAGAGCTGAGCTGAACAAGGGGAAGGGGCTAGGCAGGGTGCCTTCACCTACCAGGCAGGGAAACACAGCAAGAGTAGACAGCCACCTCCAACTCTGCTAAGATCCATAGCCCTGGTGGGAGGTGGCTGTGGCCTCAGTACCCTCACTGGCAGCACATAGGCAGGAGAAGTAGCTGTACACTTGGTTGAGGAGGACCTGGGCTTGTATTGGGTCAGGACTTGGGTCTACACTGTAGGCACTGGCCTAAGGAAGGGGAGAAGGGCACATAAGGTAGAGTCTTGTTATAAAAAGGCATTGCAAGGGCCTGGGCATTGTACAGCCTTGGTAGGTGAGCTGCAACTCTACGTGTCATATGTGTTCCTCTCTATAAAGACACCTTTGCCAGGTGGTCTCTGGAGGGCAGGAGCCAAGGGCAGTGGACCTGGACAGGTGGGGCACAGAGCTTCTTGACACTTGGAGGGGAGCCAGCAGGGTCTGTACGTTCTGCAAGTGCCAGCATCTAGCTGCAGAAGAGGGGACTTGTGCCTATCTGAGGGTAGCCATGCTGAGGGACTGGGCAGGATACAGGCCTATTGCCAAGATCCTGGATGGGTCAGGGAGATTGATCTCATCTGACCAGATGCAGCTGGATGTGGAAGAGGATTCCAGCCATGGTGTTGGGTGTGGGGATGTTGCTCACAAATAGTCAAGGGCCAGTCCAGGGGGAGGAGAGGGGAATAATACTGAAGCAACCCCCAGCTGATGATTACAGTCCAAGAAGCTGGTACCCACAGCCTATGGCCGTGAGCTGACCAGGAGTCAGCTGGCTAGTAGTCAAGCCTAGTTGTATGTCCTATCCTTGAATCAAACCAGGGGAGAAGGTGAACACAGGAAGTGGACTGCCCTTCTTAGAGGTTACTGGTGGCATTGATAGCTAGCTGGACTGGCCTTGACTCTTGTTCTTTGCTGATAGTCTGGCAAAAGTGTCTTTATAGGAGCAGACAGATATGACAGCCCCACTCTTCCTGAAGGCCTCATGCCAAAGTGTTTTCTTCGTGGGTGGACGGAAGACCACAGAGGGCGGTGGAGGCACTGGCCTGTTACATCAATAGGCACCAGCCATTGGGCACCTGGGGGAGGCGTAGGATGCTCCTTGGATAGCTACAATAAAGTCTCCATGTTAGAGCTGGGGACTCACATTACAAACTCACTATAAAGCTATGGTAATCAAAACAGACATACAGACCAATGGTACTGAGGGCTCAGGCATAAAGCCCGTCCATCTGTGGTCACTTGCCATTGACAAGAATACCAAGACTATTATGGGAGGAAGAATAGTCAGTCCCTTTAACAAGCCAGTCCAGGACAGCTGAAGTTAGACTTTTCCCTCACATCATACACAAAGATGAACTCGAAATGGATCAAGACACAAAGAGCTAAAATTATAAAGCTCTTAGAAGAAAATCCTAGATGAAAACCTTTGTCGTTTTGGATTTAGAAAAGGATTCCTTGCTGTGATTTTTGGCAAGCAACAAAATTTAAAAAGTAGATGAATTCAACTCTGTCAAAATTAAAAACTGTGCACCAAGGGAGTGTTACTGAACAAGTAAAAGGACAGCCCAGAGGATCAGAGAAAAGTCTTGCAAATCACCCTTGACAGGGATGTAGTGTTCAGGAAATATAAAGAGGCTTTATAATCAAAGGTAAAAAGGTCAGCAGTGGAAAGGAGAGCAGAGCTGAATAGGTATTTTCCACAATGGTGTAAATGGTTCTATGGCGATTTTGTTATGTGAATCTTGTTCCAGCAAAACTCAAGAGAACAGGGTGTTCCTGAGGGGTAAGTCGGTAGACTGGAGCCTCAGGCAGCCTGGTGCGGAGCCAGCTCCATGCAGGGTTGACAGTCCTGCATGGAGCACCAGTTAGCATGTGGTGGAGGTTGGGGGAACAGAGCCAGGATGGCAACTTCCCTCTTCCTAAAAACTGAGGAGAACTGTCCTTCAGGATGAAGGTGCGGAACCCTGAGTCCTGGCCTAAAATGCTGACCCTCCCTTACTCCCCCGAGCCCTGCAGCCCACAGGGCTTCTCCCCTGAGCAGAAGCTGAGGGCAGATGGGCCTCTGGAACCTCAGTTAGAAGCAAGGGTTGTGGTCATAGCTGCAGCATAGACCAGAGTGAACCATCAGTGCCCTGGGAAGGAATAGTCCACCAAGACCTGTTACAACCAACCATCCTCTTCCTCACTGTAGGACAGGAGAGGGCAACAGAGTGAGCCTGTCTCTTCCTTGCTGTGGGAGGGAAGGAGACAGAGTGAGCTGGCCTCTGTCTCTTGTCAATCAATCTGCAACAAAACTCCTTTGTGCTGAAGGTTGAACCCAGGGTGTTGTACCTGCTAGGGCTCATCGAGTACTCTCAATGAGCCATGTATTCACAGCCCCTTCCCCTCTTTTGTTTTGAGGCAGGATTTCCTTAAGTTGCCCAGGCAGCCTTGAACTTGCAGTCCTTCTGCCCCATTTTCCTGAGTGCTGGGATTACAAGTCTGTACCACCAGAGATCATTCCTCTTCCTTTTTGTAAATACTGGTGCATCAGTCTTTGTGCGATCGGCTGTCTCTGTGACAGAGAAGGTGCTGCTGGAGGTGAGCGTCCTCAGTCTTCATTAGCCTTCTAGTGCTAGGGTTTGTCCAGGGCCAACAAGTCCTTCCTCGTCCCTCAGAAGCCTAGGGTTGCACTCTTCGGATGAGTCACCAAGGGTCCCACTGGGCTGCTCAGTGCAGGGGAGAGGGACAGGCAGACTCTGAGCTGCAGGGAAGTTGGCCAGGCTCCTGGGGTGGGGCCAGGCCTGAGCTGTTTCCAGTCCACAGCCCACTGCCGAGGGGTTGACCTTTCAGATACCCAAAGCACTGCAGTGTTGCCATAGAGACCTTGTTGTGGTCTGATTCCCTCTTCAAAAATGATGTGGAAACTCCATCTCCAGGGCAGCAGTGTTGGGACTGGAGCTCATTGGTACCATTAGTGCCATTATGGAAAGGTCATGATGGCATCAGCACCCAGCTCCAAGAAGTTACGAAGTACCTAGCCCAATCCCCAACTGTGGTCTTTGGGTCTCTTTGGTGCAGGAAGACCACTGCTGGTTTAGGCATCTTGATTTTGTATTTCCTGGCCACCAAAGCCTCCAGAATCATGAGAAATGCTTCTGTACTTTATAAATTACTCAGTATGTGGCATTATGTTAGGCCTGCACCAATGACTTAAGAGCATAAGTTGTGGCCACACCAGGCCACAGAACATACTGAACACCAGCCTGGAGGGAATCACTGGGCAGCCAGAACTCTGGGACCCTACCCTTGCTTGATTTGCAAATACAAGCTAAATATAATTTTGTCTGGTTCTTGTACACACTTAAAGAATAACAGAGGAGCCGGAGAGTTGACTCAGTGGTTAAGAGTACTGGTTGCTCTTTTTAAAAGATCCAGGTTCAATTCCCAGTACCTACATGGTGGTTCAAAACTGTATGTAACTGAAGCCCCAGAGAAACCAATGGCTTCTTCTGGCCTCCATCTGCACGCATGTGCTGCACAGACATACATTCAGACAAGACACCATCACACATAAATAAATAAAAATAGGATAAGAGAACTTGGGCTGTTCAGAAATAGCTGTCAAACTTAGGTATTGTGTAAGACAGCCTGTCCTCTGTGGGAAAATATCTGTTCAGATCATCTGTGCTTTTAAATTCTTACATTTCAGCTTCTTATTATAGAGAAACTAGTGATATTTGGGCTCCAAGGTGTCTTAGCTTCTTTTCCTATTGCTGCGGTAATATACTCTGACAAAATTTAGGCTAGAAAAGGTTTATTTTGGTTTATAGTCCAAGGTACAGTTCATCATGTGGGGAAGTCAAGGCAGCTGGAGCCTGAAACTGTTGTCACATGACATCGCCCATCAGGAAACAGATGCTACAGCTCGGTGCCCTTTCTCCACTCACACAGCCCACGATCCCAGCTGGGGGATGCCACCCACACGGACCCATCTTCCCACATCAGTTAATACTGTCAAGATGATCCCCAAGTCGTGCCCAGAGGCCAATCTGCATCTTAGTTTTTGCTGAATATTAAGGTTACCGATGGTTTAAAATTCTGATTAATATATGAAAGTAAAACTGCCAGGCTAATAGGGATAAGAGGAATAACCATACACACCTGTAATCCCAGCACTCAGGGAGGCTGAGGCAGGTGGATCTCTTCGAGTTCAAGGCCAGCCTGCTCTACAAAGCAAGTACAAGACAACCAAGGCTACACAGAGAAACCCTGTCTGGAAAAACAAAACGAAACAAAACAAAAAAGGAGAATAATCACAAGTGATCAACTGGGGAAATACTTGAAGAGCCCCCAGCGCAGGCCTTCAACCAGTGAGAAGAGCAATTGTCCTGTGTACTGTTTTCCCTATATGTACAAACCTGTGATAATGTTTGGTTTACAATTTAGGTACGGCAAGAGACTAAGAATTACTAATGTCAAGGTGGAACATCTGTGACAGCACACTGTGATGGAAGTTTTGTGGGCATGTGCTCTCTTCACTCTTCATGCTGACACAGTAGATCTGACAGCCGAGGAGCTCACGATGTGACTAGCAGACACACCCGACAAGGAAAGATTTCCATTCTGGTGGACACAATGAAAAGACATCGGATTTCTGCCCGATACCCAAAACACTGTGCAATGTATATAAATTGTGATTTTTATGTGTTGTGGTTGCTCATATAAATTTGTCATGTAATATTTCTTTGGTCAGGGTTGTCACTCAGTAGATGAAAAAAGAGAAAGTGAAAGCATGGGTGAAGGGGGTGTGACTGCATATTTAATATGTTCAAAGAAAGTATGTGATTTTAAGAGAAACTCTGTAAGACGTGTTTTAATCAAAAGAAAAAAGTGCTTTTGTTTTAAGGTAACTGATTACGTAATACAAAAGGAGGAAGACACTAAAATTAAGCCTGATTGAATAAAATTGTGAATAGTAGTGATACCTAACTGTAATCCTAGCACTTGTAAGATGAGGCAGGAGGATAGTTTAGATTTAGAGTGAGGCCCTTCTCAAAAATAAGCAAATGAGCAACACTCAATCCCAGCAACTACTCAGTGTAGAGAAAGTTGGAGGTCTATGGAGGAGGAATTTCATTTCTAGTCACTCCCTTTTATGATTAAAACAGTAAGTTCAAGGACACATTGATGGTTGAAGGTTTCAATGTTAGGAGGACCAAGGGTTTTGAAATTTTGGTTTTGATCTTGAATATGAGGCTCCTCCTTCTTCTTTTGTTTCTGCTTCTGCTTCTTATCTTTTAAGCAGTTGGCTTAGGCAACAAAGACTTTGTATTTCATCAGTTTTTCCTGTTTCCTGTTATCTTTTATTGCCCTTTGCTCATTTAAATAAAGTGTAAAAGATGTGCAGTCCTTGTAGCTTTCTACATAGGCACCATGTAACTTTGTATTGCCATGAGTGTTTAAAACCCTTTGATGTCATTGATAGCTACCCCAAACCAAATTCTAAATTAAGTCTCATTTTAGCCTTGAGTTAACTATGGGCCCCTGGAACACCTCAAAAGAATATACTTTCTGACCTTAAAAATAGAGCTGTTGGCCTGGAAAGACGGCTCAGCTTTGCCTGATGACCAGCATTTGATCTCTAGAACACAAGGTGGAAGGAGTTATCTGACTCCCCACAATTGTCCTCTGACCTCCACACACCCACTGTGGATAACATGGAGTATATATACGCACACATCATTAATAACACCACCACCAATAATAATAAATCACCATCATCATTTAAAAGATGTTACATTAAATGGGTTTCTTGGATACGGTAAAGTGCATAGATCACATGAACTTCTGAGGAACCTGGTGTACCTTTGTATGATACTATCAGTCATAAATAGAATTATCGTTCATATACAGTATGTCACACAGAAACCCCCATCCTTCTCCCCCCGTGAAAGATTTTGAAAGCAGCCCTAATGCAAAATTGCGAGATATTTATAAAAAAGACTCTGATCAAATTCAGATTTCTAGTAACTTGAAAAATCACACCACTGGGCTAAAAATCTAAAAAAACCAAAAACAACAACAACAACAAAAAAAACAATGGAAAAATGGCTGGAACTCAAGAACTGTGGGGTGGAAAATGGGAGGAATTAAAAAACTGTGTGGTGTTCCAGCTTGATTGCCAGGTGGCTGGATGGGGGGTTAGTAGAGTTCACCTATGGGTGTGTCTGTGAGGGCATCTCCAGGGAAGATCAGGTCCTGAGGTTTTGCCTGACAGATGGTCTCACCCCCTCCCGGAGTGACGGGTGTGAAATGCTGGTGGGTGTTGGGTCCGGCACACACATGCTGTGTACCATTGCTTCAAGATTCCCCCTCTTGCTCCTGTGCATGCATCCGGGCTGAGCCTTCTTAAATAACCTGCTTTATAGGATACACATTTCATACTTTCTAAAATGCCTTGGCCTTTCTTTCAAATATTTTCCACATGAAGCTTGAACTCAACCCATCAATCTCAAGAACAGGGGCTGAAATGTCCCTGAATTTACAGATTATTGCTGGGAGAACTGATCCCATCTCAAACTTGAGTCTGCATCCCAGAATTTACTGTGTATGCCACACCTTTCCCTTTGGTTAATTTATTTGATTGCTTCTGAACAAAGTTTAACAGTTTTCATTATATAGACCTGCTTACATTTTCCTCTTTCTCCTCTCTTAAAAAGCTAAGCATTGTAAGCAACGAGGAATTTGTAAAGGGGATTGTATCTGTGCCTCCATCTTTAAAGGGTTTGAGTGTTGCTGTATGTGGCAGATGCTGACTGCTACATGGCAATCTTTTACCTCACAGAGCCACTAAATTGGCTAATCATTTATTGGTTGTACTTTCCAATTTCCAGGTAACATATCATCTCTGTTGATGATACCTTGGGTTTTAAAAATTATTTTTATATATGTATGTATATATACCAAATATATATTATATTATATCATATTATATTATATATTTGGTTTTCAAGACAGGATTCCTCTGTGTAGCCCTGGCTGTTCTGGAACTCACTCTGTAGACTAGGCTGGCCTCTAATACCTGCCGGCCTCTGCCTCCTGAGTGCTGGGATTAAAGGTGTTCCCTGCCACTGCCCGGCCTAAATAACCCTTCTAAAATTATTATTTGAAAAATTCATACATGCATTTACTATGTTTTGATCAAAACCAGCCTATACCCTTTTCTCCAATGATTTTTACCAATCCCCCTCACCACTCTGCCTGCAACTTCTTGTATTTTCCCCCCTGTAAACCACTGAGTCCACTTAGTGCTGCCTGTAGATGCTTGGGTTTAGGGCTGTCTACTGGGCCATATGTAGTCTCTCTAAAGAAAATTGACTCTCTGTCCCCCAGCAGCTGTCAAGTGCTGATAGCTCCTCAGAGAGAATGGGACTTCATGTGTCCCGTCCATGCTGGGATTTTAATTGGCTTAATCTTGTGCATTTGTCTCAGCTACTGTGATGTACTTTTCATTTTAAAACATTTGTGCTCTTACTTTTTACAAGACTATACCACTTCAGGCTGGAGAGGTGGTTCAGTTGGTGAAGTGCTTGCCTTGCAGGCACCAGGACCTGAGTTCAATCTCTAGAATTCATTTAAACAAGTAAACAGAACACAGGGCATGGTGGTACATGTTTGCAATGCCAACAATGGGGAAGCAGAGACAGGCAGATCTTTGGTGCTCACTGAGCAGTCCAGCTGGTCTAATGAGCAAGCTCTAAGCCAATGAGAGATGTCTCGACATAGGTGGATGGCATTCCCGAGGAATAACACCAGAGGTGTCCTCTGCTTTCCGCATGCACAGATAAGTGCATGCTCACATGTCTGTGTGTGTATGTGTGTGTGTGTGTGCGTGCACACACCATCACACCTGAACACCACCCCTCAACACACACACATGCTCACATGCTGAAGCCTGGTTCTCAATGTTGTGGGAAGTGAATTGACCGTGAGGGCTCTGACCTCATCAATGGATGGGCTCATGATGTGATGGCTTTATTGGAGGCAACGGTAACCTAGGAGGTAGGACTTAGAGAGACAGTGCACTGGGAGCCTGTCTGGGAAGATTTACCCATACTCTCCCTTTCCCACCTCGTGCTGCTTCCTGGAACCATGAGGTGAGCATCTCTGCTTCTCCATACACCCCCCCCCCCCCACCCCGGCCAACCCCTGTGTCCTCTGCCCTGATGCTCTGCCTCACTCCTGCTCAGAAACAGAGAGCCAACAAACATGGACTTTAAGCCCAAACCCATGAACCAAAATACATTGCTTTTTTTGTTGTTGTTGTTCCAGGAATCTTTTATATTGGCAATAATAATAATAATAATAATGGCCAAGCCAACAAATAAAAGAATAATAGTTTTTTTTAAGGTTAGCCATTATTCTAATTTTATCTCTCTTGCTCTGTTAAAACATTTCATCTAAAAGCGACTTAGGAGAAGAAAGGGTTTGTTTCAACTCACTGAGCAGGCTTGGCTGGCTAACCAGCAAGCCCCAGGGATCCTCCCTTGTACTCTCCAGAACTTAGAGGTCCATGCCCTTGTGTCCATCTTTTTTCATGGGTGCTGGGTGTTGAACTCAGCACTTTACTGAGTCATCTCTAGCCACCACCAGACCTTTTTAAATGTTGGCAAGCTATATTGAGATACAGACATGAGGGCTGCCCAAGGGCTGGGGACAGAGGCACCTGAGTGAGGGTTGGGCCTGGCTTGAGCCTCTCATGGCCTGATGTGCCTCTGTGCCCCAGGGCTCTGTTTCCCAGCTGACCTGTAAAATTGGGTGTGCAGTGGAAGCGAAGACTCCCACCCAAGTCCTTTAAGAAAGAGCAGAAACCACTGCTCAGAATTGTTGCTGCTTGGCTCTGAGCCCTAGGGACAGGCCGGCCTGCCTTGTCATTACATGTGGGCTTGTGGCTCAGCGGCAGCCACAGGGTGTGGTGCCCATCTGCAGATGGCCCAAGGCCCTGACCACCCCCACTGCAGTTACACCAAGGCATGCACAGCCCCAAGTGGGCTGGGGACCAGGAAGTGACCCTAGAACTTTGTCCCTAAAGTCTGGCCAGGGCTCTGGAGTCCCACTGTCCAGGCTGGCTTGAAATTCTGGCTTGGGGCCATCATCTTGTTGGAGAAGCTACCCTTCGGCTCTCCTGACTGCCTGACTGCCAGTCCCAGGCCATGTATACCCCATGCCCCAAGGCCTGCTCTTGTGTCATAAGCATGCTGAGACTTTGGAATCCCAGGGTGACCTCTGCTTGTCATCCCTCCCTGGGGGGACACTGAGGGATCCAGGAAAAGCTTTGCTGACTGACCTTGAACAGTGGAGGGCTGGTCTCAGAGCTTGGGCCTCCTTTCAGGAACGGCTACAAGCAGCTCCTCCTGTCTTAATTCCCCATGGTCCCCATGTGCTAACTTAGTGGTATGACAGTCAGGGCCTCTTCAGGCCTCACCTGGCCATAGTGGTCTAGTCTGGGAGGACACTAACTCCCTTTAGAGACCACCTTATTGAGGAGTGTAAACTAAACAAACTAAGTTAACCCACTGTACCTAAACTAAACTACCTTACCTAACCCAACGTAACCTAATTACTCCTTAAAAAAAAAAATAACCTTAAACTAAAAGTACACAGAGCAGGGGAGGGCCTCTCTGCTGCTTGGAGAAATTCTGACGATCGTGGCAGTGGCAGCAGCAGACCGCGGCTCCCTCGGAATGCACAGTGGTTTTGTCTCTTGTGCTCTTTCCTCCTTTAAATTATAGAGGGCGGAGGGCTTGGCAAAGTACAACTCGAGACTAGCCAAGCCCAAACTATTTGGGAAAAAAAAAAAAAAACAACACAAGATTTTTTTTGCCCAAACTCTAAAAAGGATTTGATTTTGCCTGAAATCTGAGGTGGGTGCTGACAGCCCCGAAGACAAGCTTAGCTATGGGGCGGGGAATCTTGGGCTAAGCGGTGGGTGTTAACACACTGTGGCCCTGGGCTGCATCCCAGGGTTCCCTGGTGCCTTCCTCACTATAGTGTTTCGTAGCTGAGGAACGGTGGCCTGAGGGCATTTAGATGTTCATAAAATTCTCTCCACGAATATAGCTGTTGAGGGCAGCAAGGAAGGGTCGTCAGTGCCCAAATGTCTGGGACTCCAGACAGCGGGACACTAGGGAGGGCAATACTCCTCACGCTGGGTCTGGAGGCCATGGCAGGATATTGGGGACACAGGCATGGACTTGGGGAGGTCCATGTGGACTACTGGTTTTTTTTTTTCCCCTCACCCTGACTGTGCTGCAGGCCTGGATACTCTTTACCCTCTGCTTTCCTTCAAATCTGAAGGCTCAGGCACACACAGCCAGTGTCTCCCAGCGTGGGCCTCCAGGGTGTGGGACAAGTTCTTCTGAAGTTGCTTGTAAAACTGCCCAGCCCTGCGCTGGCCTGGATTCCTGAGCTCTGTGGAGACAGCTATGCCGTTCTGGAGTTGAGAGCAGCCATAGAGACCCCTCCCTTGTCCTTTCCCACCTGCTCCTTGTCCCCACCCCAGCCTGAGGCCTACAGGGAGGGAATGGCCATGTGTGACCCAGCACAGGCAGCTGGCCTGCCTCTGCCTGGTGTCAAGAGCCATAACCAGTGCAGGGTGAGGATGGGAAAGGCAGGAGTCTCCTTGGGGTGATGATATATACAACTGGGACATAGCTTCCAGAGGGATCTTGGGATGTCATGACTCAGGGTGCTTCTGGGGTGATTTCAGGGGCTTGCGTCTCACACACTGTTTCTACTGACAGCCGTGAGACTGGGGCAAGACCATGCTGGCTTTGCATAGAAACTTTCCCACTCGGCACCACCTCAGTCGTAGAAAAGACAAGGGCTAGTGTAGCAGTAGGTGCCGTGTGAGGCTCCATGAGCTTCTCTGGGACCTGCTGTGGAGGTTCAGGGGAGACCCCAGGGAAGCATGGGCCTCAAAAATGGAGCAGCCAGCTTGGAGGTGTACCAGACACATGACAATAGTGTTGGTTGTTTGCCTGCAGGCAGGACAGAGATGCCATGACAATTTGAGAGCTTATTTATCCTGTTAATGGTTAAGGCTGTCCTAGGGCTAAGGTCTACATGAACCCAGAAGTCAAAGAAACGAGGCTGCATTCTCATGGTCTCCAGTGGCCAGTGCTATGTTATGCCAGTTAGCAAGGGCTCTAACAGCAACCTTGGTAGAGTCTCAGAGCCCTATTATCCTCTCTCAGGGGATAGACCTCCATGGAGCAGGGATCTGCCACTCTCATGCCCTGGGTAAGGGGACCCTTGGGCTTGTTTACATGGGAAACTGTGACCATGGGGTTTGTTACTGTGGGGGCTGTGACCATGGGGTTTGTGACTGTGGGGGTTGTCTGTGACTGTGGGGGTTGTCTGTGACTGTGGGGGCTGTGACCATAAGTGGGCCATAATAATGAGTGGGCTGTGACCGTGGTAAGGCTGACATCCCTTCTGCCCCTTCTAGTTCATGCCAGTCTTTACTAGTTTGCTAAACTGGAAATGTTCTGTGTATTTGCCTTGCAGCTTTACCGAAGGGGACCCTGTGTGTCTCCTGGCTTCCCAGGATCTGTCACTTTTGGGTTCTGGCTGGCTAGGCTATTTTGCCCCTGACCCCTGTGTAGGTTAGAAAAGTCAGTTCTAAGAGCTTGTTCTTCCAGATTGGGAGCAATGTTCTCCAATGCCTGTTTCCACCCCAACACTAGCAAAGCTCCTGGATTTAAGCCATTTTGTTGTGGTTCTAGCTTCAGCCCTCTACGGAGATGGCTCACTAAAGGACCCAGATGTCCAAGCGTGCCCATGTGGTTCTTTGACTGTGACTGGGATTTTGTTCCAGTCAGCTTTTGTTCCACTCAGATAGAAATCCTAAGTAAGTGAGGAGGAGCTGCCCTAATGGCGGCAGCCCTGGGCCCTGTGATCAAGGCTTCGCTTAGGTGCTGGAGCAGCAAAGGCTTACAGTTCCAACCTTGAGTGCTAGGACCCTGTTACCCCAGGCTTTAGAAGCCAGAGACAGAGGCTCTAGGCAGCAGCTTGGAGGCTTATTGCTGTGGAATGGTCCAGTGTCGACAGTGAGTGCAAGCACAGCAGATCAGCAGGCAGAGGCCGCAAGTGCTACAGCTGTCAGGCAGGCCTGCAGTGACACGTTCTAGACTCAGTTCTCTTGCTGTGATAAAGTGCCCTGACAAAGGCAAAAGGGTTTATTTCAGCTCAGTTCCAAATTGTAGGCCATTGTTGTGGGGAAGCCAAGGCCACAAGAGCTTGAAGCAGCCAGCCCTATACATCGTCAATGAATGCATGCCTGCATGCCCACAGCTATCTGTCTCTACCCATACAGTCCAGGGTCCAAAATCCAGGAGTGGTCCTGCCCACTCTCAGGCTTAAAGTCATCAAGACAACCCCCCGCAGACATGCTGAGGTGGTTTGAATACATATGGTCCCTCCATACAGTCATGTGTTTGAATGCTTGGCTCATAGGGAGTTGCATTATTAGGAGGTATGGCCACACTGGAGGAAGGGTGTCACTGCGGTCTCATACATGTGCAAGCTACGCCCAGTGTGGCACACAGCCTCCTGCTGTCTGTGGATCAGGATGTAGAACCTTGTCTGCCTGTACGCTGCCATGCTTCCTGCCATGATGAGAATGGACTAAAGCTCTGAACTGTAAGCCAGCGCCAATGAAATGTTTCCTTTATAAGATACATGCCTATAGTGAGAGTTTTGGTTTCTTTAAAAGTCTAGTTATGATGTGAATATATTTCTGTTTTAATCCCAGGTTCGGGATAAGAGGCTGCTTCCCCGCCGGAGATGATGATTTGCCTCGTACACTGGGGCGGCGGCAGCTGCTCCCCCTGTGGCTGGCCCCACCGCTGCTAGTTCCTCTGGCTGCTGGTTCAGCCTGCTATTGCATTTGCTATTGCTGGATTTCTGGGCTGCTGGACTGCTGTATATTCTGATGACAAAGACTGGACTTGCGTGAAGGAACTCTGTGTCCCTAATCAGCAGGAAGTAGCCTATAGAGGTCTGCGCCCCCTTTCCCCTCTAACCTTTTTCTCCTACCTAGGGTTTGGGGAGCTGGAAGGGATTAGGGTACAGAGGGAGGCAGAGGTATAAGAACCCAATAAAATAGCTTAAAAAACACTCCAACACATGCCTGCAGGTCAACCTGCTAGATTATAGATTCTCATGGAAACTCTCTTCCCAGGTGATTCTATGTGTCAAGATGACAACTAAAACTAAGCACCACCCAAGTGTTGTAACTTTTAAGAGGATGTTAAACTTCTAGGAGTATCTGAGACCCTTAGCCCTTAAGTCAAACAGGATCCCTAGAACAAATACAGTGACCAAGGCCCACAGTCTCTCCTCTTCACCCCTTGTTGCCTCCACTCCCTGTGTTTCTGGCTAGTCCACTCTCTGAAGCTTCTGGCTAATGTTGCTGTTCCCACTGTGACTATTCTATTGTAGCATCTCTCCCTGTTACCATCGCTGCCCACTCTAGTAGTGGTGAAGATCTGAAGTGAGAAATAACAGACCACTTGAGAAGTAGAACTTCATGCAACTGAAGGGCTGTGTTTGCAATAGTCACACGCCTTTTGCCTGGCTTCTGGGAGTAATGCTCACTTCTTTCCTGGGTGAAAATAACTGCAGAGTCATCTACAGTTCACCAAGGCTTTTGTGGTGACAGAATTTTGTCCTTCATATGCAGTTGGAAGCAGTCGCTCTGGCAGCAAACAGCTGCAGTCTCAGGGTAGTCTCCTCAAGATGATCATGGGTAGTTAGTGCATCTAAGATGGTGGGAGGGCAGTCTTGGATGATAATAATGGAGGCGTCTAATAGCTGTCAATTAGGGAGTCAAGTCACTCTGACTTTGAAAAAAAAAAAAGGTCAATAAAAGGAGCTTGTAAAGCCTGCCATGAGCAATAATAGCTCTCTAAGTCCTCAGTAGTGCTGAAAAGGCTTCCCGCTGGGGGCCAGTGCTGCCCGGAATCCTACCATCCTGTAAAAGAAAGCAGGAGAAGTAAATGACGATGAGAAATTCCGAAGGAAGCACTCCTCCATGCCACTGCCTCAGTTCCAGCCTCCGGTTTCCTGACTTCCCTCACTGATGGACTTGTGACCTGAGAGTTGTAAGCAGAAATAAAATAAATGTTTTCCTCCCCAAGTTGCTTTTGGTCATGGTGTTTCATCACAGCGATAGAAACTTTAACTAATACAGAAATTGGTACCATGAGTGGGATATTGCTATGACAGACCTTACTATGTTTTTGGCAGGATTGTTGAAGGACTTTGGAATTTGGGCTGGAAAAAACATGGAATTCTCAGAGCTCAATGGGCTGTTTGGTGAGAGCCTGGAAGATCAGAAAGCTGAGAGCTATGACCACAACAGAGGCATGGCTTGTGAAGTTTCAGAGGAAAGTCTGAGAGTCCTTAAATCTCTATACAGGCCACTCAATATTCTTAATTAAGAATCTGTGTCTGGTTATCTGGAGCTAGAGAATTGGCTGTGATTAACTAACAAGAGACCAGAACTGCTGAAGTTTAACTTTTTCCCACTGGGTTAATGGATGCCGGCAGCCAGGCCTGAAGAAGACCAGCATCATTAGGGTGAAACCTTCTGGGAAGTGTTTCCTCAGGGTCAACACACAGAACCGTGTTCCAGAGGGGGCCAAGGTTGTAGATCACTCACAATGGCAGTGGATGGTAATGTGCAAGAGTTTTCCAGGGGACACTGGTTTTGAAGGCATGAAAGGGTCATGGAGAGCAGCTGAGGCTCAGTGTCGGGAGAGGCCACTGGTGAAGGTGAAGCCTCCATTGCAGTAGAAGCTGCTTCAGTTCTGCCCTGAGTTCCTTCCTTGACTTCTCTCTCTGGGATGGCATGTGACTTGGGAGTTGTAAGCTGAATTAACCCTTTTCCTCCCCAGGTTGCTTTTGGTCATCACACCAAGATGCTCGATGAAGGTATGTGACTGCTTGGCATTGTGGCTGAAGACTGGCTTGCTCACTTCATGATGCCTAGTGATCAAGTTTAACTTAAACGTTTGCTCTTCTGCTTGAAATGTTTTGTTGATGTTGCTAACTGCTGCAGTGTTTTAGGAAAAACTGTAGGGAGCTAGTTAATTTCTGACACTGAGTCTAGGTGTTCAACGGGACAAGCTCTCTTACTCTCTCTGTATGCATTTGTGTGTGCGCATACACATACACTCATGTATGGAGACCAGAGGTCAACCTCAGGGTGTTCCTCGGTAGCCATCCTTTGTTTACTCAGACAGGGTCTCTCATTGTACTGGAACTCACTGTGTAGACCAGGCTTCCCCTTCCTGCTGTGCTATGAGGACTTCTGGGCTGGGTGACCAGCAAGCCCTAGAGCCCTGCCTGTCCCCACTTCCCCAGCACTGGAACTTTAAGTGTGTCACTATGCCTAGGGTTGTTATCTGGATTCTAGTGTTTGAACTCAGATCCTCATGCTTACCTGACAAGCACTTCACCACGGATGAGTCTCCCCACTCCCCACCCACTTTAAGACAGTCTTATGTAGCTCAGACTGGCCTTGAACTGCTGTGTAGCCAAAGGTAATATTGAACTCATGATCCTCCTGCCTCTAGCTCCCGAGTGCTGGGACTACAGGCACACACTGTCAGGCCTAGCTTGCGTTTTCAAATAGTTCAAAAATCTATCCTGAGGAAGCATTTTTTAGAATGTCCTTCATGTTGATGTCATATTAGTTTTATTTCTTGGAACTTTTCTGTTTTATTGCTACTGCAAATAGAGCCTTGGCTTCTATTTTATCTTCTGCAATTTGTTTTCACTTGTCCTTAAGAAAGATGTAGATTTTTGTTTCTAGTCACTCCACACGCCCCGCCCGGCTTGCAGCTGGATCAACCTGCTCTTATTGTTTCTTTCCAGGGGCAGTCATATGGTCTGAAAAATGGTGCTGATATTTCTTCATTTTCAGTTTTAATATCTCTTGTCCCTTCTCCTCCCTGTACCTGTAGCTCCTCAGTGGACATTATAATGTCCTTCCTTTTTAGGAGACAGGCTTTCTCTGTAGCCCTGGCTGTCCTGAATCTCACTACATAGACCTTGAACTGGCCTTGAACTCACATTTGCCTCTGCCTCCCAAGTGCTGGCATTAAAGGTGTGTGCCACAATGCCTGGCTCCTTTTATTTTCTTAAGAGATGAAGTCTCACTGTGTTCTGGTGCCAGATGTCTATGCCTGAGCCGCACTCCAGCCTCAGCTACTCAAGCACCTGGGTCTCATTTTCCTAATTTCCCTTATTGCTTTCTCTTGAGTTTCTAACCAGGTTTAACTTTTGTTTTGAGGGACTAGAGGTTAGGATTCCCCATGAAGTATAGTGCTGGCACAATGGGTCCAACTGTGGCATCTTTAGCCTATGGGGAAGGTTTCCATCTGTTTCTAGTTCATAACACTTCTACCTTTCAGTGAGCATTGCCTCATCTCAAGAAGCCTGTCTTGACAGGTGCCCATCATGTCAGAACCTGCCCCACTATTAATAGCAACAATGAAAATGAGACATTTACCTTTTTTTTCTTTTCCCCTCCTTTCTCTCCTATTATGTGACTATAATTATCATTATAGCTTTTAAATATTTTTGATTTTACGTGTATGAGTGTTTTGCCAACTTATGTCTGTTCACCAGATGCACAGCCTGGTGCCTGCTGAGGCCAGAAGAGGGAACCAGATATCCTGGGACTGGAGTTACAGATGGTTGTGAGCTGCCGTGTGGGTGTTGAGAATCACACCTGAGTCCTCTGGAAGAGCAGCCATTTCTCTTAGCCACTGAGCCATCTCTCCAGTCCATGAAGGTTTCTGTTTGTTTGTTTTTGTTTTGTTTTTTGAGACAGGACCTCAGATATCCCAAGCTGGCTTTTGTCTTGGAATGACTTGGAACTTCTGATCCTTTTTTCCCTACCTCTAGAGCCCTGGGATCATAGGTATACGCTAATATACCTAGTGTTACAAGCTGCTGATGCTAGAACTCATGACTCTCTCTAATCTCAGCAAGCACTTGACCATCTTAGCCCAGGGTCAGAGTTCTTAATGATGTTTTGTGGCCACTAAATACCATTATCTCTGCCTGATGTAGGAACTTCAAAATGATATTCTTACTACAGAGTTGCTGAAATCAACATACCTACTCCCTCTCACCTTTTCCCCCAACTCTACTCACATCACTTCTAAACCTTGGGCTATCTGATGTCATGTCTGTCACACTTCTGGCCACATCTCACTCGCACAGAGGAAAGAGGGTAATGTGCCTTATCATGCATGCTGCAATGGGTTTTTCTTCTCGTGTCTTGCTTTCACTGAAGTTTATCTTGTAGTAGTTTTTATCAGCATGAATTTTTGGAAACCATATTTAAGTTGTTGAGTGAGTAAGGGTGTTTATTGCTCAGGGTTTGGATTTGGTTTGTCTTCTAACATAGAGTGTGCCATGAAGAAGTTTGAAGAAGTTTGAGACCAGGCTGTGGAAAGCAGCTCAGTGACACTGGGCACCTAGCATGCATGAGGACCTGGGTTCCAGCTCTAAGGCTGAAAGAAAAAGTATTTAAGGGTGCTTAGGTTTCCTTTACTAGAAGCATGACCTTTTCTGGCAGAGGGTGATGAGGACAGGCTAGGTCTCCACTAGATTATGACCATATTTGTGAATTATAGTTACAGAGGAGGATACATGTCCATGCTGAAATGCACAATTGTCTCCAAGACCCAATGTGTGCTTCCTGCACATTAAGCCACCTTTTTATTGTGTTACTTTCCTCTCTCTTGCTGTGCTTGGACCTGAGCATCCATCTCTTAACTCTTTTCCCCAGATTCTATTGCTCTAAGTGCCATCTTCCCATGTATAAGAGCACCTGTCCCTCTGGGGACCTATGATACCCACTGCCATGCTGGCCCCTCAAGCAGGCACTGATTAGGCTGCTTTGGAGAGTGGCCTCAAGTAAGTCACTTCTCTGCTGTCTTGTTTCCCACAGCTGAGTGTGGACAGGTGGCATAGGGGCCCTGGGGTACTGCCTTGTGCAAGGGCTTTGATGCTCTTGGGTTTCCTGAGATGTGTCAGTGTGCGTCACTGTGACATTGCAAATGCTCTAGGTCTTTAGATTTCTGCAGATTTCCCATGGCTGTTCCTGACTTTACATCAGCTCATGTACATATGTATGTACTTCCTCTTGAAGGGCTTCAGGGGCCATTGAGATAATCCTGGCCGTATATCTCAACTTTATGCCTAAAGGCAGATACCTGTGACATGCCGAGACACTGCTGGGGGATGTGAACCTCAAAGTGCCCTGACTAGCCTTTGTGCTCCAGGACCCCTGTAGGGGTGCGCCTCAGAGCCATGGAATCACACAGCCACTCAAAGCTTTGTCTACAAATGCAATATTTTTGGAACAGCCCAGCATAAAAACAACTCAGTGTCTCTCATCTGGCCCCCAACAATCAGAATCTGTATCCATACACTGGAGTAAGAACTAGCAATACCCTTGGATGGGGTGCTGATACAGGTGGTGTTCAGATGGTTCTAACCAAGTCAGCCGCTCGACAGAGACCAGGTTTCACAAGTTTCTACTTGTGTGGAATACCTGCAGCACAGCGAGAGACAGTTGATAGAGGGACTTCTAGGACCAGTGGTAGAGAGTTTTCTTCTGGGATGACAAAGGTGTCTGAGATGACAAAGATTAGGCTTGTGGTTGTGCAACTCTGTAAATACGTTAAAAATCATTAAGTGGTAGGCGGTAATTGGGAGAACTGGTGGTAAGTAAATGGTATTTCCACAAAGCCACTCAAAATTGGGCAAAAGTAAACACAGCTCAGCACGTATTGCTGATCTTAACACGCAAGTCATAAACCCACTGCCTGGCGGTGTGAGTCATGGCTCAAAGTGCCTCTGAGCCAGATCAGAGCAGCCCCACGCTTTCTAAGGCTGTTTGATGCGGCGGAAGTGCTGATACATGTTGCTGAGAAAGTTAGTTTGAGGTTAAGCCATTGTTATATCTCCATCGCAAACACCCTTTGGTGTTCTGTGAAAGATTGCACCACTCGGGGCGGTGTCTGATCCCTTGAATGGCAGATGACAGCCCCTTCCCTCCCTCCTACTTTCTCAGAGCTGGTTGGACTACCCTCACAGCAGCCTGGCTGTTTTGAGCATTTTGAGATCCCATCTAGAACTACAGAAGCTTCTGTGGATCACTGCTTTACAAACACGGCACACACTCAGGAGGCCTTGCTCTAGTCACCTCTGCTCCGAACAACCTCACCTGTTGTCTTAGGTAGGGTTTCCGTTGCTGTCAAGAGACATCATGACCACGGCAACTCTTACAAAGGAAAACATTTAACTGGGGCTGGCTTACAGTTCAGAGGTTTAGTCCGTTATTGTCACAGTGGGAACCATGGCAGCATGCAGGCAGACATGGTGCTGGAGAGGTGGCTAAAAGTTCTACATCTGGATCTGCACGCAGCAGGAGGAGAGAGTGAGACACTGGGCCTGGCTTGAGCTTCTGAAACCTCAATGCCCTCCCCCAGTGACATACTTTATTCAACAAGGCCACACTTATTCCAGCAAGGCCACACCTCCTAATAGTGCCACTGCCTATGAGTCTATGTAGAGGGGGGAGGGACACATTTTTCTTCAACTACCACACCTGTCTTGGAAGACATTACTCCAAGACAAGCCTTGGTGAACTCTAGATGATCCTGTTTACCTTGCAACCGGTCTCACTCAGGCCAAGGCTGGGGAACACTTCCCTTAGGGGTTCAGAAGAAAGCAGGGGAATAGTGCATGCAGAGTCTATAATTGGTCCTTACGTTAGGTTTGCACTTGGCAAGACTGGAAGCTGTGTCCTGGCTCGTGCACATTTTAGTGTTCTGTCTGCATGCCACACTCATGCCAGGCCTTTTCGGCTTTTTAACCAGGTGTTTGGCTTACTTTTCAAGTTTAGAGATATTCTCCTGTACTGTGCCCAGAAGTTGTAATGTTAAGCTCAATAAAAGACTGGCTACGAGTACGTTTTTCTTGCTGAAGATCACCTTTATCATGGGGAGAACAGGCTGAGGGAACAGCCCTCACCGCCACCGCCACCGCCAGAAGAGTCGCAGTGTTGTGGTGGCAGTACAGCAAAAAGTAACTTCAGAATTTCCTGGGCTGCAAAGTCAGTGATGGAGACAGATGAGCTGAGGAAAGACAGTGCAAGAAGGAGAGAGGAGACAGAGGCAGTGAAGGGTCAAGTTGAGAGACTGTAGGTCCAGGAAGAAAGACAGGGGATTACCACATCCTCAGGGTCAAGGGTGTCTGGCCCCCAAGGCCTGAGTGCTACAGCGCTAGACGCTGCCAGGAGCTGAGTGTCTCAGGGCTTGAGGGGGCAGCACTGGCCGTCATTGCCATTGCAGACATGGCTGTAAGCTGCAAAGCACTGGCTGTGAGTGAAGGGACTCCAAAGGCCAAGGCCCAGAGCAACAGACCTCTGACCTCAGCACTGGCCTTTAGCACCTGAAGGCACATGCCTGTAGTTCTCAGGATGCTATAAGCCTCTGAGGCTGAATGTTAAACCCTTCTTATTCTTCCCCCTCAAGAACCCAACACCCTCCATGCTGATAAAGTTGACCATTTGTGAGTCTTTCCAGATAGAGAACCCCAGCCAGCTTCCAGGTAACACATTGGGCCCAGGAAGAACTTTTTTTTCTAATAATTTACTGCAAATTAAAACAACATAGGGAACATCTCACTGATTAATGTAAAATTAAATGCTAACAGGTGGGCTCACATCTAGATGAGTATGGTGCTCAGTCTTGCATGGTTGGTGAGCAGGTTTGTACCTCATTGTCCCTGTGTGAGACATAGTGGGCTATGGCTACCTGTTCCCTGTCATGCTAGCGTTCTCTGTGAGAACTGGCCATACTTCTGAACATGGTGAGATCTTAGGTTCTTCTCACTGGAGGCTGTTTTAAATTTATGGGGTTCCTATAATAAGCATCCCCAAATTAGTGGCATAAAGTCAATCTAAGTCTGCTCTCCTACAATTTTGAAGGGTGGAGGCTTTACATGGAAGTATTGGGGTTATGCCTGGTCTCTCTGGTGGCTCCTGGAGAAACCATTTTCTGGCCTTTCCTGCTTCTAAAGCAACCCTTATGTCTCCTCCACTCTGTACCAGGTATGTCTGTCCCTGTCCTCAGAGTCTAACCTTTCCATTCATGGGTGTTGCAGGCTGTGTTTGGTCTGTTCAGCAGTTGCTACCAGGAAAGCTGCTGACAGAGCGCCATCTTGCTTCTGGATGGGGCACTTTTTCTGGGTACACCTGGAGTTGGGATCACTGTCGGAGGTCTATGTTTAGTTCTCCTGGCAGACCTCCCTTTAATTGACATTCCTGCTGCCTCCCAGAGCTCATCAGGGGACCAGGGGCCCTTAGGTGAGGTGCTGGCTACTCTGTCCACCACCCAAGCCTCTGGTTACTCGACAGTCCTCCTAAGAGTGAGTCTTTCAGTAGACTCACCTATGCATCCTATGAGGTTTATGAGGCCTATGTGGCCTATGAGGCCTGCCTGCCTTGTCAGGGGCCAGTCAGATGCTAGGCTCACAGGCCATGGCTCTTCACTTGGTGACATCCAACCTCACACCCTCCCCCATGGTGTGGGAGTCATGGGTGGGGCCTCTGAGGTGTGGGAGCACTGTTACCCAAGTGTGGAATGATGGACCTGTATCTGTAAGGACTGCACACATGGGGTCCCCAAGATCAGGGGCAGCTGCAGTGCAATAAAGAATAAGTTAGACCTGTGGCTTCTCTCCAGCCGTTCCCCAAAGATGTGCGCTGCCACCGGCCAAACAGTGGCTGGTGCTTGGAGAATCCCCAGGTCCTCACTGGAATCCTGGGGTAGTCTTTGAGCCTCCTCTAGACCCAGGTGACCCTTGACAAGGGCCCTGCCTGGGAGACTGTTTTCTGTCTGTAGCCTCCCCCTTCCTCTCTGGGGTTTGTGCCTTATTGCCTCACAGGAAGACATTAGAGGGAAACTGGCCAAGCTCCAGCCTGTCCCCTTTGATGTCTCTGTCCTCTAACCTCCCAGGCTGGGCCTTGTCTGGGCAGGTAGCATTCCCGTACCTTCTCAGCTGTGGGTCCCTCAGGGCAGTGACAGGGGCACCTGCCTGTCCTTTGGGCAGTTGCCGATCATGCCCAACCTACCTGCTTGTCCTGAAGGTCAGGTTCCTTTTTCCTGATCAGAAACTTCTCCTTCGATCTCAATTGCTTCCAATCCCTAAATAGGGAAACTGAGGTTGGAGAAGGGAAGCAATGTCTGAGCAGCAGTGGTAGGAGTCTATGACTCTTGGCCTGGGGCCTCTTCCTGGGACAGACCTTCATTCTCAGCTGGGCTCCTTCTCTTCGAAGATCCATGAGGCAGTTTGTGGGGACACACAGCTGTTGCAGGCAGCACAGCTGGCTGTTTTGTGTAGGAGATGACCACATTTCAGAATTGTGACGCTCACATACGCGGTTCTACTGAGAAGTCTGAAGACCAGGGTTAGGCAGATGCCTAAGAGGGCAGAGTCTTCGGAGCAGCCCTAGTCCCTGGGCCCAGGCTAGCACCATCCAGTGCAGGTCCCCAGCAGCCCTCCCCACTGTGAAGGGGGGTCAGGTACAGGAACTGCAGGAGGAATGCCTATGGGAAG
This sequence comes from Pachyuromys duprasi, assembly GCA_028658305.1. NCBI lineage: Eukaryota > Metazoa > Chordata > Mammalia > Rodentia > Muridae > Pachyuromys > Pachyuromys duprasi. The sequence continues at coordinate 69,140,503 of CM053751.1, read as the reverse complement.
GGCCTGTCTTCTATCTTGATGAGGCAGTTTTAGGATGGTTTCACAGCCTCCCTCCCAGTCACCTTGGCGACATGGCGCAGCCACTTTCCACTCCTCCTTCCTTGATGCCTCCCCAGGATACTGGGGTTTAGGGTGTCTTCATGTGTGAGAGTTACCTTAGTGGCTCTAATGTGAACCACGGAGACACCTCCTGTAAAGCACAGGAAACAAAGCAAACTGCACGGTGAGGGAGGGACCACTGAGCCTGCGCAGAGTCACCAGACCCAGTAAAGAACTCTGCAGCTCTCTTAGGACCTAAGTCTTGGCGGTGGCCAGCAGGGCTCACTCTCCGTGGAGGAGAATGTCTGGTTCTGTAGGTGTGGCACAGACTCCTTTACAAGCCTGACTCTCCCGGCGTCTCCCCTGACCTGGACAGGACGGCTGGGCTAGCCAGGAATGCTCTACTTTTTCATGTTTGATGGGGTTCAGAGATGGTGGCATTCTGCTCCATAACTCCCCAGGCTCCCAGGTCTGTTGCCACGCAAGACTATACACCAGGATCCAGTGTGTCATGTGTAAGACACCAGCTTCTCCACAGAGGCACTTGACCGCTCTCACACTCTTCATGTTGTGCACACCAGTTTCTCATTTCGTAGACACTGTTCTGGAAATGTTAGAGACTAACTCAGCCATGGCTTCTGGTAGGACGAGTGCATGAGCGGAGTTCTGGGCACTCCACAGGTTCCTTGGGATTGTTCCAGTCAGACAGCGCTTCCAGAAGTCCCCTCAGGGTTCAGGTTTGCGGGACTCTTGAGGAGGGTTTCATTTCCCTGGCAGAGTTTACCTGGTGTGGTACTTCCCAGGCTCTTCCTGTACTACAAAGCTGGTCCAGGCTGAGGTGCACTTGGGAAGCCTCTCTGGGGATGACCAAAGCTTCACGCAGAAGACAAAGCTTGGCTCATTCTCTGCCACAACTCAGCTTGATAGCACAGATCAGGACATCAGAGACACAAGACCAGCCTGCTGCTCCCTACACAGTGCTTGTGGCTACTTGCTTTTCAGCGTGTGGTGTGCAGGGTTAGCTGTCCACATCTGGTCTGTCTTCTGTTGATGATCTAGGGTACATGGTCTACCATACTTTGAGGAAGGCAACAAGCTGGACTGAGAGACTTTAGTGAGTATAGCTAGGGAGGTTGGAACTCCAGGGACTTGAGGAATGCCGTTCTTGGCCAGCCCATACAGCGCTTGGAGGCTTCTGCTGCTTTCTTGTCTTTAGCCTGCAGGTGACCCAGTCTGGTCCCAGGTAGCATTGGCTCCTTGAGGATCACCTTTCTGTGTGTGCCTTACCTCTCTCCCAGTGCCACCAAATTAGCTTGGTACTAAGGCCTTCTCTGCTAGCTCTATACACTAGTGGTTCCTGAAATCTCCCTTCAGAAGCCCCTCAGGGCTAGTAATCCCTGTAGAGTTATCCAAAGCCTCCTGTGCCTGGACCATCTCATTATGTCCCACCAGCAGCTGCCAGGGCCAGAAATCAGACCAGGAATCAAGTTTGTATTGCCCTTCTCCTTATTCAGCTCCAGTCTATTCTCCAGTGGCCCAGTCAGAGTTCAACCTCCAGTCTGGCCCCTGGCCCAGCTTCCATCACCAGTGTGTTCCCTGAAGTGGCCCTAGCCTGTGCCCTGCCTTGACTCTTGGGGATCAGAGACAGGGAGGCCTGATCTCTAAAGTCCTTTCCCAAACCTGAGGCTTGCTGGTCACTTAGGGCCCAATGGGCCCTGCGTTATATATCTATCTGACACTCTTTGTGCTTCCCCCAGTATAACAAGACCCAGGTCCTTCCCTAAGGCTCAGTGGTTGCTCCTCTGGATGCTTTGCCATGAGCCAGGCTGGCCAATGGTAATTGACTCCGTCACTGGAGTTCCTGCCAGGTGCTGTGGTGGTGGGTCCTTCTGTGGTCTCCACTGAGGGTATTGTATTGTGGAAGAAGCAAGCAGCCTCAGCTTGTAAGGTGCTGTCCTGGACAGGCCTTGTTGATCCTGGCTAAGGTGTGGTGTTTGGAGAAGGTCTGCAGGTTTGGCTGCCCTTAGACATGTCTCCTCATGGCTGAAGGAGACCCTGGGTAGGTTCGGCCTGTGTGCTGGGTAAAGGATATGCAAGGAGAGATCATCTGAGTGTGGCCTTGAAGTGGTCCAGGTAACCCTGTCAGGTATGTGCCAGTTGGCTTTTGCTGGGTGAGTACTGAGATATTCTTGGCTGCCACTGGGTCCTCTGGCTAAATCTTTCCCAACATCACAGATCTTTTCCTGACCTGATAGAATCTCTGCTTGTGCAATTACAGTGGGTAAAGTGCCTCAGGCTCCAGAGATTGAAGAGGAGCCTGGGTGTCTCCAAGCCCTCTCCACACCCACAGCGTTCATGAAGGCCATACCAGCAGGTCCAGGGCCACTCCAAGCTGAAAGACCCCTGAATGTCTTCTGGAACTTCCAGCTCTGAGGTTCTGGGATTGGGGACACCATGACTCAGCAGTGCATGAGTCATTTTCAGATCTACTGTGCAGCCATGAGAGGTTTCGTGACTCAGCTACTGTAAGAAGAATGAGTCATCATTCTTCTGATGCAGGCTTGGTAACTCAGAGGCAATTGGGCAATATTCAGACATGCCTGAAACCCAAATAGCCTCATTAAACTCAGGGATGGCATCTACCTGTCTACCGTGACTGATCTGACAGTTCTGAGCACAGCAAAGCCCAGAACCTTCCGTGTCGTTCTCAGTAGCAGCTGTTTCATCAATCCTACACATGCATGTGTTTTCATTTGTCATGGAGAACTGTGCAAACATGTGCCTCCGTGATTAGGGGCTGAGAATACAGGTGCAGAAGACAAGAGATTCAGTTAGAAAAATAGTTATTTGTAATAGCCAGAAGCTGGAAAGAACCCAGATGTCCCTCAGTTCAGGAACGGATACAGAAATTGTGGTACATTTACACAATGGAATACTATTCAGCAATTGAAAACAAGGAAATCATGAAATTTGCAGGCAAATGGTGGGAACTAGAAAAGATTATCTTGAGTGAGGTATCCCCGAAGCTGAACAACACACAGGGTATATACTTACTCATAAGTGGATAGTAGACATACTAAAATCTGTACACCTAGAGAAACTAAGCAAGATGGAGGACCTTGGGTAAGATGCCCAGTCCTCATTCAGAAAGGCAAATGGGATGGACATCAGAGGAGGAAGAAAACAGGAAACAGGACAGGAGCCTACCACAGAGGAACTCTGAAAGACTCTACCCAACAAGGTATCAAAGCAGAGGCTGAGACTCATAGCCAAACTTTGGGCAGAGTGCAGGGAATTTTATGAAAGAAGGGGGAGATAGAAAGACCTGGAAGGGTCTGGAGCTCTACAAGGAGAACAAAAAAATTTGTGCCCAGGGGTCTTTTCTGAGACTGATACTCCAAACAAGGACCATTCATGGAGATAACCTAGAACCCCTGCTCAGATATAGCCCATGGCAGCTCAGTGTTCAAGTGGGTTCCCTAGTAATGGGAACAGGGACTGTCTCTGACATGAACTCAGTAGCTTGATCTTTATCACCTTGCCCTGAGGGGGGCTCAGCCTTACCAGGCCACAGAAGAAGACAATGCAGCCAGTTCTGAGGAGACCTGATAGGCTAGGATCAGAAGGAAGGGGAAGAGGACCTCCTTGTCAGTGGACTTGGGGAGGAGCATGGGAGGAGATGAGGGAGGGAGTGTGGGATTGGGAGAGACTAGGGAGGAGGCTACAGTTGAGATACAAAGTGAAGAAACTAATTAATAAAATAATAAACAAAAAAGAAAACTGGTTAAGCATCTTCAATGCTAAGCTTGGGGGAATGCATTTCAGGGTTTCTTTTTCTTTTTGTATTCCTAATTCTGCAGAGTAGGCTGGGAAGCCAGGATAGATGGCAATGGAGAACCCAAGGGCATAAGTAACCAAAACACTGAGACATGCCAGCTCTCCCTGGGAATCCTACTGTGTGTTCATGCAGACATGCGTGAGCTGAATAACAGCATCACTGAAAGGAGGCTGAAACAAGAAGATCTGCAGGCTGAAGAGGCCTGACATGCCGGTGGTGTGGACCTGGAGAAACATCATGTTCAGAAGGCAGCATGGCATTAACGTCTTACCCTCAACATCAAAAAGTGACCTTTGTGGCTGCTAAGTCATTGAGGCTCCAGAGAGTACAGGTGTATAGCTCTTTCTGCTCCACAGGATGGTTGAGACTCTGCCACCATGGAGAGGTCTCCACCATGGAGATTGGCAGTTGCTGCAGGTCAGCTCAGCCCCCACCGAGAAAGAGGCATTCATCAGTACATAACCAATAATGCATCCACTAAGCAGCCAGGGGAAATTTTCTGTTCCATGTTGCGGTGGGTAAGAATGTCCTCCCAGATGCATGGATGCAAATCCAATGTTGGGAGGCAGCATTTGAGGGCATCCCATTGTGGGCATCAGGGACCTCAACTGCTGACATAGGACTCACCTATGAGGCTGCTGTAAGCAGCTGGGCCTGAGGAGAGGGACCTCCATGACACCGATAGAGGGCTGGGCTCTGTTGAGAGTCCAGGGGAGGCTGGACCCCATCTAGAGGTGCCTCGGGCCCAGGACATGACCTTCTACAGTTCTCAAATGCAGCCCAGAGACTACCGAGATGGTCTGTGGTAGGGGGAGTTTCCTAGGAAAAGGGAAATGTGCCTGTAGTGTCAGAAGCTGGCTGACCCCCAGGGTAGAGGCTGCCCAGAGTTCCCAGCCTGCTAGGGGGAGATGCTAGAGACCCATGGTGGCTGTACTTTGACACCTCTCAGCTTCTCACTGGGGCTGCTTCCCCAGCTGTCTCTGGGACTCCCCCCTAGGAGAGCTGCAGAAAGCAGGTGGCTGGCATGACCATGCTTTTGTTGCACAGAAATTGGAGTGATCCTGAGCGTGACTCATCTTCTTATGCTCCAGAGCAGACAGCCAAAAGTCAAGTCATCTTTAGAGGACAAAGTTTACTTTCAGTATCTGACTTGTGTGTGTGTGTGTGTGTGTGTGTGTGTGTATGTGTGTGTGTATAAATTGTGTGTTTCCAAAGCCAAGAATGGCTTGCTAAGACTCTTTGGAGTTTTTTAATTTCTGGTCTCTGATGAATTAGGGATGGTGAGTTGATGACATTGGAAACAGGTACGTGAGACTCAGAAGCAAAGGGGATCTCTGAGGCAGTGACAGTAGCCGATTTAGGTGGGTGTACCTGTGTCTGGCCTATGTTGTAGACTCAGAGCCACGTGGCTTCTAAGAGAGCTCATGCGTTTTCATGCATTTTATTATTTTTTTACCCAGTTGGCTTTTTACTGGAGAAAAAAAGTATAGATTGAGTTCAGCTTGATGCGTTTAAACCCATGAATGTGAGCCTGCTTCCCAAACCACCATCCAGACATGGGGCGGGCTTTGGTGTCCCACCATCACTGTTCTGACCCTGGAGATGAGACTGCCCAGCTTTGTCTGACGTGATTTGTCAGATTCTGTTTGTGAAGGTCGATGGCTCACTGGGATGGCAGTTTATTGTTCTTTACTGCTGTGTTCAGTTGTGTGAAAGCACATTGCTTGCAAGCTTCCCTCTGGACTCTAGCCAGTGGGTGCTGGCTATAGTACAGGGGTCTGGGCTCACGTGTGGGCGCTTCATAGATGGGAATGTTCCGCTTCAGAAGGCAGAGCCGGGAAGCTACTCAGAAACTGCACACACTTTTACACTCAGAATGTGAGTCTCCCTTGATCTGCTTTAACCCTTGAGTCCTTAAAACCATCAGACCTTTGGATTTTACAGGTGCTCCGGGAGTCTTAACCCTCATTTCTGGAGTAACTAGCACTTTCATGTTTATCTGCCACTTTGTCAATGGTTTTCCAAGTCCTTTGCTCATTCGAGGAAATCAGTTTTCATGCTTGGAAAGATGGCTCTGGGCAAGGAGCTCGTTGTCTGGATCCCTAGAACCTATGGAAGAACTGGGAACAGTGTATCCCTGGAGTTTACTGACCAGACAGGTTAGACAATCAGTGAGCTCCAGATTCAGTGAAAGCTGGACTCAAGGGATAAGGAAGGTGGGAAGTGACACAAAAGGCTCAGACTTCTTTCAGATACACCTATGTACCCTTGCACCTCTTTCCCCAATGAACAGCACACACACATGCATGCACACAGGCACACACACATACACAGTGATGTACTGGTCTATTGTTGTTCTTTTTATATTTCTGTATAAAGACATTGTGAGAAGAGTATCTATGCAGCCTAGGCTGGCCTAGGACTCTTGGGCTCCAGTGGTCCTCCTGCCTCAGGCTTTTGAGAGTAAATGGGGCTGCTGACAAGTGCTACTTCCCTGGCTGTGGCAGCTCTATTGGAGATATATATATATATATATATTATACATTTCTCAGATCTAGAGTGACTAACACTTTCATGTTGATCTGCACTTTCACTAAAGGAAACCAATGCTCAGGGCTGGGAAGACGGCTCAGTGGGCAAAGAGCTTGTGCAAGTATAAAGGTCTGCATTTGGATTCCCCAGGTCCTCAGTTTGAATATGAGTTTGCAGTAATATGTATGTTATATTAGTCAGGACTGTTAAGAGAAATAGAACTAGAAATCCTCTGTGTCCACAGGGTAGTGCTGTCAAGATTCTCCATAGATTCCAGGGTCCTCTGATGCTGAAGTTGCATACACCTCTGTAGTGTTTGGGAAGAACCTGGGCCATCTTTCCACAGACTTTGCCCCGTCACTGGGTGACTTCAATACTGACCCAGGGGGAAGGCATGAAAACAGCCATTCTCTTCTCCTGCCTAGGGAATTAAAAAGTCAGTAAGTGTTCAGTACAAATGAATTTCTTTTCACATTTTCTTGTCTCCACAGACATGGGGTCCCACAAAGATGGAGGGTACAGCCTCATGAATATGCAACTCCTATTGATCTCATTTCTATGGAGACCACCAATCAATACAAGGTAGATTCAATAAGGCATATTTGTAAAATGAGGCCTTGCCCTGTGAGGCTGTGGAGGGTGAGAGGTCTCACGGTCTGCCTTACGGCACCTGAGACCCAGAGCAGCCTGTGGACTGTGATCCATAAGAAAAGCCCCAGCAGCAGAGAGCCAGTGGTGTGGATTCTGCTAGGAGGATACCGGCCGTGCAGCTTCAGCAGCAGGAGCAAAGGGCAGCTGTCCTTCCTCACTTCTCTACTCAATCTAGGTCAGCCGGGTAACGGCTAGTGTCGCCCCAGGGCAGCAGTAGTCTTGTGGGGGTGTGGGGCTCAGGACATGAGCTGAGTATTGAAGATGGTGACACTCTCAGATCCTCACATAGTTCCAAGGGAAGAAGTTCAATCACTTTTCAGGACTAGTTGCTTCAGTCAGCATCTCTCCAAAACGGACTTTCTCCCTGTCTCCAGATGGAACCTCCTGTCTCTCAGCCTCCAGAGAGCTGTGCTATGTTAACTGCTCAACTATGAGTCTGCTTCTAGCTCCCCCTTCAGAACTTTCCCTGCTGTCATTGACTCTGATTTCACTAGTTTGGTGGAGGCAGGTTTGGGCAAGATTGGACAGGGATTGGTGTGCCACAGCTGCCTGTCTCAGAAAGAACTTTGGCCTAGGAGCTTTCTCTGCTACCCCTGGACGGGTGCTATCCCAGCAGCCCTCACAGAGGTCCTTAACCCTTTAGTGTTGGCTCAGGTCCTACACCCAGCTACTGCTGTCAGGGTGGAGGTGTCAGGGCCACTCTCCAGGCATGGGGCAGAGACCAGTTGGGTGGGGCATGTGTCTGGGTACTCAACAGGGAAGGGCCATGCATCAGGGAAGCATCTGGAAATGAACAGTTCCTGGTTTTGCAGGTCTGGCTCACAGACCCTCAGGTTCCTGTCTGGCTCTCCCGCCTAATTAGTATCAGTCCTCCAGACGCCAGCCCCCACGTGTTGTCTGCCCCTCCAGATAGGCAGTGTTTGGTTCTTATCCTCATTGGTGTCTGGGTCCAGGAATGGGGAGAGGCGGGGCTATGAGGCATGCAGGGCAGGCAACCGACATTCTGACCTGAAGCTTTCTGTGCCAGAGTCGCTGCATGCTGCTGGAGAGAAGTCTGTGTCATGCACACCGTTCAGCACACTCCAGGCTGAAGCCCTTCCATTCTACTCCCCTCCCTTCCCTTGACGTTTCTTCCCTTCCTCTTTCCTGAGAGGAGCGGCTGGGCAGAGCTCTCCAAGGCCCTCTGTCATGTTTACCTGCCTCTTTCCTCTCTACATTTTTCCTGTCATCACTGTCCTACATTGTCTAGGAGCCACGTAGCTTCACAAAGGGCCAGCACAGGTATAGGCACAGAGTCCCATGCTGACCTTGTGCTGTGACTGACCAAGAGAGGTACACATGAGGGTTTTTTTTTGTTTGTTTCTTGTTCCCAAGAACTAATGCCAAGAGGGTGCTGAGGGGGTGGGGTGATTGATTGCTTCACAGAACCAAGGTCATCTGGAGCTACAGAGCCTTGAGCACCCCCTCACTGCCCTGCCCCTGGCAACACACTCTGCAGCTGTCCTGTGGTGAAATATCCCCAACTTTTCTGTCTGACTGTCTGATATCTTCCTGCTCCTGCTCTTGCTCCTCCCGTGGATCTACCATGGGGTAGGTCCTGGGCTTCCCCTTTGTCACTTGAGTTGCCTCCATCCTGTGGGGAGCTGAAAAGAGCAGGGCTGTTTCACATGTTTATTCTGTCTGCCTGCACTGAGCACTGGAGGGCCATGCTTACTGAGGATTTGCTGAGGGAGGGAGGAAGAGAGGGAGGGAGGGAAAGAAAGGGAGGGAGGGAGAACAAGCACACAGATGGACATCAAGGCACAGAATGGAAGATAGTCACGGCATCAGAGCTGATGTGCTTCAGGGTCTGGGATTTGTAAAGATCATTTACAAACTAACAGGTGACCGGACAGGGCATCAGGCATGGCACTGGGACTTGCACTTCCAGAAGAGACCCGGATGTCCAAAGGCATAAGAAAAGGTGGCAGACTCATAGTGTCAGGGAGACGTGCTTAGGGCTACAGTTGGTCACCAGCACAGGACCACCCACTGGTAAAAGGACACACTGAGGAGGCTTTGTTAGAAGCAGGGCTGCCGCTCACTGAACGCAAAGCTTTGTGGCACAAAAGATTAGCTCAACCTTTCCATGTCTCTATACCCACCCCCAAAAGTCAAACATATGGAAGGACAAGATTGTACACAGATAGCCCTTACCTCTTGTCCCAGCATCCAGAACGAAACCTGAAAGGCCACGATGGTGGTGCGTGTGGCACAGGTACCCAAGCCTGTTGATCCAACCCATAAACAGACAGCACCACGGCTGGCCACTGCTAGCCACTCCAGTGGACCTCATGGAGCTGAAACTATTGAGTCATCTGGCTGAGGAGGTGGTGGTAACCCTAAGTAAAAAGAGCACTGGGTATCAGCTCATAGCTGCTGAGGGCTCAGCGTGCTTCTTTCGAAAGCTGCAGGGAAGCAAGTGGGTGCCGCAGCACAGACTAATGGCCGAGGTCTGGTTTCATGGAGGCGAGGCGAGAAACCAGCTGAGTCTAGCACATCCCAGCTTAACACAGCCCTGAGCACCGTCGAGCTGACCTTTCCTCCAGGGACTCTTGGGTGCTGGTAGGGGATGCTCTTCTCTAGGGTGGAGCTGGCAGCCTTGGGGTGCTGGGCCTCTGACAGGGAAGCTAGCTGCCCCTGTGCTGAGGGGCAGAGACAAAGCTGGTGCCTCTCGGGGTTGCTGAGATGGCATGGGGCACTGTCACCTGCACCATCTTGTCTGAGAGGACTGTAGACCCTTTTTGGTCCAGGAGCCTGATGCTCCCTCCCCTGAGACTTTGGCCTTTTCCGTGTCCACAGGCTCCTCATATGAGACAGTAAATGTGAGAGGTGAGGCATTGGCCAGAGGAGTCCTTACAACTTGGCCACCAGCTGTTTGAGTGGGTCCTTTCCCAGCAGCTTCTCCAAATGACAGGCTGTGAGAGTATGGCTGGTGGCATCACTCCCTCAGGATTTGGCTTCAGCCACAGCAGAGTATGTGCTAGCAAGGGTACCATTCTTCTCTGGTCCCCAAGACCATTCTTCTGAGGACATCTTGGGCCACAGGGGCTGCCCTTGTAAGGCAGATAGAGCATGCAGGAGGTTGGTCTGTGAGAGCACTCTGTGTGACAGTCTTACCCTGGACATCTCTGCATGTCTGCGGGACCCCGTCACCACTGTTTCTCAGCCAGATGGCTCTAAACCTCAGAATCACATATTCTCCAGGAAGACAAGGCAGGGGCAGGCAGGGATAGCACACGCAGGCCTTAGAAGCTCCAGGGTCAGGAGGGGTGTGGAAGCCCAGGATTGGCACTGGCCAGACGACCATTGGGACCACTGGACTCCTCAGAATACTGGGTGCCACAGAAGGAGGCAGGGGTGGATTCTAGCCTCAGGGCTGGCCTGAGGCTTCCTCACAGGTACTGCAGGGGTTGGGGGTGGGGTACATCCTACTTGGAGAGAGAGGGCCTAGGAGAGGACAGTTGAGGGTTGGGATTAGGGACCATGATGTCACTGACCTTCTGATATCAGGACTGATGTGCGTGCGTGTGCGTGTGTGTGTGTGTGTCAGATTGGGGTGTTATGTTAGCCTCAATGAGTGGTGTTTGCACCTGAGTGTGAGGCAGCATGGATGTGGAGGGGTGGGAGGTACTCACAACCCAGCTCTGTACTCAGGAGATTCCCTGGGCCTAGCTAAACAAAAAGTAGTTTTTCTATGGTCAAACCACAAAGCCCTTCAGAAGTCTGGCCATAGTCTCTCTCAGCCAAATTCCATTCCTTTGCAAACATTGTTTTGTCGTATTTCTCAAGCCATAGGACGGATATATAATTTCTTAAACTGTTCTTTGTGTCATGTGAACTTTGTCATACGTGTGTGATCTGCTTGGCCACAACAGTCAAAGTGAAAACTGCTTACCTGTGTTGTCATTTGTTCTCCCTTAGCTGACCTTTCTCAGGTTGAGGTACAGCTGCTGAGTCCTAGGACCTGAAATGGAGGGGTTCTGCATTTTGCAAGATAGACCCACCAGTATGAACTTCCTGCACCTAGTCTTGGCTAAGGAAGCTATCGCCTGTCTGTCCCTCAGGAAAATGAGTTGGTGGCCCCTGTAGATCTTCCGGATCTACAGGTATTGCGCCAAGGAGAGCCTTGAGAAATGGAAACTGGGTCTGAGGTCTACTCTCTTCCCTGCCCCTCCAGAGCACTTTCTTGCATATTCCAAAGCCCAGGATGGGGGAGGGGCTTATGGGATGCTTGATTCCTGGTGGCTTAGAACGCTTATAGAGGGCACAGGAGTCACCATCAAGGAAGGAGGTTAAAATGTTACTCAACAAGTTTTGGCAGTGTTTGTGAGCCTCTTGAGCTAGGGTCAGGGTCACAGAACCCCCACTCCAGGAGCACAGATGATGCTCTGTCTCAGGTAGGTGAGGTTATTCTTCCTTCCCTCAGAGGTAGAAGAAGAAGGTAGTGCCTCTACCACCACATACAACAGACCACCTCTCTGAGTGACCCAAGCCTGGCAAAGGGTGAGTTTGGCTTAGGTGGACAGGATCAGGGAATAACATGGTGATCCAAAGTGCCTGGAGGGTCCCTCTGGGACATAGCCAGGAGCTGGGCTGTGGGTGGCCAAGCCTCAGGCTGACCATCTCATCCCACCACTGAGGAAGGCAGCGTTCTGTTCAGGCCGAGCAGGTGCGGCCCCAGACAGCTGGGCTGCTCAGCATGCTTGTGGTGTGAAGTCAGCTGCCCAGCCCGGCCACCAGCCGCACCCTGGCTATTTTGGGAGCCTCCAGCTCAGAACCCTGCCTAGCAGTTCCCACCCCTGCAACTCCTGGGAGTCTGATCAGAGGGTGGACAATGCCCCTCTTGTTGCACATCTGCCCCTTCCCCACAGCCTCGGCGGGCCTTTCTTCCCCATAGACACAGCTGGTCCTGCCTGAGGGTGGGGAGCAGTGCCCGGCGGTGGGGAAGCTGGCCTTGTGCTGGGTCTCAGGATCACTGCAGAAGTGGGCCTTGAAGAGCTAGAAGGAAGAGGCTGGTGGGATGGCCTTGATAGCATTCACAGTTAGAATAAGAGCCTGGCACCTTCAGATGAATGGCAAGGCTATTCTAGCTTGGCAAATCTAGAAAATTCTCCCCAAACTCTCCTACCCCATGCCTTCCCAAGCCCTGAGATTGTCCCTAGAGAGGTGGTCAGGGAAGAGCACGGTTTGCTGTTCAGCAAGGCTAGCACTATCTCTCTCCCACAGCTGGGAGCAAGTGCAGGTTCTCTGCAAATGAAGAACTGCATTGATTGTCCCTCCTCTTGTGTCTGGACAGATCGAAAGATTTAATGTTAAGGAGTGTATCAGACTTGCTCCTGAATTGGTGCATGCGCCTCTGAACATGCGCTCTGATCCTGGCATTTGCACCTTGACCTTGGAGCGGGCAGCACTTCCTCACCTTGGAGAATGTGTCCCTGGCCTTGGAGCAGGCAGTGCTGTGCAAAAGCAGCAATGGGAGGAGGCCTTCAGGCCTCTGTTCACTGTGAGTCAGGTGAGGGAACAATGCTGTGGGCTGCTGTGGGAGGGATGAGGCAGGAGGGCAGTGGGAGAGGTGACTTTAGTATTAGGATACTTTGGCAACAGGACCCACGATGGAGTTCTAAGTGAGCGAGCAGTGGGTTGGGGTCAAGGGTCAAGAAGTGGGGTCAGGGGGCACTGGAAGGAGGTAGTGGAGATCATTAGGGATATGATTAACTTGAGAGGGCCAGTGGGCCAAGGATGCACGTTCATGGAGCATGCTTTGGCAGAACACTTTATACCTGCCCATTCCAGCCTAGAAACAAGGTTCTGGTTGCTTTCAGGTAGGACCTGGATCTGGGTACCAGATGCTCTGTCCAGGACCCAGAGGTACCTGGGCCTAAGCTGGAATGTAGCTTTTAGGGAGAGAGTATGCTTCACACTTAGAGACTGGTCTGACCTCTGTCTTCCCAGAACTCCTGCTGTGGGACTTCCAAGCAGCCCGCCTTCTCCAGGCTTAGTCTGTTCTAGTTGTTGTACCCAAAGCCCAGAGACCAAATGGCATATGAACAGTATAACCTTCTTTGTCACCACTCAGGAGACCCTGAAATCCAATCAAGGCTGAAACAGATGCAGCATTTTCTATGACATTGAGAGCCAACTTTGTGTCCTTGTGTCTTTGTGTCCTCACATGGTGCCAGGGGCAAAAAGGCTGCCTTTGCCTCTGTGTGTGTGTAGGCCAGAGCTCAGCCTTGGGTGGCTTCTGCAATATCCTTCCACCTTGTTTTTTAGATAGTTTCTCTTAATGATCCCGGAGCTCACCAATTCTGCAAAACTAACTGGCCAATGAGCCCCAGAAGTCCTCCCAACTTGGATTCTCCAGTTCCAGGATTACATTCCTGCACTACTGCCCTTGACATTTTTATTTGGATGTTGGTTCTCAGGGTTGCATGACATCAATTTATCAACTGAGACTAAGTCATCTCTCCAGTCCTGGCTGATTTCTTTTTCTTTTTTCTTTTCAAAAAAAAAAAAGAGTCTCTCATTGACCTGGAGATTGACAAGTAAGTCAATGAGCCCCCAAAATCCACCTGCTTCCATCTTGATGGTGCTAGGATTACAAATGAGCGCCATCATGCCTAGTTTCTTGTTCTTTTTTAATGTGGGTTCTGAGAATCAAACTGAGGTCCTCCTCAACAAAGCAAGGGCTTAACAGATGAGCTATCTCCCTAGCCACTTTTCTTCTTTTGTAAGAACTCAAATTCTCTTTATAAGGGCTGTGTTTTCAGGATGTACTCAACCCCAAAGGCTGCCAGTACTAGAGCATCAAGTGTTAGGTTTTAGTATGTGAATTCAGGGGACACAAACATTCTGACCATGAGAACAGAGTAACGGGCAAGTCCACGGTCCAGCGCAGGTGGCTCTGGAACTGATGGTCAGGGGTCTAGGGGCTGTCTGGGGCTGAGTCTGACTGGGCCTGCCTTCCAAGCCCTCCAGGCAAAGCCGCACTTGTTTTCAGTAGCTCAGGGACTCAGAAATGCCATGAAACCAGCCTGTGCAGTGTCTGCTTTCAAAATACCTCAGCTGCAAAAACCAGTGAAGAACTCCCTACCTGAAAATAGAACAGTTACTGCAGAGCAGGATCCGTGATGTTCTTGGGGAGAGAGAAGGCAGGTACAAGGGTGCTCCCCAACAGGAAACTTGAAACCATGAAGCTCATGAGACCTTTACTAGGTTGCTTGACCCCAGCACCTGGAGAATGGGGAGTCCTGTGCCCCAACAGGGCTCAGGTGTGGTTAAGTGCACTCAGGTGTGGGAAGTGTCAGGGCCCTGACTGAGACTGTGCTTAGGTGTTCCGGGGGATGAAGGTGCTCCAGGTGCTTTAGTCATGATGTTGAGTCTGAGTTGACAAGTCATCAGCCCAGACTGAGGTCATAGTGCAGGCCATGCCATCCATGGCTTATGGTGTTCCCTCTCTCCTGGATGGAATAAGCAACTTCACCATGGAACTTTTTCTCCAAGAAAGGGGCTAAATGTGATCTTTAATCCCTCTTTTCACCCCTGCCCCCCCCCCTGGATGTCCCCGCTGGTTGTGACCAGAAGGTAGGCATCATGCTTTTTCTTAGATCTGTACACTTAATGCTGTCTCTTCATGTGGTACGGTGTGAGCCATTTGCTCAGCCATTGGAGGTTGTGAGCTAGCAAGCATGCCTGATGTGGAGATGCTAGCCCCAGACACCTGTCTTCTTCTCCTCCTCTTCCTCTTCCTCCTCCTCCTTCTTCAGGTCTTAGCTCCTTTGGTCTAGCCCGTGTTCTTCCATGCTCTCACCTCTGCCAGTGAAAACTCTTCTGAGAGACCCAGGGTCCCTTCAGCCTGCCATGTATGCCTCACCCATTCCTCTCCAGATAAGAGTCAGCTTGTTCTGGATTTGTCCCAGCAGAGGACTTGTGAGCAGGCTTCAGGAGGCTGACCACCATCCTACCTCCAGCCAGCCCTTGGCTCACAGCATCCTGAGCCTGGGAAGAGCCACCCTGTCCTGCCACATTGCATTTCCCAACCCTGCACTGGGTGGAGCTTCTCTCAGGTGCGTCAGTGCCCACAATGGATGCTCATGGACGCGCTGTGTTCACCCAGCTTTGGGGAGGCAGGCAAAGGAAGTGATCCCTGCTCCACAGGGACACAAGGAAAGTCTATTCCTGCAGGCTGCCAGCTGATAGCCTCTTCCAAAGAGAAGGCTTGGGAGGGACACAGGCTGGTTTATGCCTTTCAGAGCTGGCTGGGGCTGTGTGGCCTGGCAAATCCTGGCTTTCCTGGTCTATGTGGTTTCTGGAGCCTCTGAGGTCAGAGCAGAATAAAGGCCACTGGGTGTGCTCCCACGACTACACAGCTTGGATTTTTCTAGGCCCACACAAGGTAGAGGCAGGGGCAGCCTTGCTGTTCTTTGGCTACTTTGGAGTCTGTGGCAGATGGTTCAGGGTTTTCATTCAGAGTGGAGAAGGCTGCCTGTTCCTGGAGGTCGTAAGTGACAGAGGAAGCTAGGCAGGCTGTTGCTGGCCCTGCTGAACCTGAGCTCTCTGGACAGCTGTGGTCAGAGGTGACAGAGGTGTCCTTATGCTCCTGGCCAGCACCTCTGGGCCTTGGGAAGAGGTGTCCCTGTTGTTCAATTCCTATGGAGGGGTTAGCTTAGAGCTCAACCATGCCTTTGAGACCAAAATCAGATTCAGATTCCAAGTGACGCTGAAGAGCCTTGGAGCTTGGAGGAAAGCTCCCCAGACTTGGGGAGGGAGACAGATGTTCTAGGGAGACTAGGCCCGGAAAGCCTGTGCCGCCTGACTACCTCAGGTCCAGCACTGAGGAGAGGTGCTGCCCCGAAGGCTTACAGGGTGGAGAAGAAAGACCATCCAGAAGCCAGGGCGAAGCCCAGAAACTCGTTTGTGCCCAGGCCAGCCGGAACCCACAGGCTTGAACTGAACAAGCCAGGCTGTGACTGTACCCCAGATCCTGCAGGCCCTGCCCAAGATGCTGCCTGAGCCACCACACCACAGGGGTTTCTTCCTGCACAGACAGACATCTGTGTGTGCTGTGGGGGTGGATCCCCTGGGACATTGTGAGCCGACAGCATGTAGAGTGGGGGCAGGGCAGGACACAGAGTTCCTGTCAGGGTTGAGGTCCTGACCTTCAGGGGAGAGAGAATAGCTGTACTCCAGCCTGTGGTGTGACAAAGGCTGGAGCCTCAGCGCTGTCTGGCTCACCTTCTAGCCTCCTTTTCTTTCCCTGATGACCCAATCAGGATGAGCCCAGCTTCATGGGAGCATAGGGCTGGGCTGGGGGGAGGGCTCTGGTGTTTTTCAATTCTCTTTGATGCCTTGCAAAGAGGGGTTGTTGGTGGCATGCAAAGTAGGTGGCGTGGCTCCCCTTCCTGTAAAGGATTCCACATGGGCAGCAGGGATGATCAGAATCCTTTCCAGTTACCCACAAGCAGGCTAATAGGCTGGGAGACTCAGGGAGGAAGTAGTTCTGTTCCCACAGCAAACCATCTCTTCCTAACTCCTATTTGGTGGGTCCAAGAGAGAGACCTGGTGGTGGATGGGGACTGGCATGGGGTATCCTGGGTGTCTTGGGGGTTCTGAACCAGGACTGGTCAATAGACTCAAGTTCTGCCAAGGTTAGCAGTCAGGACTTTGGGAACTGGCTGGGCAGAGCAGGGATTTCCCCCTTGCTCTTGATATGAAAACTTGGGGAAAATGGCTTAGCTTTTCTGAACCCATGTATTTCTTATTGCTGCAATAAACACACAGTGGAAGGAAGGAAAATTTATATGGCTCATTTTAGTGGCAGGAGCTTGAGCTGGTCATATTGTGTATGGAGTTAAGAAGTATAGAGAAAGTTGCTGGGCAGCGGTGGCACACACCCTTAATCCCAGCACAGGAGGTGCAGAGGCAGAGGGACCTCTGTGAGTTAGAGGTCAACCTGATCCACAGAGCTAGTTCCAGAATAGCCAGGGCTACACAGTGGAACCCTGTCTCAGAAAACAAAAATGAAACAAAACAAAAAGTAGGAAGATGAATGCTGGTATTCCACTCCCCTTTTCCTTTTTATTCAGTTCAGGGTCCACTATCTAGGGAATGGCCTTCTGGCACAACATGCCAAGAGGCATCTCCCAAGTCTAGATCTCATCAAAGTTGAGACTTGAGATTGACAATCACAGCTTCTTTATAAATGGAGTGACCCCTCTGGGGTGCTGTGAGGCTTCCATGAACTGTGGGAGGTGGGTACAGTACTTGCCAAGCCTGCAGCACTGATGTGACACAGCCTTTCCTCCACAGTAGAGTCTCAGCTGGGCCAATGAGGATAGAGAGAGAGCTTTCTGGGTGGAACTAGTGAGACTGAGAGCCAGCGACTGCTCCACTGACATAGGATAGGAAGGCCCAGAAGCTCAGATGGTATAGCCTCAGCTGTATCAGAGCTCCTGCTGGATGTGTGACCCCTCTCTCCAGCAGGTGCTGGCTATCCACCTGAGCTGTTTAAGCTGCTGTTCTGGGGGTTGGCAAGGCGACTCTACACATGACAGTGTGGTGGCTAATATTGTGGTCTCTGTTCTGAAAATGGTGGAGGCCATCTAGAAAGGCCCCGTGTTTGCATTCAGGAGGCTGGAAATTCAGAACATCTGGCTGGGAATCCCATTCCATCCTGGCAAGGACTTCTTGTGTCTAAAGGCCTAGGGTGGGAGAACCTGTGGGGAAAGGGGGCGTCTAGGAAACAGCTATTGTCCTTGGGGGGATGCAACTGAGGAAGACACTTAGCATGCCCAGGAACAATACTCTTTTAAATTCAAGGACTACGGAGTAAAAGAAAAATCAATTTCCAATTACTTTTAAGCCAAAGGCTTTTCAGGAAGATAAACTCTGAAGGCAGTAGCTGAAGGGTACTGCCACAGAGGACAGACAGCATGTCATCCTTGGCTCTGTAAGATCTGTACCTTGGTCAAGGTACCCTCTGTGCACCAGGACTCCCTCACCTTCCACGGATGGGCTGGGCATGCTGCTATCCTCTTATTTCTGTGAGCTCCCTCTACTCCACTGTTGTATCGTTGTGACTGTGATGGGCATCAAGGCTGGGAAGAACAGAACAGTGTAGGGTGGGCAGGGCTGTCCTACCTGATTTGCATGAGAGCACCCTCCATAAGTTCATACATTTCATAGGTCCCCAGCTGGTTGAGCTGTTTGGGAAGGTGCGCCTTTGTTGGAGGTTTGTCACTGGGAATGGGCTTTGAGGTTTCAAAAGATTCGTGCCATTCACGGTACCTTTTCTGCCTTCTGCTTGTGGATCCAAAGGTGAACTTTCCTGTCCTTACTACTGTGACCTGGGTCTGCCCCATTGGCTACTCTGGAGTCTGCACTTAAGGCAGAGTGGAGAGCATCACTAGAAAGCCACACACAGTAGACATAGGCTACACGGTGCCCTTTGACTCCACACTCGGGGCAGACACATGTCTAGGATTCATGTCTTTTTCTTCTTCTGGGACCATTTCTAACAAATTTCTAAAAATGGAGCAAAAATCCTATGTCTGGAAGTGTGTGCCTCTTCCTGTGTGTGTGTGTGTGTGTGCACCTGTATGTGTGCATGCGTGCGTGTGTCTGTGTGCCCGCATGCATGTAGAGGATAGAGATTGACCTCAGGTGGTACTCCTCAGGAGCATCCCCTCTTTTTGAGACAGAGTTTCTCACTGTGACTTGGGCTTTTTCCAGTCTGACTAGATTGGCTGTCCAAGGAGCCCTAGGAATCCACCTGTTTCCACCTCCCCAGTGCCATGATTACAAGTGTGCATGTCACAGAAGCTTTTTCTGTGGTCACTGGGATCAAACTCGGGTCCTTGTGATTGGGTGGCAAGTGTCTTACCAGCTGAGCATTCTTCTCAGCTGCCGGCATCTACTGCTGAACAGTCTCCAACAGAGGCAGGTTCACACATGTTCCTGCAGGTAGGAGAATCCCTTTGGACCACGTTCTCATCCTCATCAACACTGATCTTTCTTCACGCTCACACTTCCCAAGGAAGACTCGACATAGGCTGGCTGAGATGTGTGCTTGTCTGGGTCCCGTGGATCCTCTCTGTTGCTTGTGAGGGTCTCTTGTCCATTGGCACAAGGGCCTCGGTGGCCCCTGCAGCTTTCCTCTAGCTTTCTGGATGTGTCCTCTGTTGTCCCTGGGATTCTAGGTTCCTTCTGATCAGCATTTCCACCCTTTTGCAGCCCCACCGTGTTGGAGCCCAGTTCTCTGCGATGGCTCTCTGCAGTGAGTCTGGCAGATGTGGGTGGGTCATCTGGGGCACTGCAGGTCTGAGGAGCTTCTGGCTCTTGAATGAAAGCTCAAGGATGGGCTAGGCTAGAGATCTGAAGTTACTTTTCCTATGAGAAGCCTGCTGGCTGTCTCCTTGTCTCAGCTCTGCATTGTACAAACCCCTTCTCTCAGGATTCTGCTTCTCTGAGGATATCTTGAATGCACTCTTCCAAGTCTCTTGACACCCCAATGGTATGTGTATTGCCTCTTAGCAACCCATGTGCCCTTGACTGTCAGTGGTCTCTCCTTTTCCTTTGTGGTGATGTCTTCTCTGTCACTTTCATGGGCCTCACTGTCCTCTGTGACTTTGGATTACAGATATGACACCCACAGTCTCCTGTCTCTCCACTTGGATTTGTTTTCTGTCTAATATCTCTGCCTCTTCAACTTCCCCAGGGGCATGTCTGGGTCCTCCCTCACATGGAGTATTTCAGCCTTCTTGGCAAAGCCACCTCTGAGTCTGTCATTGTGTGGAGGCTGGAGTGGTAGTGTATGTGTGCTCATGGGGGTCAGAGGTCAACTTCTTCTTTCCCCAGGTACCACACAGCTTGTTTCTTCAAACAGGGGCTTTTAAAGTCTGACCCTAATTTTTTTAAGATTTAATTTTATTTTTAATTACATGTACACGCATGTGCTTGTGTGTATGCCCGTGGATCCGTTGGATCTGGAGTTACAGGGCATTGTGAAGCTCCTGATGAGCTACCCCCCCACACACAGGCTCTCCTGTCATTATCCTCTGGGTGGGTCAGCCCCCACCCTGTGGGATCCCAGATTCTTCTAATAGGAGGCCTGGAGACCACTTCATCCTGGCCATGCCATCTGCTACCACATGTCACTTATCCAAAGCAAACACCACTCTGGCAAGAGGGACCTCTGAATGTGGAGAGCAAGTTTGTGGACACTGGGTTAGCATCTCTTCTACTGCTTTGGTCAAATACTTGGATTAAAGCAGGCAACTCAAAGAAGAAACATTTTATTTTGGCTTACAGTTCCACAGAGTTAGAGTCTGCCATGGCAGGAGGTACGTGAGGCCAGTTCTTCAGTGGTGTAGCAGTCAGAAAGCAGAGAAGGACCAGGATGTGGGGCTGTGCAGTAAAGCCTCAGAGCCACCCCAGAGATTCCCCTACTCCAGCAGGATCCCTCTTAAAGGTTTCATAACCTCTCCAAACAGCACCAATATCTAGGAACCAAGTGTTCAGCCACATGAGCCCATGGAGGTCATTTCCCATTGCAAGCACACTTCCTGACATCTCTCCTCCACCTCTACCCCCAAACTACCCATGGACTCCCTCTTGGGATTTCCAGATCTCCTCACCTATGGCCACTGAGTAAGCATGGAAAGTTCCAGCCTCCAAGCCTCCAGCCTGAACACAAGGACCCAACAGGGGGCTTGGAGGATGGGCTCACAGTTCCGAAAGGATTCAGCCAGGCTGTGGGGTGCCAGCCACCTTGGAGATTGGTGCCCATTTTGCCACTCTCACAGTGTTAGAGGGCATGTGGGTGGGCTGCAGACCTAGTTGCTCAGAGTGTCTGCTCAACCCACAGGTGCCTTGGGAAGATGAGACTGGTGCTTTGGTTGCGCTGGAGAGATGGAACCGCTCCCGCACTGACCGCACCAGGACAGCCAGTGGGCACTGCCTGATTACAGAGAGGGCAGCCTGTATGCTTGCTGCAGGTGGGGACTGGGGCCAAGGCTCACAGAGCGGCTGACATCATGGCATGACAGGTGCAGGGCCTTGGCTCACACAGCTGTGGAGCAAATGTTGCATTTTGATCTCAGGAAAGAACCACAGTCCAGACACAGCAAGGGTAACAGGAATGAGAAGGGTGCAGTCGAGCTGGGAGAGGGTCCTTTTTCTTGTGGTTTCTCTTTGTTGTTGGTGTTGCTCAGATTTCACATAGGCTGGTCCATCTCTGGGGCAGTTCCTGCATCAGCCTGGCACCATAGAGGGGCATGTGTGGAAGCCCAGCTTGTAGACTGGCTTAGCTCCTTGTGGTCCTTTCTTTTTACATGTAGGATTTTGTCCAGCAGCCGATAGTCCGGACACCTGTAGGGGCACAAGTGGAAACTTCTACTTGCTGCTCATGAGAGTAGGTGGCTGGGGCTTCGTGTGCGGAGCTCCCAGCCACCAGCAAGCACCTGTCCTATCTAGACCAGATGCTTCCCCCTTCTTCTGCCAACCCAGAGGATGTGGGAAGAGGATGAGGGAGGTCTGCAGTCCCACGCACACTGGGAAAAGCGAGGCTAAAAAGCACAGAGTCAGAGGGCTGAGTTCTCCCTGACAGTGTCTTGTACTAGGGACTGAAACCAAAGCCCCAGTAACAAACGCTCTACCACTGAGCTATATCTCCAACCCCAAGTTAAACACGGTTAAATCAGGTTAAGGATGTTCTTATCTTTATTGTAATCACCCTTTAGTGTAATTTTTCCTTCAAATAAACTAAGCTGTTGGGCTCTCTGATGATTGATGTCTGCCAGACCCCTCACTTGTGCCTGACTGCCTTGAGCAGGAAGCTGTCACCCAAGCTGCCCTGTTTTGTTAGCTGGCAGGGCTGTCATGGCATCCTACATGCTTTAAATGGCTTGAGAAACTGCACATCAGCTGCCGGGACCTCTGCAGCCACAGTGCTGCTGATGTCCCCTGCTTCTGCTTCCGAGAACTTTCTTCAGCTAGGACTGCTCCAGACAAGCCTCAGAGAACTCTCAACAAGCCTGCTCAGGATGGGAGGAAGATCACCTGCCCAGTGACTCAGCAGAAAGCCCATGATCTGTACAGTGTAATCGTCATGACTGATGGAATTCAACACTATGCACACACAAGGCAGTGGCTTGTGGAATTATATATATACAAGTAGCCCATCCCTCTGCTGCTACACAAGCAGGCTTCTCTCCTGGGCACTTACCCCTGGTGTTGCAAGGGTTAGGTCCTGTTCAAGATGTCACCTGAATGGGCTTTTAGCTGCTTTTTGGCCTTTATTACGAGTAGAATGGGATGGGCCATCAGTGCAAAAAGCAGACAGAGACATGGAGCTTCTAGTATTGGCAGCTGAATAGTTTCAGCTAGTCGTCAGGACTTAGGTCCTGATATGAGGAGCTCTGACCAGTAACACCAGAAGGCAGCTAGAGAGTTCCAGGGAATTCCTATAGGCAGTGGATGTATAGAGAAGGGTAGGGATGGCACAGAAACGGAAACTACAGAGCATGAGAGGCTGCAGAGAAGCAGCTGGGAGTTGAGCTGGCAGGCTGGAGCTCCGGGAGTCCAGGAGAGCTCAAGAGCGACGCTGGAGAGCTGAGGGTCCTTATTCAGATCTCCAGAGCCGTAAGGAGAGCTGGATGTTGGTGCTCACAGCCCCGGTCAATGGGCTTCAGCCTCTACTACTTGCAGCAGAAATCAGCCCTGGCTAAAAACGTAGAAATTCGAGCCACTGGTTCTTGGGGCTTAGAGCTACAAGTCTTTCATTTGGAAACTCATCTGAGTCTCTGAAACATAAAGCTGCCAACATGGAGGGAACCATTCTTTGTCTCTCTGCAACTTCTGTGTACCTCTAGCCATCTTTTATGACCAAGTGGCTTCCTGGGGTAGCTTGGCTGGCGAGTTGCAGAGGACTTGATGGGACTCTGCCCAGAGTCCAAGACTGAGCTTGGAGGCGCCTGATGCTGGGCAGACACAGAGCTTATTACTTTGTAGGATACAGCATGTTCTCGCATGGAGTGCCAGGTGCCACCCACACCCAGGATGGGGTTACTAGCCCAGGATGCTCCATCAGGGTACTGCTTCACCTTCGCCTGTCTGGGGAGCACCACTGCCGTTGTGGGGGCTCAGAGTTCTTCGCATGGGACCAGTAGGCCTGGATTTAAAGCCAGGGGCTGGTCCTGTCTGCCGTCTGTCCTGTGTCTGTGTGTCTGTGAGTGTGTATTATGTCTATCGTATGTGTGACAGGGATATGTGCATGTTCGTGATTTGTGTGTGTGCATATACACAGAGACCCAGGTGATTACAACAGTGACCGCTGGAAAACCCCTTTCCTAATGCTTTCATCTGTTTCAAAGAAACCAAAACAAAATAAAACCACACCCCTGCAAACCAAAAAACTTGCCAAAAGAAAGAAAGAAAAAAGAACCAAAACAAAACAAAAAGAGCACTCTGGCCTGGAGAGAGAAGGGACCATCACAGGTGTCGGGGAGGTCACAATAAAGTGAGGACAGACGCTCCTCGCTCCCAGAGTTAGGAATTGTGCTCTGAAGAGTTGAGAAGGCAGCCCGCCAGTGAAACAGCCATGGGACCGAAGCAGCTCTACCCACGGACTAATATGGTATCAGCCTTCCTTACATACCTCTCTTGCCAGCAGGTTCACTACTCCATGCACTTAGATCCTGCTGCTCCTCACTTTGGTCCCAAGGAGTCCCACAGTCACCTCCCAGTGCTGCTGTCTGCTTCCCTGGGTCATCTGGAAGCCAGCTGTGATGGAAGTTCACACACTCTCCTCAAGGATTTATAAAAAGAGGGAAACTCCCAGGAAATAAAAGGTGAGGCTCTCCTGAAGAGTTGAGCGTGCCTGATTATTAATCCCCCACCCCCACCCCCAGACCAGCCTTTCATCAGCGATAAGGCCTGTCTAAGGCACAGAACCTCACAGACTGGAGACCCGCAGAGTGACATGCCCTTAGATCGCATTTGACATAAATCCTTTTCACTTTGCCTCATGCTGGTACTTCAAAGGAGCCGGGGATCCTAGAGGCAGAGAGCCGATGCTACCTCCTGCCACCACAGAGATAGCCCTGCAGCCCTGTGATGGCTGCTAAGAATGGCATCTGGCCTCTGGTTCCCTGTGCCGGACATGGGCTTGCTCGCTTACACTGTGGGCCGGCACGCTCAGCATCTCATGTGGCCAGGCCACAAAAGATCATGGCAGATATTCAGACTCATTGGGGTACAGAAGGAGCTGATTTTAGTAAGGGATGCAGCTGACACAAAACAGACACAAAACAGACTGAAAACAGACACAGCCTGTCCTCATCAAGAGCTTTGCAGAAAGAAACCCAAACCAGGATTGAATTTTAACAAGAAGCAAACCATTTGCACATGATGGGCAATGAGAGGCGCTTGACATAACGTCTTGCAAATAGTGGCCTGTGATGACAGGGCCTGTCCACAGACAGGATAACAGAGAAGCAGGCTTGTGTGCAGTTTTCTGAGCCATCCTTACTACTGTAGTTCATTTTTCTTTTTTTCTGAAGTGACTGCATTAGCGAAAAATGGTTGCAATGGTAAGCTACCATGAACAGGCCATAGCCTTCATGATTTCTTTTTTAACCACTGTAATTTGAAACAAATGTGTCTGACCAGGAACACATGAGAGTGCTTGTCTATCCTGACTCGAAAGCCATAGAAGTTTCCTGCGTCATCCTGCGCGATGTTCAGACAGCCTGCTGTCCCCGTCTAGCAGTGCTGTGCAGTCACCTTTGCCTTTTGAACCCATTGCTGCTTTACCAGATTAGTGACCTCATGGATGCCCATCAATACCAGTTTCCTATTGCAGTTCAACACTACACACAAACACAGTGGCTTGAAATGACACAGACAGTATCATTTCAGTATGCAATCAATTAAAAGTGATGACCTGGAGGTGAGAGTCATCTTTACTTTTTAGCTCATCTCATTTTAAGTGCCCAGTGGCTGGTGTCCTGTTGCTGTCATGGTGAGGTCTGAGAAAATGACTTCAAATTTCCGGATGAAGCAGTTATAGACTAGTGACGGAACAGAATGTCAGGTATCCAGGAACCTTGTACCAGCGACACCTGCTACTCCAGGTCCTTCTAGAACTTTCATCTCCGAGAGTCCGTCACCTCCCAACTGTCTTAGACTGTTGGCATGCGTCTTCTGCCCCACACACCCTACCATCCTTGGATGTCAGCATCACTTCCTTTTAGGATTATTGAAGGTCTCAAGCAGGGGTCCCTAAAAGAGTGTGAAGGTATTTTAGTGGCACCAAGCTAAACTTTGGGGTCCATTACAGAAAGCAAAGAAAACTACAGGTAGAAATTGTTTTAGGGTTTCTACTGCTGTGCCAAAACACCACAACCAAAGGCAGCTTGGAGGTGCCGGGGTGTGGGGGGGGGGAGCTTGTTTTATCCCGTGTTTCCAGGTGACAGTGTGTCATTGAGGAAAGTTAGGGCAGGGACCCAAACAGGGTTAGAACCACAGGCAGGAGCTGACACAGAGGCTGCGTTGGGGGGGGAGGGCGGGGCGGGGCTGCTGACTGGTTCTCTCTTCACGGCGTGCTCAGCCTGTGTTCCTATAGCACCCAAGACCACCTAGCTCAGTGGTGACACCGCTCACAGTGAGCTGGCCCTCCACATCAACCATTAGTTAAGAAATGTACCACAGGCTTGCCCACAGGCCAATCTGGTGGGGGCGTTTTCTCTACTAAAGTTCCCTCCTCTGAAGTGACTCTAGCTTGTGTGGGTTGACATAAAATTAGCTCACATAACAATGAAGTTGAGGGCCACGCAAGGGTTCTGTGCCAAACAGCAGCAGAGCTTGAACTTGCTCTGCACTTGGCCTTCAGGGCTAGGTGTGGGTACAGGACATGGAGAACATCACTCTTGAGATTTGATTTGGGTTTCTTTTTGATATGATTCGGTTTATGCCTTATATAAAATTATATGACCCCTTTGCCATTTTATTGTGTTTCTCTCGTGATTACAAATGTGTTTGTTATGAAGGAAGAATAGAACAGAAGCGATTTAGAAACCGGGTCCCTCTACTTCAATGGGCCATCCGCAGCAGGGGGGTGTGCAGGGCGCGGGCCTTACTAAGGGTGGCAGGTTGGTTAGAGTGGCTGTGCACTGTAGGGCTCCATAGTTCTAATCAGAGTGGGAGGCCCACTGATGGGCAGGCTGGAGCGGTGACAGGGAGAGTTCCCCATGGCTTTGTCTAGAAGATGGGGTCAGGCCAATTGGCTTGAGAGCTGGCAGATGAGGTGAATTCAGAGCCTCAGTGATGTGGCTGGGATTGCATCAGGCAGCACTACGGCAGGTTTCAGGCTTAGGAACAGAGGCTGAGTTGCTCCGCACTTGAAATGCCAGCAGCCTAATGGTCAAGGACTCTTCTGCATGCCCTAGGGCTGGGCCTGAGGGTGTGCTTTGTGATGTGGAGCCCTTTCTGGAGGTATCATGTGCTGGGGAAGACCACCCAGCCTCCACTCACACCTCCCCCAAGGCTCTCTAGCCGAGCCCCCTTCAGGGTAGAGGGGTTCTGGAAGCCTTCAGCTCTGGGTTTCAAGCTGTGTAACAGATTGGCCTAGTCTGTCTGTGCCTTTATAACAAAATATCCAAGATGTGGAGGCCAAGGCACTGGCAGGGACGGTGTCAGCCAGAGCAGCTTTCTAAGTCCCAGGTGCACAAAGCGGAGCAGACATAAGACTAAACCCTGACTTACCAGCAGACAGACAAGATGCCGTTACTCTGACTTTAGCCCTAGCAGATGAGCTTCAGCTCAGGGAGGAGGGAAGGCAGAGCTGAGGGAGAGCAGGCTGCTGCTTGCAGAACAAAGGGAGCAGAGGCATTATTGGTTGCCTGGGGTGGGCTAAAGCTTGGCAGTTGTCCATTGGTCTTGGGCACAGTTTCAAAAGATGTTTTCTTCTTGTGCATAGCATTCTGGCCTTGAGGTTTGCAGGCTGATGGGCAGTGACTTAACCTGGGAACTGCTGAGTTACTCATCTTGCATAAATATTCTGACCTCGTGGTTTGGTCTGAGCTTATGATAAAGTCAAGCGACTTCAGTGCCTGAGCTGCTGAGAAATCATAATCGGAGAGAGCAGGGAAGAAATACATCCCAGTTCTACTGATTGACAGGCAGAGTTCACTCTGCATTAGGGTCTTAGATGAAAACGTTTCTCGATGATCAACATTCCTCCGCACACAGCTGAGTGGTGTTCAAAGGCTGTGGCAACAAATGGTACAGACACAGTATGCAGAGATGCCAATCCCCTGACCTCTCTCACTCACCCTCCAGATGTCTGTGGGCTCCAGTGAAGAGTCAATGGTTTACCTAGCACACCTTAGGGTTTCCAAAACATCACCCATGTGGCTGTCCCCACAGCCCACGAGTCTGCATGACCCTTGCACAGAGCTAGTGGGAGACTAGTGACGCGTCTCCCAGCTGCATGGCCTCCAGAATGAAAGACTGGGTCACTTGTGGGAAAATGCCATGACTTTGCTCTGCTGGCCGGTTGGATATCTGAGGTGGTTCTGAGGGAATGAAGCTTCCCTGTTGTCTTCTGTGTGGCTATTTTAAATCCTACAAGTTGGACCATAGGGGCTTCTAGACATCTTGGCCTTGGGGACCCAGCATACAGTCTCAAGGAGTCGGGAGCAGTCATCTTGCAGGGGAGGTTCCTGTGAGTCCCCATGTTTGCAGAGTGTCCTGGAAGTACGTGAGTGAGACAGCCCTTCCCTGGGGTATAGGAGCCTCACATGGCAGAAAGGGCATCTGTGAAGATAAATACAAGGTCCAAAGTCAGAGACTGCAGGGGGAGCTCAAACCAGCTGGCAAGTCCCAGGTAGCTCTAAGGAGGGCCACGGAGGCTCTCAGCCTGCAGCCTGTATCTGGGGTTTGCAGTTCAAGGCTGGGAACAAGGGCTAAGGAAAGATGAGCTTGCCTTCTCCACCCATGTCCTCCTTAAGACTCAGACAGGCACAAGAACATTTGGAAAATGTGGCTCTGAGGGAGGCCTGTGTCTCAAAGCGGTCTTTGAGAATGACAGAGAAAGTCAAAACCAGGCT
The DNA here is from genome assembly GCA_028658305.1 of Pachyuromys duprasi. NCBI lineage: Eukaryota > Metazoa > Chordata > Mammalia > Rodentia > Muridae > Pachyuromys > Pachyuromys duprasi. Next base: position 69,112,297 of record CM053751.1, on the reverse strand, counting down.
CAGCACCATTTTAATAATCAGAAATGACAGCCAATGGCAAGAAAGGAATGGCCTGTGCCCTGTGAGGAGGGGACTAGGATGTCCCACTGGGTAGGACCTGACCTCAGATACTTTGCAGTGAGAGCAGGGACGTTAGCCTGTTTCCTCACTGGGAAGGAGTGAAGCCGGATTCAGGAGGTTGGAAAGGCAAGCACCAGGTTTGGCCTCATTCAAACCATTGTCCTCTCTCTGATGCTGGCCTGTGTGTAAATTGAGGCAGGCCTGTCCTGGACAACCAGAAGAGGCACTGGGCACCAGTCACAGTCTCCTGGACCTCCAGTGCTGGGCCCCTTTCCCAGGCCCCATTGTGATCTTGCTGGGAGGCTTTGGGGCCAGGCTGCAGCAAACACTGTCTTTCTGTTTTCTTGGCTCAGGCTCCATTCTGGGGTCAGATGGCTCTGAAAGGTCATATCTGCCTTGTAGGCATGGAAGGGGGTAGGAAGCTGGTCCTGCTGCAGTGTGGTGTCATCCCGGGTCCCTACCCCACATAGTGTCCCATTCATCCCAAGGCAGCCAAAAGCAATGTTCCGATTGACACAGCCGGGGCCCCCACCCAGGAAGGGTATCACATGACATCACCCGACCTGCCAGCAGCAGTGTTGATGGAGGGTCCAAGGAACAGACATGGGAGCCATGGCCAATAGAAGCTGGGCTCTGGGCATCCCTCATCTGTTTTGGGTGGCCAGAGCCTGGCTGTGACCTCACTTTTGGAACCAGGGCTGCATGGGTCAGAAGGAGGGAATCTAGGGAGTGAGACCTAGTGTCTGTCCATCAGTCCTATTGAAAGGTAGCTCAATACCTGTTTAGAAGTACCCCTGACCGAAGTGAGGGAGCGTGGGAGGAACATCTGCCCATGTCTAGACACCCATCTGATTGAGTTGAGAAGAGTCTGCCAGTGACAGCATGGCAGTGAGAGTGTGCACACCCTCTCCACCAACAGGGACACCCATTCTCCCCACCCTCCATTTCAAGGACTTTCTGCTTTCCACTGGATCTGAAGGCTCTGTGCCAAGCTCAGTGATCCCTTGGAGGGAGATCGGTGCTACCCTATGATCTGATTGCTACTGGCTTGACCTTGACCTGTGGGGGTGAGGCTTGTCCGTTGTGAGGAGCCCCTGGTCACGGGATGCAGAAGCTCTTTTCTCTGCTGCACCCCCCGCATGACCTTGGTCCTTCAGTGGTGATGTCGATAAGGCCATGTGGCCACACCCACCTGCTTCAGCTGAGACTTCTGCTGTCTTCCACTTCTCACATACCCTTTTCAAGCTGCTCCTCACCCTTCTCTAGTTTACATGTGGGGAAACTTGGGTCTCAGCAAGCTTCTTCATGGCTGTGTGTCTGTGAAAAGAGCACCGCTGGAAGTGTGGCTTATGCTGGATGCAAGAGAACAGACCTCCAAATATTTGCAAAGACCTTTATTCCAGGCAGGGGTCTCCTTCAAGGCTGAGGTGAGGAATGGCCATGTACTGGGGGTATTGAGCCCTCCAGCCTGAAGTCCACAGAAGTGCACGGCATTGCTTATGACCGCTCCACCCCGCCCAGTGTCCTAATGGTCGTCAGCCCCTCTGATTCCTCTGCTCCAAGTCCTGACAGCCTTTATCCATCATGGTCATGTTTTGAGCAGTGCATGCTAGCCAAAAGCAAGGAGCACGTGGCTTCCACTGCAATTCCAAACTGTCCCATTTAGTGTTTCTAGTCAGCTAAGGTGACTCCATGATTTTAAACATGACAGCCTAGGACTGCCGTCTACCATAGTGCTGTGGATGAGGCAGAGCAAGGGACCCAGTTTTCCTGACAGGGGGAACAGCCACTCACAGAGCACTTTGCAGATGCAGGAGAAGCTGTGAGTTGGTTTTCATGAAGGCCTGTGTGTCAGATAAATATATAGGGGACGGTGAAGGAGGCCAGCCAATTGCTGTTGGTATGTGGACTTATTTAAAATCTGTGTGTGGTCTTCATGTAAAGCCTTTTACCAAACACACCTGTTGTGAGCATGACACAGCTGGGGCCTCGCATGTGCAGGCTGCGCTGAGGAACTGCCCTGACTCCCTTTGTCCTTCCCTTCCCTGTCACCCTAGTGGATTTATCCAGAGTGGTCAGAGATGACATGTACACCTACTTCACAGGATACCTCACAGTGCATTATTTTCACAGTCCTTTTCTGCACCAGACATACCAACTTTGTGCTCCCCTCCCCCACTGCCTTGGAACATAGTGAGTACATGCAGTGGCACCTGGCCATTTGCCCAGCAGGGGAATTCTATGTACATCCACACTGCAGTGACATGATGTGCTCCTGATGTTGAACAGCACCTAAAGAGCAGATCCCTGGCCCAAGGCACGAAACACAGAATTCTAGGTGGCAGCACTCTCAGAGACAAAGCACCCAGGCTTATGTGACAGTGTGAAGGGGGAGTGGCCAAAGGGGAGTCTCCAGATAGTATGTGCCTTGCTTGCTAAGGAACCCCAAAGTGGCTTCCCTGGGGCATACACCACAGGGCACAGCAAGTTTTGTTCCAAGATGCTGTTGGACACCTTTCAAGTGGGGACGGGGACAGGGCCTGGCTGTACTGCTGGTCCTTCGGTATTTCCCAGAGGCACACTCACAGTAGCATCCTATAGTTTTTTAGGGGACTGTGGGTAAGAAGGGATAACAGGATCAGACATAGATGCCCCAGAGGACTGTCCTGTGCTATCTCACTGTCTTGGCCAAAGAGACACAAGCGGAGGCAGCATGGCCACCACTAAAGGAAGTGTAAGAGCCAGCGCCAGCCTGTCATGGCCACTTCCCTCCCTACTTGGCTGTGCTTCTGCAGATATGGCTTCCTGTGTCAGTGCTGAGGGACCACGGTGGGGATCAGACCCTAGGCTGACTCATGGTGAATGAATAGGGATGATGAGGACAATAATCTTGGCAGCGGGAAGCCCTGGGGTCTGGGTGTTGGGCTATCACAATATAACCAAGCACCCAAGGTGACTGGCGTCCACAGTGGGGTCTCAGATGTGTTTGCTGACTGGACAGCTTGAGACATAGGCAGGTCAGGACTGAGCACCACATCAGAAAAGCAGCCACACACAGCTTCTGGTAAACCCCCCCCCCCAAGAGACTGGACCCTGGCTAACCACCATGATAGCCATGGGTCACCTGACTGTGTCTGGTGCGGCATCAGGATGCTGATCCGTTGGTAGGAGTGACCTGCACTGTGGATGTTCACAGTGGCATTGCTTTGTTGCCTGCACTGGCTTTGAGAGGATATTTCACTGTTAGATATGTGTGTGAACTGGTCAGCTGTGTTCTTTCATAACTGTTCTGAAAATATTATCCCCCAAGGGATGATCAGAGATAAGAAAACCACAGTGCAAAGAGTAACAAAGCCAGGCGTAAGTGAGCTTCTGTCACCTGACTCAGTGTAGAGCCTTTCCGGCCCTTGCAATCATTTTCAGTGGCCTGAGTTTGCACTGATGCCCAGTTGTGCCAGGCTTTGTCTAAGTTGTTGAAATGGGGGATGTGCAGACAGCAGGATAGTGTTTGGTGTGTCATACAGAGCTCAAAGCATCTTCGCACTCTAAGTGTCTAGAAGTGTCAATATAAACAATTGACAATGTGCACTGTCAGCTTGCTCTCCAGACGTCCTGTATCAATTTGCCCTCCAGTGGTGACGTTGCCCATGGCTCTTTCTGGGCTGTCTACTGGCAAATTTCATGTCCATAGTCTAGGCTAATTTTATAGGTGAACGCTTACCATTTCTCTTTATAGTCCACTGAATTTAAACACTTTAAAACATGAGTAATGACGATTTGCATTTCTTCTTTTTGTGATTTTTTTTTAATGTTTTGTTTTCCTTGTGCATTTCTTCCTGTCAAAGCCCTAGTGTTTGGGCCAGTGAAATGACTCAGTGGGTAAAGGCATTTGCCAACAAGCCTGAAGACTAGAGTTTGATTTCCAGAACTCATATGATAAAAGGAGGAAATTGACTCTCACAAAGTTGCTCTCTGACCTCCACAGCATCCTATGGTCGGTCTATCTATCTATCTATCTATCTATCTATCTATCTATCTATCTATCTATCTATCTATCTATCTTATATACGGTATATATATGATACATATGTATATATATATATATATATATATGATAAATACACTAAACTTTTGATAAAGCCTACTGCTGTAAGGCTACATTAACCATGTATTCCCAGTTAACTCAACATGTCAACATCACTAAAATGAACTGGCTGAGAAAAGGAGCTGACCGTGGTGGCTGATCCCTTAGGCCTTGAAGCTGTTGTTTGCTCTTTGATTGGCATCCTCTGGCTCTGGCTTTTCATGCGGAGTATGATGATGCCCACACTGCCTTGCCCAAACTGTCACCTTACCATGGTGTCAGGGAACTTACCATGGTGTCAGGGAACTTACCATGGTGTCAGGGAACTTACCATGGTGTCAGGGAACTTACCATGCCCTGCCCCTTCACATTGGGTTGCCTTGGAGCTTTCCCTGCCTGAGTGATCTTGGCCTTGGTTTCCTTGAATGCCTCTGAAGTCTTTCTTCAGTTCCTGTGTTGGAACGAAGACTTTCCTCCTGGCTTGCCCTTCCCTCATTTTACCTTCCTCCTCCTGACCTCTTCAGGAGATGTGATGGCTAGTTTTAATTGTCAACTTGACACAACTTTGAACCACCTGGGAAGAGTCTCAATAAAGGGCAGTCTAGATTAGGTTGACCCGTCTAGACTAGGTTTGCTTGTGGGCATGTCTATGGAGGTCTGTTTTGATACCTCTTGCTGATGTGGGGAGACCCAGCCTAAGATGGGCAGCATTTTCAGGTATGATTCCAGAGAAGAGGATGTACAAGAAGGAAGGCATTTTTGATTTCCGGCTGCTCTGTTGCATCCACCACTTACTCCTTCCCTGATATGCCAGTGTCTTTAGTCTTCCAGTGTAGATCAAGGACTTTCTAGGAAGGCTTTCTAGGAATCTCCTAGGCCTTCAATGCCAGATTGGGACTGCTGAAGCACCAGCCTCACAGAGGGAGCACCCTACAGGTTCTTGGCCTCTCCTGTGTGTGACAGCCATTGCTGGACCACTCTGACATGTAAGCCAGTCTGATAAAAACCTATTTAATGTCCACTCCTTCTGTGGGTTCCCTTCCCTTCAGAACCCTGACTGATACGGGTGGTAGTGAGTGGGTTCTGCTCCAAAGTCAGGTTCTAGTCTCCATTGCTTTTTTCTCAGTCTTAAGCCTAAATTTTTAAACAGTTTGTACTTTGCAGTATTGAGACAAAGTATCAGACAGATTTATTTTGGTCCACAGTTTCAGAGATTTCTGTCCATGGTAGGCTGCCTCTTTTCTTTGGGCCTGAGTTCAGGGCTTTCTCCCCCAATGGCAACCATAAAGGTAAATGACCACAAAAGGCCAGGGACAAGGTAGTTTCTCAAAAGCATGTTCCTAGACATGCTTCCTCTCTTCTGGCAGCATGTGCCAGGGTTCCCAAGGTCTCCCAACAGCCCAGTCAAAGAAACTATGGACTAGTCCCTTGATGAGGTCACATCCAGTCACCTCTCATTGATTGGATACACCAGTCTTAGACTAATCTCTTGATACCTCTACCTATGATGGAAAAATTTCAGATCTAAACCACAAAGCAAGCAAACAAACAACAAAAACAGAGGGCTTACCTATATGACTCTGTGAATATTATTTACTTTTGACCCCCCCCCCCAAATTTTATTCATCTTTCTCAATTGAAGCATTGTTATACCAATGTTCCAGGTACCATGGTGTGTTTTCAATTAAGGTCTGGCTATTTGCCCTTTTGTGACTTTTGTGACCTGTCCAGCATGTCAGTCTTTGTCACCCAGTGAGTTGATCAGGAATCCTGGAACAAAAGCTTTACTCTAAAGTCCCATTCTGCCTTGATGTTTCCTTCTGCGACCTTTGACATTTCCGCAGCCCAAGGGCCTGCTGGCTGAGCTGCAGTTCCGCTGGGGCTGGTGACGTCTCTGTTCCTCCCTTAGGCTGTGTCTGAGGTCCTGTCTCTGTTGTACTATATGCCTTCATTTTTACAAGCTATAACTGAGAAGTCAGGGTAGATAAGCTGAGCACCTATAACTCCATAGTAAGAAGACAAAGCTGAATTTGGAAGTTGGCAAAAGGACATGAACAATTTCTACAAGAAAGTTATGAGAATGGCTGACATTCTTAGGGAAATGCAGATTAAGGACACAATGAAAGCCCATAGACCAGGACAGCAGTAAGTGAGGACAGGGTCAAGGGCAACTGCAGCCTCAGTGTCACTGGTGGGGTCCTAAATAGTGCAGGAATGGAGGCTAACAGTTTGGCAGTTTCTAAAATACATGAATATACGTGTAGGAAAAGTCATGGGAGCATGTACACATATCTGGTGTGTGGTAGGAAGCAGCTCCCAGGAATCAGGGGCCTGGCGACCGAGTGCCTCTTGTCCCCATGAGTGCTCATATTTTCTGTCTTAATCCCAGAGATAGAACAGAACATTAAAGATGAAGGGTTGTATAGTGTGTAAACTGCATCAGTAAAAATTCATGTGCACGTGGCTTTGCGGCTTCAAACAGCACTGGGTAGAATGCTCCGGAGACTTTACACTTCTTAGCCTGTCTTTATTTTCACCCTGTTCTCTCTTCTCACTATTTGGGGACTAGTTCCCTGGCTTCTGTTTTCTAGCCCATGCCTTTTCCATTTTGACAACTAATTAATTGGCAGAACACAAGTTATCTCTTGAAACAAAGTATTTTAGCTAATGTTTGTTGCCAGAAAAAGGCTACATTACTGTGTTAAAATGTAATTTGATATTGTGAAGTCCTGTGTATCAAAAGTCTCCAACTAAACTCCAAACACAATAGGTAGCATGTCAGAAATGGGGATGAGATGGTGTCATCAGGTCTCCATCTCAGGCTTGCACATGGCAGCCATCCAGAGTTGGTGTTCAACAACTCAGACTCAAAGGTTACTAATCCATAGGTGTTTTCTCACCCTTTATTCCATTTTAGGATATCAGCAGGGTTTTAAGATTGCTTGTTTGTCACTGTAGCTTTATATTAAATGTGATGAAAAGTGGCTTATTGGGCTCCATCCTCAGCAGAATGGCTGATTTTCACAGCCATTGAAAACTGAAAAATGTTATTGAAGTTCCTGGTGTAGAGTCTGGCGTCCACCTTAGTGTAGAATTCTGGGTAGAGAGATTTTCTTCTGCCACTTCCAGCACTTTCTTTCCCTGGGATTAAAATAGAGAATATGAGCACTTATAGGACAAGAGACAAGGGGTCTCCAGGACCCTGATTCCTAGGACCTGTTGCCTATCACATACCCGTGGAGGGTCCTCTTCTTCCAAGGTTTACCATGTATGGGATGTCTGCCTCTTACCACAGAGAAAAGCAACTCCCAGGATGTCCCCCCAGGGACATGCTGGTCACCAATCTGTATCTTACATGGTCACATCCGCTTAAACCATGATGAAGAACAAGATAAAAACAAAACAAAACAACAGCAGCAACAACAAAACTCCCACACCATTCTCATGGCTAGCTTACCTCAGACTCCACACAAATCTGACAGATAAGCAGCACCCCCTCTCTGTTAGAGTCTCTCTGGCACTATGCCGGCCCCTCCCTGCAAGCCCTCTTTTTGCATTGAGATCCTCTGCTGGAGAGTTTGTGCTGAGTCTCAGGTGTGAGTTCTATAATATCTAGGATAAGAATCAAGACTTCTCAGGAGAAATTTGATGGCAGTATAAGTGTGTGTGTGTGTGCGCACGCGCAAGTGTGTGGACTATCTGTTCTCTCCAGATGCTTTTAGACTCTCTTTTTGTTCGGCGCTCTGCCTAGCATATGCTCCCTGGCTATTGTGGTCATGCCCTTGACTTTTTCCTGTTTCCATGGCCTTCCTAGGGTCAGAGATCCAAGGAGGAAGCCTTGCCTGGTGCCTAGCCTCATGGCTCTGGTCTGTCAGACCTGACTATAAGCTCTTAATGTTTAATTTTGTCAGTGTGGGTGTGTGTCCTTGAACTGGCTCTCAGGTTAAACCCATATCTGTGGCCTGGCCTGCCATTAGCATCCTAGGTCTCTGAAGAGCAACATGGTGAGAGCCCCGGCTGGCAGCCCTGCCTGGTTCTGTGGTTTGAACTCAGGTGGCCATGTCAGCCTAGGAGGGGCAGAGGGCAGAGTCAGCAAGAGAGGTGTAGCTGGTTCCTGCTGTGCATTGCTCCAGCCACCAGCACTTCCCTACCTTCTACAGCTGGTGGCTGCCCCTAGTACGCCCCCAAAAGGCCCAGTAGTCCCCATTCGTGTTCTCTCCCCTTAACACCTTTTCTCCACCCCTCTGGATACATGGCACATGGACTGAGTCTTACAGGTGTCCCTAGGACTGAGCCTGGACTGTGGGTCACAAAACACAGTCAGACAAAATAATTCTTGTGTTCCAGCCCTGCTTCCAGGTTGTTAAACAGCATCTCACAATATGCTCCACCCCTGTCCTTGGTTTGAGCTCTAGGTGAACAGAGCAAGGTGAGAATGAACTGAAGAACATCAAAGCCCCAGCATTCAAGATAGGCCTCTCTCACCTTGAAGTCTTTTAATAATTCCAAAGGGACAAAAATAAAAGCCTAAAGACAAAACATCACAATTTCAAAGAGCTGGCTATAGAGTCGAGCAGGAGGCCAGGGAAAAGCACATCCAGGACACTGGTCCTTTCTTAAAACTGGCCAGGAAGGTGGTTGTGGGTGTCCCTCAGATAACTGTGCAGGCAGATGTGGGGCAGGCTGTCTTGGTTCTAGGGCTGTGGGGCTCTCAAAAGGGACATGTGAGAGGTCAGGGTGCCATCTGTCCTCAGATTGCTCTCCACACGGGTCTCCACACAGGAACTATCAGGGCTCCTGGAGCCTGAGGCTCAGGATGAAGCAGGCTTTATGGTCACCTCTCATCCCTACTCCATGTATTAGGAGACAGCAAAAAGCGCATAAAAGTCAGAGGTGGGGCTGGAGAGAAGGCTCAGCAGTTAAGAGCACTGGCAGCTGTCCCAGAAGACCCAGGTTCAAGTCCCAGCTCCTACATGGCAGCTCACAACTGTTTGTAATGCCAGCTTTCAGGGGATCTGACCACCCTCACACAGACATATGGAATGGCAAATAAAAAAAATAGTTAAAATCAAAACAAACAAAAACAACAACAAAAACCACCAATGCATATAAAAATAAAAAAATTATTTTAAAAATATGTCAGAGGTGATGCTTGGCTCTCCTGTGTTGCATAAGCGCTTTTTCCGGAGTCATGGCTGCGTCCCGATCCTCCAGACTTCCAAAAGAGGTGGGAGCCACACTCTGTAATAGATAGCTGACAGCCATATGCCAGTTCTACCAAAATGAATGCTACAGGTCAGCAAGTCACAGGAGGAAAAGGCAGGACTTTCACCGATTATGGTCTGTGTTCTCTGTCCATGGTCTCCTGTTGTCTGCTTATCACACAAAACCCAAGACCTATGACCGGATTTGAGGTTACTTGTTCCATGACAGCATCGATGAGAGAGCTGAGATGAACTCGTGACACATCTGAGAAAGTTGCTTGTGTCACTATGAGTACACTTCCTGACAGAGACAAGTTAAGGGAGGAAACATTTATTTTTAGCTCATGGTCTCAAGGGATTCCAGTCCTCCCTGCCGGAGAAGGCCTGGCATAGTGAGTAGATCAGCTCATGGCAGAGGGACCACAGAGAGGAAGCATAGAGGAAGGCACGACTCAGGTGTGGCCTCCCTTAGTGACCCCTTCACCATTGAGGCCCCACCTCCCCAAGGCTCCCTGCACAGCCTCTCAAAATCTCACCAGCAGCTGGTCTGCATTCTGAACGCCAGCCTTGGGAGGGACATTTCAGATTTAAATCAAACAACCTTGATGATGTTTCTCATGTGACAGCATGGTTAAAGGCAGCTTTGAACTGACCCCAAAGACCCTAGGTATGCTGCTGGTGACAGTGGATGGAGAAGGTTGACTGGAAGCACTTTTCTCTGCATCCAGTGCCGTGAGTTGAAGTCCCAAGCCCTAATCTGTTGATATGTCTTTGTTTAAAGTCCTCAGAGATGAAATTCACATGGATTAGGGAGGACCCCTCATGACAATGTGAGCTTTGGGGAGAGGTTGTCGGGATATTCTATGTCAATTCAACCTCTATAAAACAACATCAAATATGTTAAGGGAGGAAATTGGTGGTCAGTGTCTAGTGAGCATCTGTTCCTCTCAGGGACCCCCCTCACTGAACCCCTGCCTGCTTGAAAGGGCTCTCCAGGACCTGTTCTGTACGGTCTGTGATCCTACTTGTGACCAATTGCCACTGTGAAGGTCAGGCTGTGTCCTGCTCTAAGTGACAGCTTCATTTTATAAAATAGCGTCTGGCTCCATGGAGTGCAAATGGCAGGGCAGAATGGCTCCACATCTTGTTTTTGCAAATCAACACCCACTTGTGCAGCATGAACCACAAAAGACAGACAGACGACATATACAAATGCAATATTACCTCCTCCAATGAATTCACCAAATGCAACCAAGATCCCATGAACACATGGGCTGTCAAAATGATCTCTAAAAATGAGGCCTGAGAGTATATCAAATATGGAAACCAGTTTATGAGGCAATCTTTATCCTTGGGTGTAGGAGAAAATGCAGGTATGACCTGGAGGCCAACCTTCCTGGTACACTGTGGTTATAAATAAGCATGGTACACCATGCTCCTGAGCATTCCCAGAAGTCAGAACACTGAAATCTGTGGTAGCACAAGTAGCTGGTAGCTGGGCTGGACTCTCTACCTCTCTCTCCTTTTATGTGCTTCTCTCGCTCAGAGGTCCTGGCAGTATGAGCGCTCACTGTCCAGTCTGAGGTTATGTGCTAATGGATCACAGACGACAGACTTCCACTATTCAAGTAGCGGTTGGTGTGAAACAAAGCAGATGCTGTTCCCCGAAGCCGTCTTCAGACTGGTTCATGCCCATGTCCTCTTTACTGACGCACAAGCACTGTAGTCTTGTCAGAGGACCTCCCAGTAGTGATGACACCTGGGTCACAGAAAAGGAGGTATGCCCAACTCTGGTGCCCTGTGGCACCCACTCACTAACCTGTCATCGGACTGTCCAGTGCAATCACTCCAGAATCCACAGGTGATGAGATCCCACCTTGGTCCTCAGGGTTTTCAGCCAGCACTATTTTCTGCTCAGATTTTAGAGAGAAAACACATGCAGATTAGAGAGCATATCAAAGCTACAGAGGGAAGAGGAGTCCTGGAGCCATGAGAAGCAGAAAGAGGGAAGAAGGGACGGCTTTTCCCTGCAGCCTCTGGAGGGAGGCGTCCCAGCTGTGAGACACCTCAGAATTCAGACTTCCAGCCCTTAGAATGTTGCAGAAGCCCCCCTACCCTCCAGTTTGGAGCAATTGCTGGGGTGGCCTTGGAAACTGACACCCAGGATAAAATGCCATCCCTTCTCTGAAGTGGTGGAGTGTTACACAAACAGTAGAGAGAGCCAGAATAGGGAAAATAGCGTTTTGCCAAGGGGTGCCACTTTGTTCAGCAGCTGAGGATGCCGATGTAGGCCAAGGCTGTATAGCATCTGCTTTCCATGGCCTTGTGCAAGCAAGCTCTTAAGGAAGAGCTCCTGACCAAGGTGCTGACAGGAACCCCTGCGGCAGATGGACTTGCTGAAGGGAGATGTTGTTCTTTTAGCTTATCTGTGTCTTCTGGGTTTCCTTAGTTCAGTGCACAGCATATTTGCAAATGAGAGAAAGTCACTAGTCACAGCTTTTAAGTGAAAAGATAAAACTTTAAACTGTCCCCGCCTTCTGCTGTTTTTCATCTGTCAAAAAACAGAGCATCCACGGCAAGAGGGCTGAGAGGGTCACGACCCCTGCCGGAACTGGCTGATGCCCTGCGGCTCCCAGCTACCCTCACTGCTGCCAGAACACATGTTCAAATCTTTGCTTTCACCTTATGAACAAAAAGCAAAAACGCCATAGTATTAAGAGAGACCCATGAAAGCAGAGATGTAGAAACACTCCAAGCCCCTGCTCTCTGCTAAGAGTCTCCTGTGAGCTGTTACTGCCACTTCCTTGAGTACATACCAAGGGCTTCATCCCCTAAGGCCCAGACGGAGCCAATCTGCCTTGTGACGAGGCTCTGGAAACTAGCAAGGCCACCACAGGAAGAACTCTTTGCACTGTCTTCTGCCACAGGCTTCTTGAAAATGCTTTCAAGACTACCAGACTCCTGCAGGAAGTCAGGGGCCACTAGCGGTAGGGACACTCAGATCATGAGGGAAGTGTGGCGGTAGAGAAGCCACCACTCCATATCACAGGGGCCATGTGTTGGCATGGTGATTGTCCACTGGTGGAAGTGGAGATCTGGGTGTTATTTGTGGAAACACTCCTAGGTACATGCCCCATGCCATGTGGGCAGCCTCTTAACACTCACTGGTTTACTTCCTTATATCCGTGGCATAATTAGTGTCAAGTCCTTCAGGGCACAATGAGCCTGCTGATGGCATTTAGGCACTTGGCCAGCCTGGGCTAAACCAAGTAAGGAAAGAGATACAGAGGCCAGATGTTCAGGTCTGCAGACTGTTACCTGAGCCAGAGCCATTCTCCCTTTCAGCTAGATCATGGTTTCTGCTGGGTCACCTGCAGTAAGGCTGGGCCTAGGATGGACTTCCTCATCACTGCCCTCAGTGAGGAGGACCAGTGCGTGGCTGCTTTTAGGCACTGTGACAATTGTAGCTGTGCTGTCAGATGCCAGGATGCAGCAAAGAGCAAGAGCAGCAGGGGTTGAGCAGCTGCAGGCATCAGAGAACTCAGTCAATGGTAACAGGGCCTGGATCAGGACCAGCTGAGAAGAGACAGGCTGGTGGGACTGAGGCGGGACAGAGTTGCCAACCAAGAGACATCTTGAGAGCCGTTTAGTCTACAAATGAAGGCAGCACCTATGTGGGCCTTGAAGCTGTGACCAAGGCATGCCTTCTGAGTGGAAAAGGCACCCAGAAAGTGATATTCAGCCAGAATGTGGGCAGAGCACTGAGGGAGACTGGCATCACAACGCTGGGAGAACTTCCACCAGAAAGTCTCCCCTGTCTCCCCCAACCCCCCGGCACGGCAAATCCAGGAGGGCAGGCACATTTTCACACTCTCTGCAGGCTTCTCCCAGTAGAGTTTCTGGATCACAGGTGAGCAGAGGGCAGGGAGCTCTTTTTTGGCCTGTAACTGGCAGAGAGACAGCCAGAAAATAGCCCCTCACCCTGGACACAGGCCAGTGGACTGGGATAGACATTTTCCTGTCACTCATTTGGGTGTGATGCGTCTTGTTGTGAAAATTATGAGCTCTTTCAGTCTGAAAGTACTGAGTCTGGAGGATTTGGACCTCTGAAGGGACATGCTAAGGCTCAGCAGACATTGGGGGTTAGCTCCTGCCTGGGCTCTTAGGGATCCCGAAGCTGTGGCTCATTTTAGTCGTTGAACTGGCATACGGTAGAATCTCCCGGGGAAGACAGGCTCAGCGAGTGGTTGTCTGGGTCAGGTTGGCTGTGGCCGCATCTGTGGGAGATTATTTTGATTATGATAATTGATGTGGGAAGGCCCATCTTAAAGGTGGGTGGCAGCGTTCCTTGGATGGGGGTCCTGAACTGTACAGGAGCGGAGAAAGCAAGCAGAGGAGTCGGCACGTGTGCCTCCATTTTCTAGATGCTCTAGAGTGCGGATGCGAGGAGCCGCGTCAAGTTCCTGTCTTGATTTTCCTACAGCGAGGAACTGTAACCTGGAACTGTGACCTAAAATAATCTTCCCCAAGTTGTCCCCCCCACCCCACCTCAGGGTGTTTTTAATCACTGCAACAGAAGTGAAATTAGGATATCAGCCAAGAGGCTAGCAAGATGGGGAAGGGTCATCATCCTGGCAGGGAGACTGGCTTTGGAGCCTTAGTGGTTGGGTGGTGGTGAGTAGGAGAGCTGAGCTCTTGGTAACCAGCCTTCCTGATACAGGTGCTGGGGGAGGGTACTGGGTGGGCACTGAGTGTGGAACAGGCGCAGTGGCGACGCTCCCTCCATCTTTCCTGCTCTAACTCAAGAATAGAGACGGATGGCCCCCGAGGAGCTGCTTAACACAATATACTGCTCACCGCTGACCCAGTGCACACCCAGTGACCTTCTGTGCTGCCCTTGCCTCCCAACACAGGGTGCCCACGCCATCTTCAGTGGTGGGTGCGATAGCCACATTTTATTTCAATCCTCCTTGGCCCTGGTACTTTCCGTGTCCTTCTATATTCGAGTCTTAGGAGTCTAAGTCCCCGGCATAGCAATAACCACTGGAAAGTCTGTTTCCTATGACAGCCAATCCCATGTTGTTATGATGCTCAGCTCACCACTGGTGAGGGCTAGCCTCCTGTCACCCTACCTGTCCCCCTCTTTCCCTTCCTTCCAGTGTAATCAGATCAGTTATAATTATCCTTTCAATCTTTGTAGCAGAGAACAGCTTCACACAGGTAGCACCTCCTACAGGGAGCACATCCTACAGGGGGCATCTTCATAGGGAGTACCTCACATGACAGACATCTCCCACAGGGAGCACCTCACAGAGGGAGCATCTTCATAGGGAATACCTCACGTGACAGACATCTCTCACAGGAAGCTTCTTGTATGGGGAGTACTCCACATAGCAAACACAGAGATTGTTCCCCACAGCGAGCACCTCCCACAGCAGACACCTCACATAGGGAGCACCTCACACAGCATCCCTGTTTCTCCTGATACCTACTGTCATAGTGGCATCTTTCTGTGGTGAGCCTGTGACCAGAATCCTCTCCTTGAGCTCACTTCCTCCCCCTCCTGATGCCTTCATTGTTTATACTCCACTATCAAGGTCCAGACTCGGTCCAGTTTTACACAGAGATTACCCTAATTTGAAAGGTTAACTTTTGCCTTTTGGGGAGACCCAGCTGAGATTAACCATAGCAGAATCAGAGAGGAGCTTTGTTTTCTCCTGGAATCTCAGATGCACCCTGGGCTTTCTCCCTTCGCGGCCCGATGGGCTTTTCCTTGGAAGAGTTTTCGAGTCTTCCGGAGGCCACCGCTTTCTTCAGTCCATTTCAGACAAAGCTTGTTTCCAGGGCATCAGTGCTATAGTGCCACCTTGCCAGCTGGCAGGACCCTCCCTTCCCTTGTGCCTCTGCTGCCCATTGGAGGGCCAGATCAGGACCCCTGGGAGCCTCTTCCCCAGTTCTCTCTTCCCTGGAGCTACGCATGGATTCCTAAAGACCCTACTCCTCTGCCCTGAGGCTTTTGTCTTCAGGTGCTGAGGGTCTGGGTCATTGGGGTTGTTGCCCCTCCACCAATGTGGCCTCTCTCCTCCCTGTGACAGCTCTGCATCTCAGATCCCCCAAGTCTGTCATGTGGGTGTTGCTCCTTGATGGTGTCTCCCCTTGAGCATGCTAGGGATCCTGCTAGGGACTCTCTGTCACATGGCCTATTGCCATCTTGCCTTCAGCATTTAGGCTTCCTCAAATATTTAAATCCTGAGCTCACGGGGTCATCTCCCCTTACTCTTCATGGCAGCAGGTCTGTTTTGTGTAGCTTCTCCCACTGAGGTTCACAGGGATCAGATGGATTTCTGTGATTCCTGGCTACCACTAGCTGGCAACGGGGCTCTCCCTGTTGTCCAGGAAAACCTGCCAAGGGTTGGGCTGCACACCTTGCAGATGCAAACTCCAAGATCCTAATGCTCTTTGCATTTACATACCTGGAAGTAATCTAACTCACTGACACTTAAACATCAAACAGTGGTGCTGACAGCTGGGACCAGCTCGCCATCACATCCTTAAATCCAGAGACTTGCATATTGTGGCCTTCTTATGACAAAACTAATTATTGCTGGGATACTTGAGGGGTCCCATTTGAGGCAGCTCCTCAGGAACTCTGAGAGGGTGGCCCCGGAGAGACTTTACAGAACCCTTCAGACACATGTGATATCCTCCATTCTTCCTCTCAGGGTTGCAGACAAAAGCCTGAGTTGGGGAACTTTTACCCTCTTTTCTCCTTGGCGGTGCAGGTCATAGAACAAGGGTTTGAAAACAACAGTGTCTGGGGTGAGCGAATGCACTGAGCTCTTACCCAGGGTCAGGAGGTCTCTCCATCCACAACACCCTGCACCTGTGTCTGCGCTACAGACTGCAGACATGCAACCTCAGTTGATCTTGACACACACACCGATTTGTAATTGATTTCAGAGAATCAAGAAGCTGCAGAGTGAAGGTATCAGGCCTCAGACTGCAGCTAGAGTGGGCGTGGCTCTTCCCGCCTGGTCCCTGTATGTCTTCCATTCTTGTACAGGCTTACCACATATGTAAGGTTTTTCATGAAACTGGAACAGTATCTGCTGTCAAAATGTCAGTCTTCCCCCAGTCTTCAGAGCAGTGACAGGCCCTGCTCGGCCTTCCTTGGCCCTCCTGGGCATATGTGTTTACACCTGGACAAACAAGCACATTCTCAAAGCAGCCAAGTCTCAGGCCATCAAGGGCTTTCTGGATGGGAGGAAGGACGCCACTGGGTGCCCTTGCTCAGGCCTCGCCGTTTGGCCAGAACATCTTAACATGCCCAGAGGACCACAGGCCCTTGGCAACCCTGGTTGTATGTACTTTTGGCTTTCATTCTCATGGACCCTGTACCCTCTCAGTCCACTCTGGGTTGGCCCCCCATGAGGATGTTACAATGGTTCCCACCCACAGGAATTTATGCTTCCTTCCTTCTGGGGACCGGGGTGCTGACACAGGGGGAAAGGACAGCTTGAGCCAGCACACTGACTTCAACCACTAACTCTCTTTCCTCAAGCACCAGAGAATCCTGTTTCCCAACCCAACCCCAAGGTAAGATACATTAGCCACTGCAGACAGCACAAGCAGAGATAAGGGAAGTCTTCTTCAGGCTGGAGTAGGCATGGATCAAGCCTGAGGGAGACACCACATTGGGCTATGTTAGAATTTTCTGCGCTAGTCCAGGGTGTTGCACAGCTGAGGACCAAAGGCATGCAGGAGAGCTTGCTGTTCCTGTGACAAGGACTTGCCCAGAGCTGCCTAAGACAGGTGCAGCCTTCTAGGGTGGGGTCGGGGGTCAGGGAGGATCTTCTTTCTGAGCTTCCTTCTCCCTGGGGTCCTTGTCCCTCAGGTACGCACTGACTTGGCAGTTTCCCCAGCACCTTCAGACAGTTGACTTCTGTACACAGAGAAAGATCTCCTCATTGTGTTTAGAAGAGCCAAACTATGAACCAAAAGTAGCTCCTTGTGCTGGAGGCGGGGAAGTCAGCCCTTACTTTCTCTGTGGCCAGTGTATCTGTTCTTTTCCTTTATGGTCTGATGTTTACTGTCGTTACTCAAGAATGTCTACTCATGCCAAGTCCTAAGCAGTTTCCTCCCACTGTGTTCAGCGTGTGGCTGGTTTCCGCCCCCATGCCCGTCTTTAGCTCTGAAGCTGACTGTCAGTATTCTGTTGGGAAGGATGGGGTGACTCAATAGCACAGCGTTCCAGGCACAGAGATACTGTCACTCATCACTCATGCCGAGCTGTAAAGTTCCCTTTGCAAAATCCTTTGTTTTTTTTTTTAATGTTAATTTTCATACAATTATGGTGTAGTAAAAGCCTTTTGTTTTCTCTGGTTTTTGTGATGGCACTTGATAGGCCCCTTGGCACCTCACTTGTCTGACTCATTGAAGGGTGTCAATCCAGCTAAAACCCAAAACTGTGAGGACAAGGGAAAGAGCAGTAAAGAGGAAGCCAGAGAGCAAAGAGACTGTGGGGTTCCCTGGGCTCCTGGGGGGAATAGCTAGGACAGTTAGGATGGCTGCCAGAATAAATCATTTAATTCTAAGCCATGGTACTTGGGATTAGAAACCCGCTGTAAATGGTCCGTCTTAGACCCTTTCCCATTGCTGTGATAAATCACCATGACCAAGGCAACTTATAGAAAGAAGAGTTTGTTTGTGGCTTACAGCTCCAGAGGGTTAAAGTCTATCACTAGCACAGAATGGAGCATGACAGCAGGCAGGCAGACAGACAGACAGACAGGCATGATGCTGGAGAGGCAGCTGAGAACTCACGACTTAATCTACAAACAGGAAGCAGAGAGCTAATTCAAAATGGTATGAGTCTTTTGAAACTTCTAAGTTCATCCTCAGGGACACACCTCTCCCAGCAAGGCCACACTTTCTAACCGTTCCCAAATAGTTGTACCAGCTGGGGACTAAGTATTCTAACATATCAGCCGATAGGGGCCATTTCATTCAAACCATCACAAGGCCACAGCACTTACACGCGCTGCACTGTTCTGAAGGGAGCTCAGGCCCAGCAGGAGTAGGAGGGGTCATTAAGCATGAACATTAGGCATAGGGGAAATGTCAAGGTTCAATTGAATATGAGACTAGGTTTGAAAAAGAGCCTCTGTGCTTGGGTTTTCAACACTTTATGGAATACCCCAGATAATTAACTTCCCAAAGGAGGTTTGTTTCAGCCCAGAGTCTTTAAGGCTTTAGCCCATCGCTTTTAGATTTTGGTGGGGGGAAAGAAGGCAATGGCAGGGACAACAAACCCAGTTATGTCACTAGTCACGACGTGAAAAGACATGCTCCGTTAAACTGGAGCAAGGGGTGTCTCTGTCCATGGTGGCAGTGTGAAGTGGTGTCATGGACCACTAGGTAGGAACACTGCGCAGGTATAATCTTCAAAGACTTGCCTTGTGTGGCTACTTCTGTCAGACAGATTCTACCTCCCAAAAGACACACCACCTCAAATACCGGGGAGACCCACTGGCTAGGGATAAGTATTCAAAATATGAACCCATGAGAGACATTCATATTCAAACTATGACATTTCATACCTGCCCTTCAAAGTCATATAAGTATCTTATAATACAAAATGCATCCAGATCAACTTCAAAAATTCCCATAGTCTTACTAGGTCTAACAGTGTTCAGAAATCTCATTCTAGACTCAAGAAAAATCTCTTATTTTTGAGACCATGTGAAATAAAAAAGAAACTTGGGATCTTCCATCATACAATGAAACAGAGTAAAACATACAATGAAACACAGAAAAACTGGACAAAAGAAGAACCAAATGTCAGCAGGCAGGGCAAACACCACATCTGGTAGCTTATGTCCTGTATCCTGGCTGAGTGGTGGTATCATCTGAGCTCCATCAGACGTGGGCATCTCTTCTAGTTTATTCTGTTGCTGTGATAGACACCAAGCCCAAGAACAACTTAGGGAGGAGAGGACTTATTTCATCTTACAGGTACACACAGTCCATCAGTGATGGAAGAGACTCAAAGCAGACCCCACAGGCAAACTCACTTCCTAGTCCATGCAGCCTTACGTCTGACGAGGGAACAAACTCACAGCCAATGAGGTACAGCCGTGGCGGTGGAGGAGCACTCCAGGTGAGCGTATGGGCAGCTAGCTCTCTTATGTGGCCCAGAACTGCCTTGCCAGGGAACAGTGCTGCCCATAGTGGGCTGGCTTCTCCTACTTCAATTGCCAATCAAAAGCATTTCCCACAGACATGTGCATAGGCCAATCTGATCCAGGCACTCTCTCAGCGTAGACTTTTCTCAAATGACTCTATGCTGTGTCAAGTTCAGTTAAAGGGGACAGCATCCCTCACCCTATAGACTTGCTGTATGCATGGCCTCTCTTATGCCAGTTTCCTTGGTGAACCCCATGTTTCTGACATCTCCAGCATCTCAAGGTCTTCACTGTAGATTAGCCTCACCATTACTGTCTCACACATCACTCAGCCAGGGGATCCCTGCAGCAAATCCAATCCAACTACACATTGTCTTTTCTCAAATATCTGGCCGCACACATTTGTGAATCTTCAACTCTTGAATTCTGGCAGGACGCCTCTGAAGCTCTCCTCTATTAAGGGAAGTATTTCAAATAGATCTGTAGTCTTCTACCCCCAAGCATAGCATGGGTAGAGCATCACCCTCAGGGGGTCTTTCCTATTGTCTGCATGCAAACTGTTCATGTAGTTTCTCTTTAATGCTACCCGCATCTTTAGAACCCATAGCCATTCTGTTTGCACTTGCCTTTCCTGAAACTTTAAACACATCCATGCTGCTTTACTGGCTAAGTGTAATGTTTTCCACATATTTCTACTCCAGATGTGAACCATAAGCCTTCCCCAAAGCATGCGGTAAAAACCATGCCACCACATAACTCATTGCTTTTAAATTCTGCCTCATTCACAATTTCAGAACACAGACAAAACCTAGCCATATTCTTTACTGGTAGTAGTAGAATGCAGGGCAGCTGTCACCTGGTGCCTCCCGACAGGGTTCACTGCCCATCATTCAATCTGCATTCTTCTCCTCTGAACTCCTATCAGAATCACGCCCTGAGCATGGCTCACACATTCTGAGATTCCTCTAGCCTGATCTCTAAACCCTCCCACTTTCCTCCTGAAGATATGGTCAGTCTCATCCCAGCCACAAAACCACACTCCAGTGGACCAAGAGTTACTTGTTTATCACTCTGACCAGTACATGGTAGATACAACTTCCATACGGATATGCCCTGGCTCCTGCCTTTAGATTTCAGCCAGTCACCACACAGAGCCCACGGTAGAGCTTCCCCTTCCACAGTGGCAGGGGCATGAGCAGAACTTCCCATCCCCGTGAGCCAGGAAGCAGAGAAGAGCTAGCACCAGAGGCCAGGCTGTCACCTTCAAAGGCCCTTGTCATGTGCTTTTGCCGGCCATACAACACCCCTTATCCTGGCCTCATAGAATAGCTCCATCAGCGAAGGGGCAAGCATTCAAAACACAGTCCTGTAGAGAACGTGACACCGAAGTAGCCCAGGTTGGCAGACAGCCACAGCAGGCAGAGAAAGGCAGACACAAGTTTTTCCCAAGAAGCCCAGAGGCTCTGACATGCCCCTAGGCTCAAGACTGACACAAAGGAGAACATATTTCTTTTGTGGGAGGCCACCAGTTGTGGCCTTTTGTCCCAGAAGCTTTCAGGTACATTTCTTGGACCTTGCCACACCTATATGCTCCTGAAAGAGGAACAGCTTCGGAGTCCAGATACCCAGAGCAGCGGTTCTCAGCCTTCCTAACACAGCAGCCCCTTAATATAGTTCCCATATTGTGGTGACCTCCAACCATAAAATTAACTTCTTTGCTACTTCATAACTGTAATTTTGGTACTGTTATGAATTGTAACATAAATATCTGATATGCAGTCCCCGTGAAAGGGTTGTTTGACCCTTCAAAGGGGTTATAACCAATGGGTTGAAAACCACTGCCCTAGAGTCACCTGGGGAGGCTGGATGTGAGGTTATTGGCAACATTAGGATTCCCCCACCGGTGCAAAGAAACCTGAGGAAAAAGGCGTAGCCTCTGAGCTGATAGGGCCTTCGGCTGCTGCCCTGCTGGCCAGCTTCCAGCAGGGAACATCCCCTGCACTGCAGAGGGAACCTCTGAATGAGTCAGCTTCAAACCTCCAGAGAGGGGATGGAGTGGGGTAAACGAGGCTGTAAAGTATGGGTTCCCAGGCCCCTGAGCAGTGATGAGCAAGGGCACTGGGTGCGAGGCCCACACACCGCTCAGAGTTTCTAGGAATGCCACACTAACTGGCTCCCGTGAAACAGTATCAGCGAACTGCCCCTCCCCTTCTAGATTAAAAAGGAATATGGCAGCATGGCTGTCCCTGGGTGGGAGATTTTATTTGTTTTCATACATTTTCTGTATTTGCCAGGATTCCTATAGTGGTGATGTGTTTCTTCGAGAGTGGAAAGTCTTTTCCTTTAAAGGGTCTCGATTAATAGGACAAACACTGAAGCCTCCAGGCCATGAGCGTCCATCACTGAGGCTGAGACTGTGACTTGGCTCTGTGCCAACATGGGTGACTTCCTGGCAATTGCCAGATAGGACGGAGCAGCCTGCGGGCGAGACACGATTATCTGCTGGCATCCAACCAGTGATTCATGGCTTTGGATCAACAGTTCTCAGCTGATCTTCAGGTCACCGCCAGGCCCCTGCTTTTGTGATGGTGGGAACTGTCAGAACGGCTGTGCTGGGGTTAGAGGACAGAGAAATGTTAGTCATAGTTTTGCTAACGTTAAAACTTAACCATGACAAACTCACTACACTGCAACACGGATAATACACTCTGATAAAGAACATAAATATTTTCCAAATAAAAAGAGTGAAGTAGCACTACTTAAGAAGATTATTTATTACTTTGTGTGTATGTGAACAGAAGTGTGAGTGTCAGTGGTGTGTCCCTGCACCACATCACATGACTGTAGATCAGAAAACAACTGACAGGTGTTGAATTTCTCTTCGTGTGGGTCCTGGGTGTAAGTCTGGGCAGCAGGTACCTGTACCTGCTGAGCCTTCTCGCTCTTCCTAATTTTTCCCTTAAAAACAGGTTTTCATATCTGTCTAGTGTAGGGTTTGCCAGGAGACAGCTCGATTCTTTCCTGCTGCTTTTGTGTCCCATCCATGGTCAGAGTGTGTTTGCCACAAACGGTGGCTTCACACAGGCTGTGGCAGGAGGCGTGAGGAGAGGTCAGTAGAATCTGTCGATAACTGTGGATGCCGTGCTTTGAAATGAACTAAAGCTTGACATGTTAGTGTATTCAGCAGTTCAAAGGACATTATGAAGGTACATTAGGGGCAGAGCACTTTTTATTACATGACAATCTAAAACTGCCTGGACCTTGAGTGAATTTTGATAGTGATTTTTGTAGAGCACACTGGTTTGCTACCCTGTGTGGTCTCCCTTGTGTGGCCTCCCCAGAGCCGAGGCATCAAATCACATCAACACACCAGCCTAGAGGAGGCTCTCTCATGCTGGTGTTGCATGTAGCTCACAATGTGAGGTTTTTCACAGTTCTAATTTCTGATTTGTGAGCTTGGCTGTTATCATTGGCATAGTTTTATCTGCTACCTTTTTTGAAGTCAAAGTTTCATTTTGTTCATTCTAGAGGAAAAGGTCTGCTAAATACCAAGTCTTATTAAATACAGTTTGATCTCTGTTATATCCTGCACAGTCCCAGGGACAGACCTGACTGGGGCAATAAGGGATTGAAGAAGTGAGAGAGAGACACACACAGACAGACAGACACACAGGCATGCAGACAGAAAGACACACAAGCATGCAGACAGACAGACACAGACAGACAGAAAGGCTGACTTCAGGTACACTGGAGTCTCTGATGGAGAAACCACAGAACTCTCTGAGCTCAGTGTATTTATTACATGAGTGAAACAGAGTTGAAGGGTTATAGCATACAGCTGAAATGACAGTTTATCTGTAATTACACACAGATAAACAAGGAGGCAGGGTTTATGGGATGCAGCTGGATCAAGCAGGTGGGCTCGACTCTGGCTCAAAGTGGATGAAAAGAGGACTCTGTAGTGAAAACTGGGTGATGGAACTGGTCCGTGGGATGCCGAGTTTTGCTGGTACAAGACAACGGGACTTTCCTATGGGATGTTGAACTGGGCCCGTTCAAGGCAATGGAACTTGTCCATGGGATACTGAGAGCTATGCTGGTACAAAGCACTGGAACTGGCCTACGGGATGCTGAGCTGTGCTGGTTGGTACAAGGCCATGGAACTGGTCCACTGAGTGCTGCCCTCTAATGGACCAAGGACAATGGAACTGATCCAATGACAATGGAAGCAACAGATCATTCCCATGAGCATCAGGCTGTGCACTTGAATACCCAACGAGGTAGAGGACAGTTAAGGGACAGGGGCACAATGACCTCTAGACCTGCTTTCAGCAAAATGTGAAAGGCTGTTTTAATTCTCAGATTGCGAATTCCAGCAGCTATTTATTTCCTAGCTGGTCCTAGCTTCCTCACTGCTCACTGTTCTTCATGGTCATTACCTTCCTTCCCAGGCAGAGGGAAGCATATGGAGCTCCCTGCAGATTTGTGTCCAGTGAGATTCTGTTCCTTTGTGCATGACAGGCCCTTGACCTCTAACCTCTCTGGTCAGCAGACTTTATTCCTTCCTGCAGGAACCTGACACACTTGTATTCATGGCTCAGATGGTGGGTCCCTGGGGACCAGCATGTGTGTGTCTGGGTTATCCTTCATGCCAGACATGGAGGATCTTGATTGAAGACACAAATTACATTAAAAGAGGGATGGAAGAAGGGTTTTTGTCTTAGCCTGGAAAACTTGCATATCCCATTTGTTGCTGTTGGTAAATATCTAAAAATTAATATTAAAAACCCTAATTTTTTTAGTACTTGTTAATTCTTGTGGTGTAAAAATCCACCATGGTTGATGTCATTGGTTGAGACTGTTGGGTCTCAAAAACTGGCACCATAAGTTCCTTCCCTACAGGTCAGTGCACAGCCCTTCAAGGAGGTCTGTAGAGCTGTGGCTTGAGGCTCAAGCTCTTGCCATGTCAATTCACAAGGTGACAGGACTGGAGTGGAGAGTGTCTGAGTCTATTCCATGAAAAGTCCCGGATTCTGGAGACCCGACAAAGGAGAACAGAAGTGGAGTTTGCCCCTGCAGAGCAGCGGTTTCCATCGCCATTTCTCACATCCTTGGTTTAGTCACAGGCTGCCAAGTTTTGTTGTCTGGAATGAGCTCCCTGTGCTGAGCAGCCAGCCCTCTGCCTGAACAGAGGCAGTGGGTTCTCTGACAATCCAGGCTTCTGCACACCCTTCCCACCTTGGGCTCACATTTGTATTTGGAGTTTCTGCCCTCTCTTCTCTCTGCGCTGAAGACCCAGACTCCTGACCCAGCCCATCAGCAAGCCTCATTTATACTTTTTGGCAGAGCTAGGGTACAAGGACATTTGGGTAAGTGAAAGACTTACTTCTACTTTTTGACTACCTCTAGGTTTCCTCTAAAGTGAAGCGGCACCCCCATGTACTTGTGGGGATTACCAGCCCTGGCACAACATCCTGTCCTGGGCTTGGAACATTTCAGTTGGGCTCTGGATCTCAGGAGCAGGACAGAGACCAGGAAAAGTGGCTTCCTACCTCAGATCCGCACACACATCAGAGTATTGGTACATTTCAGAGCTCAGGGTCAAGTCTGGACCAGGGGAGGAGCAGGTAGGCATGGCATATGTATCTGGGCCCAACGGTGACAATGATGGTCTTGGGTCCATGCTGTCTTTTGAAGGGAATGAGGTGCCTGCTGCTGTTTGGAGTGGAAATGGGTTTGCCCTGCTGCAGGAGGGCATCACCTCAGGTTAGGGCATCAGAAACCAAGCCAGGAAAACCTAAGGAGCAAGCTACTCGGGCAGGTCTAAAAGGTGGATCAAGGCCCTTGGAAGGTGTGGTGGCCTCTGTGATACCATCTTGACAGCTCTTCACTTTGACAAGTGTTCTACCACCCATCAGGAAGGCCTGAAAAAAAGGCTATAAGTAAAGGTATATGGCCTGGTAGACACAGGAGCTGGGACATAGGGACAGTTGTACCAACCCAAACACTGAGTTGGGGGCTTCAGAAGCGGCCCCAGGCACATTCTTTTCAAGTCTTTTCTTGCTTTGCTGTGGAGCTGCTTCCCAAGAGAGCTCCTTCTAAGGACCCAGGACCCAGGGCTACTCTCCCCCTGAGTTAGTCTAGGTCCTGGTTAATCAAGCCACCCGTGGAGAAATGTCAAAAAGAAAGAAGAGGAGGAGGGAAAGGGAAAAGAGTGAAGGACAAAGAGAAAGAGGGGAGGAGAGAGAGAAGGGAATAGGAAGAAGGGTGAAGGGGGGAAGGAAAGATGGAAGGGAGAAGACAAGGAAGGTGGAGGCAAGGAGATAAGGAAGGAGAAAGGGGAAGAGGGAAGGAGGAAGGGGAAAAAGAGAAGGAGAGAGGGAGAGCAGGAAGGGAAGAGAGAAGGATGGGTATAAGAATTCCCTAGGAACTCATCTTCTCCCAGGGCCCAGGCTGTCACTCAGTTTCTCTGCAGCCTTCAGAACATCATGGAATTTTTTGCACTGATGCTTTCGTATTTTACATTTAAAGCTTTTCCCTTGAGCTTGGTCTCCTGGGATCTACTCCACTTCCTCAGACTGGTCCCAAAGTTGGCACCATGTATCCTTTAGTGAGCAGCTCACCAAAGGAGCTCAGTCAGCTCAAGGACTCTATAACTGTTGCCCACATCTCTGTAGGAGTTTGTGGTGGGCTTCTGGGTTGGAGGACAGAGGCTGCACATGGGCCAGGTCATCAAATTGTTTGTTTGCTGGGAAGACCTGGTACCCAGCTGCTCTGACTTGAGCTCCTTCAGTCTGAGGAAAGCCGTACATTTCCCGTGTTGACTCTGCTCACACTCCTCCTGAGAGAGCAAGATAATGTAATTAACTTTCTTAGTCTCCCAAAGACACAACTTTCCAGGATGAAATGCTGAGAAGTGGACTTGGTAGGAATCTGGACCTAGCTTGGCAATCAGTTTATATGGAAGGAAGATTTTTAGAGTCAAGTGTTAGACATCTGGACCTCCTGCCCTTCTTTTTCTCTGGGGCACACTGTACCTCTTTAGTCACCCTAGAAGTCACACCCTGCAGGCTGCCACTGCATCCAACAGAACCTTCTATATTGACAGAAGTTAGGTTCCCTCATGCCACTCTTTCCTCAAGTAGTTATGTGTGGTTACCCAATAGGACCTTTGCGTGGCCAGCTTGCCAGCTGTCTACCTAAGCCATTAAGCTAGATGACTCAGGTACCTGCTGCTTTCAATGAGGGTGGAAGTGACCTTGTGGAACACACAGTTGTGTGTCTCTTGGTGCTGATGTCACATGGGACCTTTGTGTGCTCTTCCCGGAGGAAGCACTCAAGATCACCAGGGTCAACTGGTGCTTCTCCTGTTCTCTGTGGTTGCTGCTATAGCCCATTTATTCACCCCTGGTGACAACCACTACCTTCGCTGGCTGGGCCATCCTGGGAGTCTCTCCCATGCATGGGGAAGGATGACTTTCCTCCTTTCTTCACAGCTCAGTCAATTCCATGAGTGTTGGTGACTACCCTGGACTGGGGACATTCAGACCGCAGGATATGCATCTTGGCTCCACAGTAGCCTGTGACTATCTGAATGGCGAGGAGTTGGGGAAAGGGCTGGACGGGTCTTCTGAAGCTTGACTGAGTCTTCCTCAGCCTCTGCCACTCTTACATGCTCCACATGGTGTAGATGGTCTCCATCGCATCACTCCCTGGCCCCCTCTACATCCCTCCACAGTACCAGAAAACTCCTTTGAGCTGCCTCAGGCCTGCACCTGCCAGGCCCCACAATCATTCCTCCCCTGCTTTGTTCTTCCATGATGCCCCAGTCTGAACTGTATATGAATCTGTCCCCTGAAGTCTTCCAAAAAGAATGCAAGCTCTGTGTGGGAAGGGCTGCTGGTCTCTCTGTCAGGAACACCTGACACTTGAGAGGCTCAGCTGATGGAGTGTGCTGAGCCACTGGATCTGCAGAAACAGCATGTAGCATCTGCAAGGCTAGGTTCTGCCAGGGCTTCCCAGCAGAACATAGATCCCTTTGAACCTGCTGAATGATAGCAGAGTGTTTATCTCTTGGAAGAAGTATAGGGAAGCAAAGAGAGACAGATCCAGTGGGCTGCAAACAAGGGCTTCTTCCTGGAGTCCCACCTGGGTCTGACACACTCAGAAATAGTTTCACTGGCTGGACCAGAAGAGACTGGGAGAGCTGAGAGGAAGGTACCATCTCTGTCTCAGAGTGTCCACAACGAGTGACCTGACCAGCATGGGAGGGGCGGGAGAGGGGTGTCCACTTCAAGACAAGGTTCTACACTTTGGAAGGGTACTTTGGGAAGAGTCACCAGAAATGATACCCTCAGACTGGTCTGCAGACAGGACAGGAAACCCAGAGCAATGCAGCCACCTTGAGCCTGGGTTGAATTCCGGGTTGTTGGAGAAAGGTCTGAGAGGCAGAGAGTACTCTGAGCTCGCCTGGGCAGAGAGTAGTCACCAAGAACCCACCCCAGCCCTCTACCCTCCCACTGGGCCAGCATGAACCAGCTCTTCCGAACTAGGGAGGGAGAAAGGACCGTGCAAGGGGCTGGCAGCACAGCCTGCCATGAATATGCATGAGGGAGGTGCCCCTCTGGGGCCATTCCCACCCGCCAAGGCACTTATCTTTGGTGGTGAATAGGGTGCTATTGTGGGCAGGGCTTCAGAATTTTAATGACTTGCAAAATATAGTTAATTATGTAAAAAGACATCTTCTGCACTTTTTCATGTAAATGAGACAAATTAATTGGCGCTCAGTAGTTTTGAGAGCCGCCTAGTCTCAGGGGGGAGGGGCAAGTCCTTGATGGTTCTGAAGTAGGTGCCTGCTGAAAGCAAGGTGAAAAGCAGACACAGAGAAGGGCAATTTCTGATCCATTTAATTAATCCCATCACTAAACCCGCTTAGGGTTTGTAACTCAAACCGTGAGAAAGCGCAGCCTGCGTGTTCTCGCGCCACTGCCAGTCAATGGGTACAGCCCACAGACCCTGTGGGCTGCGGGGAAAGGCTGGGAGGGGGCAGGGCCCTGGGCCACCAGCTCCCCCAACCCCCCCACCCCACCCCCATCCTTAGCCAAGTTCCCAACAGTGGCTCTGAAGATGACACCAGGGGCATGAGGGGCAAGTCCGCATTGGCTTCAGGTGAGACAGAAAGTTTGAGTGGCAAAATCAGCCACTTTCAAGGTCTTGAAAGGACATTTCTCCAAAGATATACAAGTGGCCAGTGGGCACAGGAAGAGGTGGAGCATCACTGTTCACCACAGAAAAATTCCACTTCCTGCTCGCCACGATGGCTATGATCAAGACCACAGAACACAAGTGTCCATGAGACTGGGGGAAACTGGATTCTCAGGGTGCTGCTGTTTGGGGCTGTAAGGTGATGAACCCACTGCAGAATGCAGGTTGGTATTTTTAGGACTCGTTAGACCACATGCCCTAACGACTCTCCTTTGGCACGTAGACCCGGGAGCTCTGAGAGTGGGTGCACAGCGCTCAAGCAGCATTGTCCACACGAGGCAAACAGCCCACCTGACCATCAGGGGACATATTATCCGGCTATGCAAAAGAAGAAAATTCCGCTACTGAAGAATCTCAGGGACACAGTGGAAAAAGAGAGTCACAGAAGGACACAGGAGAGAGAGAAAGCACAAGGGTGGCTGTTGGGGAATATAGAAGTTTTGGTTGCAGAAGGAAGTACTTGGTGCTACTGTACTGTCCGGTAGAGGTGTTGTCTTTAATCCTGCCCCTTTAGCAGCATTATCTGCAGGAGTTCCTTCAGCCTCCATGTCCTGTCTGGCCTCAGCAGAGCGGCCAGAGCACCAAGGAAACACAGGGACACCCTGGGCCTGCCCCCTCCTCCTGCGCTGGCAGCCTCAAGGGCTCACTTTACACATTCCCAGATCCTAATCAAATCACACCTCTGCCCCACTTGGCTCATCTTTCTCTGAAGCCCCTTGGCCAAAGCAGCCTGACTGAGGAGGCAGCCTGGAGGCCCGCTCCGCATGGGAAACAGCATGGGCGAGCTGGCAACAATGGGCTTCTATCTCAGGAGAAACCCGAGCCAGTGTTCTCAGGGCCAGGCTGCCCCGCCGGGAGTGGAACCTGACCCACACTTGCTGCTGTAGTCTCACTGGCCTTGAAAAGACGAAGACTGGAGGAAGGGTCTTGGGGTAGGCAGTAGGCAATGCTGGGATGTGCCCTTGGGTGTGGATGCTCTGCTTCCTTCTGGGTTACAGGCCCTGCAACCCTGGGTTCCCATCAGAACCTTGGAGACAGCATGTGGCCCCAAGCAGCAGGCAGCCTTGTTGCCAACCAGGTGTGTTGCCAGAGCCCTACAGAGAACCAGCTGCTGCAAAGCATCCAAGCCAGAGGCTTGCAAAACTGACTTAACCTTCTAATTTCTACCATGGGCACCTGCCTGAGCTGGGGTTCTACTCAGCCTCACGGGCTGTCCAGGGAATAGCTAGGGCCTCAGTTCTCTGTGACAAGACTGAGCCTACAATTGCCTTCTAAGGACAGCCAGGCCAGACAAGCTGAGGGTGGCATGGCCCCACGGTGTCAGGTACACACCTGGAGCTGGCCAGCGCTTTTATAGGCCTAATGGAAGCTCAGGCTGTCAGAACTGCCTGGGCCGCTCCTCTTTCTGAGGCTGGAGCAGAGCCTGGAAAGGGTTCCTCCCGGCCAGCCAGGGCAGCACTGCCCGTCTTGTTATGCTTCTCCTTTCTCTATAGTTAAGGGTTCTAGCCAGGCGGTGGCAGCACATGGCTTTAATCTCAGCACTTGGGATATTAGGCCAGGCAGATTTCTGTTCGAGACCAGCCTGGTCTACAGAGGGAGTTCTAGGATAGCCAGGGCTACACAGAGAAAACCTGTCTGAAATTTAAAAAAAAATTTTTTTTGTCCCTCAGCACTGGCTCTGTAAGCCAAAAGGCAGAGCATCCTGGCCAGGAGTCACCTTTCATACCACAGTGTTACTAGCACCTCAGGTCCATGGCTGGGCAGAGGTTGCTTGGTGAAGATGGTCATGGTCTGTGCTCACACCCATGGAGCCCCTGAGAACTGCCTGCAGTGGCCTGTTCCACCCGAGGGGCACTCAGGCCTCCTGCCTGTCTCTTCAGATAATCACACCTGGAAATCAAGCTAAACACTAGCCACATCGCATACAGTCTCCACCACGAACATGAACATGCACTATAGAGCCACTCTGCCTTCCCCTCACGGGAGAGTGAGCGTATGTTTATGCATGTATGAACGTAAGCCATTCTTTAACAAGGGTGTTGGCCTTCTTTGTAATAATGTTTGGAGTCCTACATAAATCAGAATAGATCGAATTCACTCACTTTCCTTTACCCAGTGCTCCTGGCATGACAGATGGGTTGCAGTTTGTCTCTCTGTGTACTGACAGAGCTGACTATCTTGGATCCATTTGTTTTGGGCAGGCACCCATTGCTGTCAACTCCAGAGGATGGACTTTCATGACTAGCTGTGTCTGTGTACTGTGGTCAAGCAGTACGCATGGGATAAGCACAGCACCTGCAAACCCATGGGCCCATACATGACTCATTTAGATGTTATCCAGCTGTCTCTGAGCCACTCAGCATGGGCTTTTGTGAGCACCTGCCCACTCTTTCTGTCAGCTCAGACATCGAGAACTGCAGCTCCCAATGATCTCAATGATTTGCTGGTTCCCCAGCAAGCTGGGTGTCTTTCTGGATCTGGTCCTCCCACATTATCATTGTGTTAGGGTGCATGAGACCTTGTTTTGTGATATAAGCAATACAGGACGGAGTTGGGCTCATGTGCAATGATGGCATTGTGATGAACCAACAGCCGAAGAGGAATGAAATCTGTCTTTGCTCAAGGGCGGAGGCAGTGCCATGGGCCATGGAGGAATCAGCGTTCTCTTGACCACAGAGAAAAGGGAGGGAAAGGCAGAGAGCTGCCTTGAAGGCTGGAGATTGCCAAGCTCCAGAACTTTCCACGGCACAGGACTCTGGGAGTGCTGTGCGTGCCACTGGCCGCTGCTCCTGTCCTTCGCCTCCCTCCCTTCCTTCTGTGCTGTTTGTCTTCTCGGTGGTGGTGGGAAGGAGGCACCGTATTCTTGGTGCAGCTGATCTTTTGGGTTTGATCTGTCGTGAATGTTTTCCTGCCCACTGGCCCTTGTCTTTTCACTTGAAATACTCACTGAAGATATTCTTCAGCCCCCAGAAGTCATTAATATTCATGAGCAATAAATGTCTGTCAATATTTCCCTTAGAACGTCTGGGCTCAGGGCCCGAAGGTACAGGACATCTTTCCAAGGTTACAGAATGTCCCATGTAGGAGTCATCATGCTCTGAGAGCCCCATTTTCACGGAAGAATCTGGGCTCAGTGGTGGCTTGGGAAACAGGGAGCTCTCAGCCCATCTGCCGTTGCCTTTACTTATTTATTTGTTTATTTATTTGCCTCTGCATTTCCTTGTGGTCAGGAGGCCACCAGTTCTTTCGTGTCTGAGTGTTGCATCAGCTCTGCAACAAGGCTGAATCTGGGTTCCTTTTATTCATTCTGTACTCCTGGGTCATGATGGTACCAGCACCCAGCTCCAAGGAGCCACTCAGTACCTAGCCCAATCCCTGCCTTTGGTCACTTTGGTGCAAGAAGGCCACTGCTGTTGTAGGCTAGGCTCTGAGTCCAAGGATAGTAGAGGCTGGACAGATAAACAGACATCTTTGGAGGCTCCTGGGCTATTTTGAAGCACAGCAACAGGGAGAGCTCGGGCAGTCAGTGTCTTTCTGGTTCTGGATGAGAGATGGCTCTTCCCCTCTCTGGGTTCTTGGGGGAGGGGAAGATGGGCTGCCCCAAAGCTGCAGAAACCCCACAGGAGAGGGTCTTGTTCCTTCTGCAGTACCAATGGGCAGCAGTCTGCAGAGTTCATGGCACCTAGGATGTTGGCTACGAGATCATGGCTGGGTCACTCTAGGACACCAGCTTGCATTGAGGTATCCCAGAGGCTGGACTCAGAACAGGCTCATGTCCTCCATCCAGGTTACAAGGGCCTGGAGGGTATGAGGGCAGAGTCGGGGCACAGAGTTGGGGTACAAGGCCCACCCCACGCCATGGTCTCCCAGTGTGAGACCCAGCTATTCCAGGGCTCACTTCTCAGTGTTCCAGGGTCTTCAAGGGCTGCTGTGCTGGTTTAAATGGTCTGGGCTGTGAGTGGCAGACTCCATGCTCCAGACTTCAGACTAAGATGTGGCCACTGTATTCCTCAGCCTCGGGTCCCAGCCTCCTCTCCATGTCCTGGGAATAACCCCTCATCAGCTTAGGGAGAATAATACCCTCTAAAGCTGAGCTCCACCAGGCCCTTCCATGTCCTCCAGACCCTGACCACATATTCATGAAGGTCCCCCACTGTCAAACCATGAAAGTGCACCTATTTCTACCCGAGACCTGAAGGAAGGACCCCCTCTTCTTCCACAACAGCACACAAATCCCAGGAGCAGCTCCTTGCATGGCCTGCCCCTGGATTGGTCCTCAGGCCTGATCCTCAGGAAGCCTGCCATAAAACCACTCACAAAATGAAACTGAACTCAAAATGGAAAAGAAACAGCACTGGAAGGCCATAGCTGAGATGATGCATCGGTTAATTAAGAAGTTAGGTAAATTATACAGGTCTGCTCATCTCAAAGAATACCATTATGTGTCTTCATAAGGAAGCCGCAGAGGGGAAGGACAGACACACTGTCAGATTCCAGGCTTCTCACAGAACTGCTGACCTGCTTTTGCAACTCAGGCTCAATTCAAACGTTTAGTTGAGTAGACAAAAATCCATAGGATTTTTGGGTTCTGTGGCTGGCTGGTTCTTAAAAGGAAAATAAGGTCTGGTCAGCTGCTCAGGAGCGGCAGGCTGGAGCTTGCATGTTGACTCAGGACTAGCTTTTGAATGGTTCCCCTGCTTCTGCTTCCACCCAGACCCAGAGACCCATCAATTAGTAAGAGTGTGGGCTGTATGTCATGGCCTGCTCAGGTAGGTTTGTAGCTTTTCCCTGGCCTGGGTTAAAGCAGTCAAGCAGGTTCTGAATACACCAATGAGCAAGCCGTCCCTTGGGAGGTGACAAATGCTAGAGAAAGGCAGAGGGAGGCGCTGTGGTGGGACCAGGTCTTTCGGGAGCTCGGGGTTGTTTGAGGTGCTGGAATGTCACATGGGGTGGGGGAAGGTGACTGGCACAGCCTGAGGGCATGTCTTCCCTTTGACTTGGCATCCCCAAGCAGCAGATCCAGACTGTTCCAAGATTCTGGCTCTTGGCTTGCCTGGAGATGCCAGCTATGCTTAAAATCCAGGCGAGACAAGCCTGGCCCACGGAGGGGTAGTCAGCAGCAAGCTTTTCCTCAGCTTCCTGGGTGACCCCAAAGTTTCACCAGGGTAGCACTCTCCTGAGGTGCTGAGCCAGTGGGGCAACAGGCTGGCTGGGGTGCAGATAGCCCACTGAATGCTCCTGTGGAAGAGAAAGGCTCTCCTATGTGAAGCTCCATTATGGGCCCTATGTACCCCTACGTCAATCTTCAGAGGCCTTGTTGAGCTGGGAAGGCCTGATCTCAACCAGTGTGTCATGTCACTGTCACCTGTAGAGGAGTGTCCTAGGTACAGGTATTCTGCAGGTAGGCACCGTGTGCCGTGTGAGTACTGGCTATTCAGAGCCACCTTGAGGTCCTTGTCACAGACTGTTGCTGGACTGTTCAATGGGTTTCCCACCAGACTGGTTCACAGGACACAATGAGGTCTTTCTATCCATTGTTCCGATTCTCTGGCTTTGAGCATGTCTCAAAGCTCAGGGGGCATGGACCTCTACATCTGTTCAAGGACACCTAGCCAGAACATTCCCCATTGTGACCCTAAAGTAGTTTTGCTTGGATTAGAACCTTCCCATGGCATGCCATAGCAGGTTTTCTATCACTGTACTGCAGCCAAGCCCAAATCATATTTCATTGGTTTTCAATAATGGCGTTGTCAACTTGCCAATACACTCCTGTAATTGGGCCAGCAGGAAGCCTGCAAAGGAGGCTCCTCCATGCTTGCCTGGAGGCACAGAGGACCTGTGAAAGGCAGGGCTGTATCCAGGCTTGCTGCTGGTTCCATCCATCTGATAGCACAGGGGACAGTGCCCATACAAGCTGGGAGCCACCCACTTTAGTCTAATGGACACAGATGCAGGGTAGGTCTTTGCTACTGATGTTGCCAGCATTTCTTGGGTTCAGTAGCTTACTTAAGTCAAGTTATTTATTTCTTTCCTCCCTCTGCCAGGATACAGGCACCGACCAGATCGCAAGGAAGTGGTTCTCAGCATTTGTCCCTCTGCTGAGCTTGCTGCCCGAATGCTTTCATTATGCTAATCTCGGCCAGAGACAAATGCTACAGTTACTAGGAAAAACCACAGTTCTGACAGTTTTTCTCAAATTTAAAAGTAAGAATTCAAGTCTTTCCCTGGTTTCAGTGCAAAGCTACGGCTCTCAAGTTCAGCGCTGCTTTGCTGAGTGTCTTAAATGCATCCAGATCTTGTTACTGCCAGGGAAGGAAAACTTCCAGGTGTCCTGCACCCAGGCAGAGTCACAGACATTTTCAGCTTCCTGGAAGCTTCCTTCGTACGTCTCAAGAAGGTTCCCCTATCCCAGCATCCATCACCAAAGCCAGTCTTGCTTACAAACACACTTTATACATGGAACAGCATTCCATTTAGTGTGAGGCTTCACTGAGCAGCAGGGTGTTGGTGGGCTCCAGCTTGCTGAGGTTTGGGGGGTGTCTCCACAGGCTCATGCTTTGATCCCCAGCCTATGACGCTATTTGACAGTCTGGAAAGCCTTTAGGGTGTGGGGCCTGGCTGGCAGTAAAGCAGGCCTTTGAAGGTCAGACCCATTTATGATTCTGGCCTATTTTCTCTGCTTTCTGATCGATGACCATGGTGTGAACAAGTTCACTGCAAGCTTCTGCCATGAAGATGACCCAGCGAGCCTTCCTTGTCACTACCACAGACTGAGCCTTCTGAACTATGTGAGGATGGGGACAGGCAAGGCTAGGAGCAGGTGGCCTTATCAATGTGTCTTTTTTTTTCTCTTGCTGTGATAAAATACAGTGACCAAAGCAATTTAGAGGAGAAAGTGTTTTTGATGTTTTGTATTTCTCACAGTTTTTGGTTGTAGTCCATCCTTGCTGGGAGTTCAAGGCTACAGGTGCTCAAAGCAGCCAGTCACAGTACACTGGCAGTCGAGAGCAGAAATACTTGCATGTTACTGCTCAGCCTACTCTCTCCAGCCCATGAAAGGGTCCCACCCACATTCAGGGTGGGTGAACTTCCCAGCTCAATCTAACTGAGACAGTCTCTTATAAACCTGTCTACAGTCTACCCTAATCCAGACAGTTCCTCTAAGGAGATTGTAGTTTGTGTCCAGTTGACAGTTAAGACTAACCATCCTGCCTTTAATCCTAGCACTTGAGAGGCAAAGGCAGGCAAATCTCCATGAAGGTGAGGCTAGCCTGGTCTACATAGTGAATTCCTGGCTAGGCAGGGCTACACAGTGAAATATTGTCTCAAAAAAATAACAAATATATAAATAAACAAAAAAACTAACTATCACACCATGAGAGACAAGAGATTCCACCAGGCTCTCTGCAGGTCTGGACACAGGAAATACCATGAGGGCTTTGAGGACCAGAGAAGCCATACTGTTAGAGTCTCCTGAAACTTGTCTCATGCCTCAGTTTCCCCAGTATCCCAGGCTTGGCCCTTTTTCTCAGCCATCTCTCTGATCACTGCTAGTAGAATTTGGTAACCTCAGCTAAGTGAGGGTCCTGCTACCTGAGGCTAACTCACACACTTAGCTCTTCCTGACTGTACAGCATGGATGGACCCTATAACTTCTCCATTTCTTTGTATTCTGGGATGTGATATATATTTGACAACAGTCTACACTGGTAGCAAGAGGCCAAGCCTTTAGGCCATTGTGAAAGGCCAACATTTCAGATCTCTAAGGCCCTGGCCGTTGTGTCCTGCAAGTTATTTGATTCATTTATGAAATGCAAGCAGCAGCCATTCACCCAGGAAGCTCAGCCTTTATATCTGTGATAAGTGAAATGTACCCCATTCTATACCCGGTTTTTGAGGGAACCATTACTTCAGATTTGTATTCATGGCAAGATGTAATCCATATATAAAAACAGTGGATTTTTTGTTTGTTTTGTTTTGTTTTGATAAGCAGCACTCAACTCAATTTTTAAGTGCAGACACAAAAGGCTGGATGGTTCTGCATCGTGGGAGACACCTGAAAATACCATCTATCCTGAACTAACCATGAGGCACATACTGATGATTCTTTCCAAAGCAGAAAGGGTAACACCTAGAAAAATTTAAAATATATCAAAGTAAATTGGGACTATGGAAACACAGAATAAAATCAAAACCAGGAAGAGCAGGCCTGACAAATACTAAACACGCCAGGTTGAGAAAAAGGTGCACCCTTCCCTAGACCCCAACAAGAGAAGGAAAACTAACCACCTTTGATGCTGTTGGCGCCACGGGCCTTCCGCCTGGCCAGCTGACGTGTGAGACAAGGAAACGGCAGAGGACCCTTGCCTACCCCCATTGCTTCAGCTCAGCACGTTCCCTGTCTTTGACATGGCTTGTTACAGTTGTTCTCTGTCTGTCCATCTGTACACTCATCTGTCTGTGCATTTTGACCTCCCATCTGTTCACCCATCCATTTGTTTGTTGGAGACAGGCCCATGCTTTGCCTCTCTAGTCCTAGGACATTTTAAATTTGAAGGAGGGATTCTTTGGTCCTGAGGCCTGGCTGAGGATGGCTGTCCACTCAGAAACACCTGAGCTGACTCTTTGGGATGAAGCTGGATTGGATCCAGGGATACACCCTGTGGACGTGTAGTGGGGTGCTCAGGGTCCTGCCAGGTATCACACAGGTAGGAAAATGCCCAGATATTGGGTTATTTCCAGGCGTGTTGCGAGTGTCCCAAGGTATTCCATGGCATTCTAGGGTGTTTCAGGCATGGGCTGTTCACAAGAAATAGCCAGGGAAAGTCCAGGTTCTTTGAGCTGGTGTCACTAGGCACAACAGCCCTTCTTCAGGGTCACCAAGTCCCAGTGCTTGGCTCTTCTACAGAGTTGTAGTCGTGGTGACTGTTCAAGGACATGTCCTCAGTCCTCAAGCAGTTCTGGTCCTTGCCAGCATCATAGTTACTCAATTTTTCCCGATTTGGTTTTATCTCTGTGATCTGCATGGGGCCTGGATTTGACTGCATGTAACGGAGAAATGAATGTTGAACTGTATAAGGAAGACTATGCTTATCTTCTGTCTATGAAATAAGACCACATTTACATATTTTAAATATGTAATACATAAGATCTAACAATACGATTGTTACTATGATGCCTAAGTATACCTACGTACACACATGACAGAAACTGATATGGACAGAGGCTGCCTGTCCCTCTGACTCCTTGGCTCAGCTGTGGTTCAGGAACCTCACCCTTTCTGTCTCACTGCTTGTGTCCAGCAGACTTTCGTGTTGTCGCTGTGACAAATACTTGAAATAACGTCAGGGAGGAATGTGTGTTTCGGCTCCTGATTTCATTCAATTAGGATAGAACACCTCGCCTCATGGCAGATGGGAGTAGGGAGTGGGTATCAACTTCCAAAAGCCTGCCTCTTTCTCCTACTTCCCCTAGCCAAGCCCCTCCTCCGCTTTGTGCCACCTCCTCAGACAGTGCTACCAGCTGGGGACCAAACACTCAACACATGAGCCTGTGGGAGACATTTCATATTCATACTACAAAGTTCTGTTCCATCTCCAAAGGTCACAACCACCTCACAAGGCAAAAAGGACTTAATCTATCTCCAAGAATCTCTTAGGTCTTAAAATTTTTAACAAATCCAAAATTTCTCCTAAGACTCAAACTTTTAACTGTGAGCTCGCATAGAAGCCAAAACACGGTACACAACCCCCAGGCTGAGTACACAGAGTAAATGTTCCCATTCCAAGAACCTAGATGGACTAGGAGCACAAGAAACAGGGATGAAGCCATGCAAGACTGAAAACCAGAAGGAGAAAAAGAATCCCGTAGTTCCGGGTCTGGGCTGTGCCCTGTCGTGCCAGCTCCCAAGGGCTACAGTTGCTTCACCCCATGGCCCTGCCAGTCACAGCCTACGTGGACTCTGTCTTTGGCTGGATCCCCTCATGGCCTTCAGCTTTCCTTGACATTCGACATTCCTGGGGTCCCACTGGTGTGTCTATTGAGTCTTTGGGTGTGCTGCAGACCTTACAACCCTCCAACAGATGACTCAGCTTCTCGGGCTTTCTTTTGAAGTCTAGGTGGATGCTTCTGGGACCCTACAGCTTTTGCATTCTGCATGCCTGCAAAACTGGCATCACGTGGATGACACAAGCCTGCCGACAGCTTGAGTGGTAGCTGGGGAGCAACTACCACTTTGAAGCCAGTTGCAGCGGCTTCAAAGTGCTCAGATGGCAGAAGGCAGGGAAATATTTTTCTAGGTAGCCTGTGTGAACAGGCATCCTGAAGCTCTCTTCTCAAAGTCTTTCCAATGAGCTAAAGCCTTTTTATATCCTTAAACCTGAGGTGAAGGGAGGCTGGCCAATCCCTCAGATGCTCAGGACGCCTTTCCATTGTCCTAATGCAGAAGTACTTGGCTTATTTTAAGGTACAAATCTCTTTTACAGCATCATCTTCCTTGACCTCAATTTTAAATGTACTCATTTTCTGGCCAAAATGGATGCTTTTCAAATCTTTTTGTTCTTTTAAAAATTATTTTTAAAAAGTTATATGTGCACATATTTGCATGCATGTATATGGGTATCTGCACTCATGCATAGAATCCAGAAAAGGGCTTGGATCCCTTGGAACTAGATTTATGAGTGGAAGGTAAGCTGCCTGCCATGGGTGCTGGGAACCAAACTCAGGTCCTCTGGAAGACCACCGAGTCATCCCTCCAGGACCTCTTTCTGTACGTCTCTTTCCTCTCAGTTCTCACTATTAAACTGACTAAAAGCAGCCACCAAAGCCCACACATGACGGCTCATGCCTGCAATTCCAGCCCTCTGGGAGGCTGAGGAAGAAGGGCTTCCAGGAATTGAAGGCCAGCCTAGACTTCAGAGCAAAGCTTTCTCAAGCCTCCCACCTGTAAAAATCTCTATCTCAGGCATCTGTGTGTCCGTGCATGGACGTGATGGAGACAAGGTCCCCTGTATAGATAACCTGTACAGCGGAGTCTCGGTTCCCACTGGAGGCCCAAGCGCAGCCTTCTCTGTGCACACTCTCAGCATTCTGGTCTTTGTGGTCTTCGGAGCTCCAGCAGAATCACCCACAGGCAGTGCACACAGAATTCTCAGCAGCCTGCTCCTGAGAATGCTTCCATGTTCCTCCCACAAGCCAGTCCCCAAAGCGTAAGAACCACACGGTAAGGGTTAGTCACAGGGACAAACCACTTCTCTGGCACAGAGTTTCCATGTTAGAATCATCATTGCTGTGGAAACCATCTGAGAGAAATAAGGCAAGAAAGATCTATTGTGGTTCAGGGTTTCAGAGGGCTCCATCTGTTATGGTGAGAAGGATAGAGGGCAACATCCCATGTGATGGTGGCCAGGGCGAGGCAGGAATCGAGGGCCAGGCATTGTCTTCAAGAGCCCACCTCGGTGACCCACTCCTCCAGCTAGCCTCTACCTCCTAAGGTCTCCAGTGCTTTCTAAAACAAACCACCAGTTGGGACCAAGCATTTAACACAGCCTGCAGGCCACATTTCATATTCAAACCTCACACTCTTCTGCTCCATTTAGATGTGGCATTTCCCCTCATTGTTGCCACATTGCTTGTCACAACTCCAGGCACCATCCCTGTTTTCCAAGAAGGAAGAGAGATGAAGAGCAAAAACAGTGAGCCATTCCCTGTTGTCAGAAAAATAAAAGCTGTTCCCAGAAGCCTTGTGCAGAGGATCTCTGCTCAGGTTGCAACTGCAAGAAGTTGTGCAATGTATACCCCAAACTAGAAGGTGTGAGGATTGGAGGTGAGAGTGAGAGGGGGCAGTGAGCTCACAGGCTGCTTTGAGCTCTCCTTGGGGGGTTACAGGGACAGACAGATGGCCTCACATTCCCAGGACATTAGGGCTTATTCAGAGCATATAATCAAGGTCGTTATGCTTATTGAGACACGACTATTGTCTTAATTGGCACTGAAGTATTTAAAAAGGAATTTGCTTTTGCTTTTCTTCTTGTGTTCTGCCTGGTTCCTAATGCTGTGAACAAATATGATGTAACAGTAGACTGAATTATGGCTTGTTGAGGAGTGCTGATGGGGTGTTGAAAACATTATCTTTAAAAAAGATTATGGGTGTTCATCACAGACTCTGGTGTGAGGGACAGGCAGGGGGTTCTGTCACACCTGGGTGTGAAGGATGGACACAGGGCTCTGTCATACAGGGATCCTCTCATGCACAAACACTGGTGTGAGTCCTTAGAGAGCCTTGGGCTCTGCATACGGCATTCCTCGGGAGCCTGGGTTTCCACCCAATTGTCTTCGGCATGTGGACTATCAGACAAGGCCACTGTAAGAGAGCCAGTTTCTGATGAAACCTGCTAGTCTTCCTCCTCCGTATCCCTTCTGTGGTTACCTCTGCTTCCCATCCAAGGCCAGCCAGAAGCCACTGCACACAGCACTAGTACCCAACCCTTGAAAAGTGCTGCATAAGAACATTGCTATGATTTACTTCATGGCTTGAAGTCACCAGAGATTGGAGGCCTGGCTTGTCTGTCTATGGGATTCCGGGGTGCACAGAGAAATGAGATGGGCCAGGCTGCGCCAGAGCCTGTGGCGGCATTGTGTCTAACAGGAATGCTCTATCACAAGTCAGAAGACCCCAAATCAGCTCCCTCCTCCTGATGACAAGACTCCTTGGCCTTCTGGTCTCATGGCTGGAGAAGCCTGAAGTGACACAGTGTTAAGAGATTCCCCAAAGCCCATTGACCCTGGAGTCCAGGAATGAGCCATCATTAGGCTGTGTGGAGAGGGAAGTCAGCTTGACTAATGGCCTCAGACTCAGCCCTGAGCCATGGGTAGAAAAGGGCCTTTGGCAAAATGGGAGGTAGCTCCAAGATGGAATGCTTCCCAGAGAACTGAGGGAAGAGGAAAAAAGCAAGCTCACTGGGACAGAGACCTTTGCTAAGGCAGGAGAAAGAGGTGTCCAGTTGAGACCCAAACAGACAGCACTCAGTGGGCCAGCAAAGAAAACCCTGGACCACAGCTCCAGTTGCCAGGCTGGCAATGGCTTTGTTCACATTTCAAAGCTGGAATTGTCAATCAGGCACTCGGGTCAGCAAACCTGGGCAGTTAAAGAGAGAAGGGAATGTTGACATGCTAGTTCTCATTCGAGACACCAAGTACAAAAAGACAACTGGGCAATAGCCCAGACTGCTGAAGAGGAAAGTGTGCATAGCCCAATGCTCCTCTGATCCCTCATGCCAGGATCTGTGCTTGCGGCACAAGGTTCTGTGTCTGTGCTTCACAGTGTCCATGTGTGGCAGAGCCCCATGTCCATCCCTCACACAGCATGTGTGTTAGGACCTCTTATCCACCCTCATGCCAGGGTCTGTGTGTTGTAAAGACCCACAATCTTTTTTCTTTAATAAATAGATTGTTTTTCATGCATACCTTGGTAATACCAACAGTTCTCTAATTGAACTTATGACTTACTCAACAAGAGCAAAACCGTGCCTGATACCGGAAAACTGGCTTCTCAGTGCTAGAGAAGTCATGGTTATTGGAGAAGAACCTACAAGCACCAGTTCACTAAAACAGCATAATCCTTAACAACAATCTCTAAACACTTGTCCTTATAACCACAGGTGAGTGTAGTCATCACCATTGCAGAAAACTTACAACCAATCAACACCCAGAGTTGTGACTCCGATGCATGCACAAAACACACCTAAGGTCAGGGGTCATTATGGCAGAGGGAGCAGAAAGGTGGTAAGAGCCAGAGGATCAGGGAGTTTGCTGGGGGTTGTGTCCCTTAAGAATATCAGAAGCTACATCTACACAGTCTCACCAGCATGACTACAGAAACAGGAGCTGAGTGAGGCCAATACCAAATGGACATGCCAAAGTGGACAGGGAAAAAAGGCCCATGAGGCCTCAACCCTACACAAAGAACTATAGCCAGCTAAGGAAAGCTGGGAGTGGGAGAAAGAATTGTCCTCAAGGAAGAACATGCCAACTGCTTGTCCAGGGTCAAATAGTCAGCCCTGAACACATGTATCTAAGTAACACATATGAACTGAATAAGTAATATTTATGAATACATGTATATACACATATGCAGATAACAACAATGAATTTGAAGGCCCTGAATTTGAAGGAGAGTCGGGAGGGGTAATTGGAGGGCTTGGAGGGAGAAAAGGGAAGGGAGAATGTTGTAATTATGTTATAGTCTCAAAAATTAAAAGAAAGTTAAAATTTTGGTTATTTTTAAATTCCCTGTGCTGGCTAGTTTTATTTCAGCCTGTCACAATCTACAGTCATCTGAGAAGAAGGAACCTCTGTTGAGAAAATGCCTCCATAAAATTGGACTAGAGGGTATTTTCTTTCTTAATTAGTGATGATGTGGGAGCACCCAGCCCATTGTGAGGGGTACCAGTCCTGGGCTGGGGGTCCTGGGTTGTATAGGAAAGCAGACTGAGCGAATTATGAAGAAGCCAGTAAGCAGCATACCTCCATGGCCTGTACATCAGCCCCTGCTTCCAGGTTCCTGCCTTATTTGAGTTCCTGCCTCCGATTTCCTCAATGGAATGTAATTCAGGATACCAAGATATGTAAGCCAAATAATCCCTTTCCACTCCAAGCTGCTTTGGGCCATAGTGTTTTTGTTTTGTTTTTATAGTAATAGTTACCCTAAGTATACGCCCCTTAGCCCACCCTAGCAAGTCATAAATTAGTCTATGGTTCCAGTAATGGGGGGAAGTAAAAATGATGGTGTCAGATGAATGGTCTCATAGCTAGCATCAGACTCATTCTCTGGTGATAAACTTTGAATAAACAAAACCAGCCTTAGGGTTTAAGGTAGCCGTGTGCAGCCTAGCACAGACAGGAAGGAAAGAGGTTAGTTCTGAGGAGCATCAGGCTCCCCCGGCAGTAAAACCCATGCAGATGGGCAGGGCAGTTCACCTGGAGCATCTAAGGATGTTGTTTGTTTTTGTTTTTGTTTTAAGTTTCACCATTCTGGACCTAACCATTCTCCTTCTGCAGTATTACTGAGAGAAATTAAAGTGGGCACCCAGAAAAAGTTATGGACAAACATTTAGAACAGCTTTGTGGATAAATCTTCAGCTAGAAAACAGCTCAAAGGCCCTTGACGGGGGAATTGGACAAACACACAGGTGGCATCACACAACGGAATACTATGCAATACTGAAAACGAGCATGCAGCGTCATGGGAACAGGCTTCTTCCCAGGCTTGGGGACAGAAACCAGAGGCAAACAACTCTGTCCAATATGTCTATTTTAATGAGGTATGAAGAGAGGCAAAACCAATGGGTAGTGATGGGTACTGAAAGAGTGTGTGAGTCAGGGTCAGGGAAACAAGCAACCATCT
Source organism: Pachyuromys duprasi (assembly GCA_028658305.1). Classification (NCBI taxonomy): domain Eukaryota; kingdom Metazoa; phylum Chordata; class Mammalia; order Rodentia; family Muridae; genus Pachyuromys; species Pachyuromys duprasi. Next base: position 69,068,098 of record CM053751.1, on the reverse strand, counting down.
TTCCAGGGATGAGGCAGCTCAGCCTGAGATCAGCTCCTGGAGATACTGTGAGCCGTAGGACACTACAATGCAGCCTGCCTGCTTCTGCCTGGCCACGGCAACATAACCTGGCCATGGATACCAGCAGCAGGCCTAGCGTGCGGGCAGAGTTGCAAGCATACAGTCCTCCAGGCTTCTTGTTGGTTACATGGAGAAAAGGCTGTCTCCACCCAACCAGAGATCCACAGCGGAACTCACACATCTCTCAGGGCCCTTTAAGCTCTTGCTTCCTGCAAACTCTCATTTCAGTGTTAAAATTACCTGGCAAATTCCCTTCTCTCAGGTCTCAGGATGAGGATGAGGTATGGGGCTCCCCTGGAGAGACTGAAGGGTCCCCACCTGGGGCAAGTGTGCACTTCAAAGCATGAGAGGGACTGGGAAGGCCTGAGAGAACCACAGTAAGTGTAAGCTAGGGTCCCTGAAGTAAGGAGGACCTATTTGAGCTTGTGGAAGCAATCAGGGATGGTGTTCCATCCTAGCCTCCTTGTCTGGAAGGAGCTGACTCAGACAGATGGGGCGCCTTGCTTCCCTACTCGTGCCTTGAGTTGGGACTAGGGGTGGGGGCTGGGGCAGGGAACCAAGGGCACAAAGCTCTCTCTGTATCAGAGATAAGTCACAGCACTGCCTCTGTTGTGTTGTCAGAGAGCAAAAATAGACAGAGTCTCTCTAGACGTTTTCCAGAAGGGGCCTGCTGTGGGGCCCAGCTTGGATGCCTTCTTCCCTTAGCCTTGAGAAGAGCGTGCCTGACAGCACAGGCTTCCGTCTCCTCATTCCCCTTGCCCTTCCTCCTTTCCCCTCCCCTCAGCTCCTCCTTCTCCTTCCCACCCCTCTTCCTCTATTTTTTCTCCCCCTTCCCTTTCTCCCTTTCTTCTTTCTCTTCCATGGTCCAAGCTCTTTCTCCTCAGAGGAAAAGGAGAGGAAAGGGCTCTCTAGACCTGCTGTCCATCTTGAAGAAAGGGATCTCCAACCTCAGTTTTGTGATGCTTCACTGTTGTTCCTGGGGTGCAGGGCCACAGACACCAGGACTTGCCCAGGGCAGGGGTCTGTAATAGTGTGGGCCCAGGCAGGAGAGAGAATCATGCAGACACACTGGACTCCCCTGAGGTGGCCCCTCTGTCCACACAAGGAGCCTAGGCCCAGAGCTGGCCCCAGAGGCTGCTGGCAAATGGCCTTCCAAATCTGAGGCTGTCATGAAGCACTTACTGCTGTAGGCCATGGTCAATCAACAGGCCTGACAGGCACCCCAAGGGATTCCTGAATAATGCAGGTTAGCAGACAGCTGCAAGAAGTTTCATGTCCTAGCACTCAACTTGAGGCATGAAGCCCACTTTCTACATGGGGCCATTTCCACCCTATCCCTTCCTGGATATCTCATCTAGAGAGTGATGCTCTGCATTGCCTCACACAGCGTTTGCCCACTATGCACATTGGCTCCTTACTGTGTGCTGGGCCTAAGAGGGAGCCGAGGGGCCAAACACGTGGCCAGACACAAGTTACATCTGAAGGTGCAAGAGGCTGATCTGGGATGGTGTGTCTGGTCACAGCTGGGAGCTCCTGAGAGACGACTCCCATACCTGGAGAGAGAGAGGGCATGAAGCCATGGTGAAGGTCAAGAGTTTTCTGTGGCCTGATGGTGCTTGGCTTAGGAGTTCTGAGGGAGGCATTTGTCAGAGCTCACACAGGGCCTCCTAGAGGAGGGAACACGGCTGGGAAGGAGCTGAAGTCAGGTGCTGGCCCATAGCACAGGTGCCAGGGGCACAAATAGCCCAGGAGCCATCTTCCTGTCCATACTCAGGGCACTGGAGGAGCCTGGGGACTTGGGGCACTGGTGAGGGACGACCCAGAACTTGGTTGAGGCTGAGGTCACCCAGGAGGGCAGCGCCAGCTCCACCTTGCTGGGGGCCACGCAAACAGGAGGAGGCAGAAAGATGCTGGCGACAGCACCCTGGCCTCCAGCATCGAAGGTCCAACTGAGCAGCCACTAAATGAAGTGAGAAAGTAGGGACTTTCTTCCCTGGCCAGGGGGTGGTCATAGGGTGCCAACTGGTAGATCCTCGATGGGGACCCAGCTGAAGGGAAAAGGGGAGGGACTGGCTTCCTCCATTGTGACACCATTCTGCTATAGTCTCTGTTTGTTCTGAAGCTGCCTAGAGCTATTTGCTCAGACCTGGGCCAGCTCCTTGGCCTGCTGTGAATTCTTGCTGCTCCACATGCCAGGTAACCCCTTAGATGGTGAGGAGGCAAGGCAAGACCACCAGAGAGTGGGTTCTGCCCTTAGGGTAGGGTTGAGGCTTTAATGTTTCAGGTCATGCTATCAAGGGGCCATACATGACAGGAAACTCCTGTGGAAAGCTGAGTGCGCAGCCAACCACCAGGAGGCTGCAGAGCATGAGTGTGGGACAGGAAGAGGCCCAGGCAGAGCTAGGTAGAGCAATTTCATGAGCCTCTGCTTTCACCTATGAGGGCTATGAAACTGAGCTGGGGGTAGGACCATCAGACTCCTTCTAGGCCTGCAGATGCTTGTGCATCTATCCTTACTCACTTTGTATCCTGGTATAGTTATGTTTTCCTTCCCTCCTGTAGCACAGTTCAGATGTAAAGAGAATTCTGATCTTTAAAAATAGATTTCACAGGGGAGGGAGAGACAGGGATGAATTTACCAGGAGATTGTTTTAAAATAGGCCAGTGTGCACCTCAGGTATTTGCCTTTCGTGGCAGCTCCAAGGACAGCCCTTTCTGAGAAGGCCACATTACTATTTCTATGCCTTTGACTCTCAAACCTGAGGGGACCTTGATCTAATAATGATACTCGCGGTTGGATGTATGTGTGGAGATGAGAGAGAGAGAAGATATTGACACTGAGCAGGGCATGGTTCCTGAATTCCCTGCAGATGAGTGTGAGCTATCCTGAGCAGGCACAGTGTGGGCAGTCTGAAGCTGACCAGTGAGTGGCATCCGTGCTGGTCAACAGCTAGCCATACCCCTGGGTCATGTGTGCTGGGCACAAGCAGTTCCTAGTGAGCTGACTGGAGAAGTTTATAACTGTGTAGCTTCACGGTGGAGCTCAGGGCTGTTTGGGAGGAACAGAGGGGGTCATCTTGCTCATTCACAGCAGCGGCCGGAGGGGGGTCCTGGCTGGAGGCACCCTTACCTTTGTGCCTCTGAGTCCGGATCTCACCTGTGGACACTACAGGCACTTGACAGAGGAAGCTCCAGCCCCAGGGGAAAGTAACTTCTTCCTCCCTGCTGTCCCATCAGCAAGCAGGCAAGCAGGCCAGTGGGGTGCAATCCAGACCTTGGGAGGAAGAATCTAATGGTCAGAGAACACTCCGGTGCAAGGGACAGACACTTTTGGTGCGTTTTGTTATTGTTTTGCTTTTTGTTTTTGTAGTGGATCTCATATAGTATAGCATGGCTTTAAACTCATGCTGAGGATCCCATGAAGTTCTGTTGGTTCTGTCTTCAACTTCTGAGTTTCAGGCATGCACTGCCACACCTGTTGGGTGCCACACATACTGGGGATGGAACCCAGGGATACAGCATGCTAGGTAAGCACAGCACACAGCCCAGCGACACCCCCAGCCCACACACCATCTTTAAAACCTGAAATGAGGCAATGACTTATTTTACACAGTGTAAAATGTGGGGTCAGATGAGCTTCACCAGGTACAGCTGCATCCAGAGAGTCAGAGCAAATGCCAGAGAGACCTGTCTCTTTGCTTTGCATTGCTTTACGTTTAAGTTAGCCATCTCCAGGGGCACACTAATGGCTCCAAGAACCTTCACAGACTAGCCATTTGGGGCCAGGTATCCACCTGAGGCCAGACAGTATCACCAGCCTGGGTCTTGTGTCCACTGCTGTTTACAGCTCATCCAGGGTTGAACATCTCTAGAAAGAAACACAAGGATTGGATCCCACTGCTCTTGGTCACACCGGGGGTGGAGGGGGGGTGGAGGGCAGAAGGCCACAGGGAGAGAAAGTGTGCTAGCTAGTTTTTATCAATTTGACACAAACTAGCATCATCTAGGAAGCAGAATTGAGGACACACCTCCATCAGATTGCCTGTTGGTGAGCCTAAAGGGCATTTTCTTAATTAATGATTGGCGTGGGAGGGGAGGGCCCAGCCCAATGAGGGTGGTGTGATCCCTGGACAAGTGAAAGCATGCTGAACAAACCATGAAGCAGGCAGCTCTCCATGGCCTGTTTTAGCTCTTGAGTTTCTACGCTGGTTTCCCTGTGATGGACAGTTAGTTGCCACAGCTGTAAGGTGCGATGGCTTCTTCCTTCCTGCGTTGCTTTCAGTATTTATCACAGCAATAGAAACCCTGACTAAGACAGAAAGTCTTTCCAATATTTGCTTTGAGGCTCCAGCTCTAATCCTCAGCTTCTTTCTGCTGGAGGGGAGAAAGAAACCTAGCTTTCAGGATCTGGTTGGCCAAGATACAGGAAAGGTTCAAAGAGGCCCATCCAGTTTGCCAGCTTTGATCTGGGATGGGAACTTGCTGGAAACACAATCAGAAGGAATGTGTGTGATCCCAGGTATGTGCAACTTCTATCTTGGATAGAAAGTGGCTTTCTGTTGCCAGCTGAGGAGTCTCCTGAGGAGGTTTCAATGTCCCCAAAGCACCTTCCTTTTTTGTCTAGTTTGCAGCTGTTTGGCAAATTCACCCTTACCTTACTTATCTGAAACCCTAGAAGATGAGAAAGCAGAGGGCTGCCCTGGGCCCAGGTGGAGATATGGTGACATTAGAACAATCTCAGGCCAGCTGGAGCTGTGCATTCAGGGATCTGGTGGTCCTCAGCTAGACTGCTCTGTGTCTTTGGGTAAGTTGACTCTTTTCTGCGTCGCAGTTTACGCTATCTCTGTAGACTCAAGGCAGGGCACAGGTTTTGGGCTAGCCCACTCTGTTGACCTTCTATTCTACTCAGGTTGGCTGAAATGCACGATTCAAGTGGAAAATGGTTTACAGTCACTTACAAAAGTTAGACACACGAAGAAAGACTGGAGGATCTATAGGAAGGAACTTCAGGTAGAGGAACAACCATGAGGGGATGCAGGGTTGAGGGGCAGCCAGTGGGATCTGAGGTGGGCAGTTCTGAGAAAGCAGATGCTGAGGCAGCTGAATGACAGGGGTAGGGGAGCCAGGTCCAGGGCACAAGGAGGAGGCAAGGATTGGCTGTGTGAGGCTGTGACCAGGGTCAGGGCAGGTGGCCTGTCCCCACTTCCCCTTGTCCTCTGCAAGGGGATGCGTGTAGCTAGCACTTTCACTCCTGACTGTTGCTGAAGTAGGAGTCAGGCTCCTGGCTGACTGGCTCCTGGCTCCTGTGCCAGTGAGGAGCAGGAATTCTGAGTCCTGGGCAGCTCAGTCTGCTGACCCTACAGAGTTAAAAATGCCTGCACTACAGACTGGGCCTGTGTCGAGGATCATGGCTTGGCTGATACAGATTCTCAAAGATGTAGGCAGAAAGTCTGGCAGATACCGTGCTGGGTTTTGCAGAGCCTGATGTGCCTCTCAGCACCAGAGCAGACCTTGCTACAGGGCAAGGAGATTGTGACCTGCTATTCCAGACTCACCTAGCTGGCTAATGGGACTTGAGGCCAAAGGCCAAAGACACAGTCCTGGCAGTGGGTTGTGTTCATGATCTGCTATCTATTTCAATAGTAGGCTCACCTGTGGGTGGTCTCCACACTTCAGATTTTACAGCTTCCCCACTGTGTGGAACTGACCTTCTGGAGGTCATGTGACACAGATTCTGGGCCAAGAATCTCAGCTTCCTCCCAAACCAGGGACTGATCCCCTTAAGAACAGTGGTTTGGGACATCCCTCATCACACTTCATAGAGGCAGCTTCTGCTGTGGATGCTAGAGCAGGAATCCTACATTCCTTTGTCATTCTGGCTGTATAGCTAGCACAGTAGCTGCAGGTTTGAGTAGAAGAGGAATTCAATTTCCTCCACAGTTCGAAGAGGTCTAACTCTCAGCTCAGGTGTCAGCAGAAAGACAGAGGAGCTAGCCTCCTCTGGAGGAGCCATCCAGGGCAGGAAATTAGATCAGGTGCAGAAAGGGGCAATCAGAAAGCTGCAGCCACTGGCTCTCTTCACTGAGTGGGGGATGGGGCCAGGCATCGTTGCTTAGAGGGCTTTCAGATAAAATCAATTCCCTTTAAATCACTGGCTAATTTCATTTGCAATTCCTTTCAGCTCGAGTAGAACAGCAATAAATCGAGGCATCCTGGTGAGAGGCCTGGAGGGGCCTGGAAAGTGATTCTTCCAGCCCCTCTGGGATGGGCCAGCTTCATTCTGCCCAGAGGGGCCTGGTGAGGCTCTGGCAGGCTTGAGAACTAATAAGTCCCTGACTACACAGCGACAAGATGTTTCCATTCACCTGGTTCTAATTCTTGGTCCTGATTCTGCCTCTAGGACTCTGAGCCCTGGCATCCTGCTACAGACGAATGAAGGGGCACATTGAGTGCTAGCTCATTTCACCCTTGGGGCTTCCTGTGGAGTAAAGTGAAGTGGGTTAAAGAGTCTGTCCCCCATACACTTACTCTTAAGCCCCACACCTGCAAGCACGACCTGACTCAGCATCCACACAGGCCATTAAGGATCTTGAGATGTGAACATCTTGCAATGAGGAGTGTCTAAAAGGAGAGGATCCTTGAGCCAGACACAGGGAGAAGGCCGTGTGAAACCTAAGAGCTGTGCCACAAGCAGGAAAACCTGGCGTAGCGAGGAAGGCTCTTGCACCCTGTGTCCCTCCCTCCCATCCTGGGTCCTCAGAGCCCTGCACAGCTAGCTAGAGGACTCCTCTTCGGGATAACCCAGGCCTCAGCTAGCAGCTTCAACACCCCTCTGCAACTGGGTGTCTAGCCCAGCCCACGCAGGGCCCTCCTCAGGGATGATCATTCTACACTCTGTAAAGAAAAGATCCGCAGATTAATGTGTCAGTGTACTGGCTTGTTCCTTTGTTGCTGTGCTAAACCACTGATCAAGAGCAACTAGGGGAAGAAAGGGCTTATTTGGCTTACACTCTGAGATTACAGCCCACTGTTGAAGGGAACAGAGGCAATGAAGGAATACTGGACCAGTCTGCTGGTTTTCAAAAACATGACCCAGCACCACCTGCTCAGGGGTGGCCCCACCCACAGTGAGCTGGACAAGTCCCACACCAACCATTAATCAAGAAAATGCCTCACAGACTTGTCTACAGCCAATCCAACAGAAGCATTTTCTCAATTGAGCATTTTTCTTCCCAGATGATTCTAGCTTGTGTTAATTTAACAAAAACTAAAACAAAAGCTAATCATCGTAGACATGGGTGACTCTAGTGAAGACACAGGAGTCCCCGAGGGGTCACACAGCAATGGGTTTAGGGCAGACTGAGCCTAGCCATTAGCTCAGGCTGCACGTCCAGGGCTGCAGCCACGCTGTTGCTGCCCGTATGGGTCCAGGCTTGGTGCGTGGTGCCAGGTTGTCCCAGGCCAGCATCTCTCCAAATTTGGTCCAGCTCTGTCCAGGAAACCCTCCCTGTTCCGAGGCACTGTAGCTTCCTTGCTTGTAGCTCAGTGGTCTTGTGGTTGCCCCCTTGTCCCAGCTTGGGTTTTGTTTGGCCCTAAGGGTTACCTCTCTATCCTTACTGTACTTCTTGCAGGACATGAGGGTCAGGGTCAAATCTCCCTAGGTTCTGTGTATCCCAGCTTCGATCCTGGCGCCAGCCCAGGGTGTGCCCTTTGGATGTGAGCTGTGCCTGCTGCATCGTGTACACAGCTTAGGGTGGAAGTCAACACAAGAGCTGGGGTCAAAGGTTCTTACATTCAGTGACCGCAGTGTGCCCGCCATGCACTGGGCTCCTTGAGCCCAGGACCCAGGGACTACACAGGCAGCCATTGCATTGCTGGCACAGGTGGGGACATTCAGGGCTAGGTGGCACCTTCCTGAAAGTGTTGGGGACTCTGCCACCCTCCAGGGTCGGGAGATGTGGTTTCCCACTGTCTCGCCAGCCACAGCCCAGCCATATCTTGCAAATGTTAATTTCTCAGGTGTTTGAACAGGGATGTGTGAACCAGTACCCACTTGGCCATTTGACTCATCCAAGTATTGTCACCTGCTAATTATAATTAAATCTTTCACAAGCTGCTGCTTATCTTCTTAATTAAAATAATTACGATAGCTGGATCGGGAGTGGGGGCATCTAACTCCAACAATGCAGAAGGCACTGGTGCCCAGACCCTGTCATCAGCAGACCATCACTAGCCAGCCCCTGGTCAACTCTAGTGACTTTCAGTTCCCTTCAGACCCTCAGAGCCAGCACCCGTCTCCTGAACCAGGCAGGGAGGACACGGTGACTGTCTCTGGTAGCAGGGGTGTTCACATCAGGCTCTCATGTAGGTGGTGCCAGAAGGCTTGAGGCACTCCTCTGGGAAGCTGTGACCCATGAGCCTCTCTGTTTGTCTCAGCCTGTTGTGAATGAATGGCTGAACACAGTCAGTGCTTCACAATGTACAAAGCCTGGATGAATAATAGCATTTTACATTGTACAAAACTTTGGGTGAATCATAAGGCTTCACAGTTTATAGAGCCTTGGAGAGACCACAGTGCCTTACAGGACAGGTCATCATGTCCCCTCACACAGGGCCTGGGATGTGACCTAGGGAGAAGCTGGAGCAGCAAGCCTGGAGGCGGGGGCTTGCCCACTGGGAACGATGAGTCACAGTTTAGTGGGAACACATTCTGGGCCTTTCCAGCCTCCCCCACCATCCAACACAAGAGCATAGCACCTCGCCTGCAAGGAAGCAGGCTGGCTACCCCAGGATTACATCCCTGTCTCCAAGCCTTAGTTCTCTCTGGGTAGAATAGGGATAAGGTGGGCTTCAAAGTCCCTGAGCCTTGACAGAACACAAAGGTCTAACATGAGTCATAGTCTTGGGCCAAGATGTCCCCTCAAGGCTGTGAGTTTACTTATCTTCCCAGCCAGGACATTCACATTCATGGGGAGTTTGGTGCAGCCCTAGTCCTGGGCCAGAGGAACGATGCTCTTGCCATGCAGTGCTGGTGAGGAAACAGGGCCACATCTAGCCCTGCAAGGCCTGGTTAAGGGCCCTTTGGAGGATGGGTGGGGCCATGGGCTGTGTCAGCTGTGGCCAGGTTGTCCTGAGGGTACCTGGGATGGGTGGTGAACTGTGATGGGCATGCTGCTCCCTTCCTGTAGATGTTATCTTCATAGATCCCAGTTCCCTGCTCTAGGTGTTGCCCTGGGCACTGACCTGTGGTGAGAAGGAGACAGCAGAGGAAAGACATGGGAGGCCATCTTTTTCAAAGAAGTTCAGAGACTGATTCCACTGGGGATGGGGCAAGGTGCCCAGTCTTTGGGGACATCTGCTTCCTGGGGTCGGGGAGTATTTCCAGCTGGAATCGTCTAGCTAGGGATGGGAACTGAGTATAGTTGCTGCCCTTGGAGAAGCATTCTGGGGTGACGGAAGCCCCAGGGAGAGGATGGGCTGAGCCCCTGGCCCTAGGCTCTAGAACCTGTGTAGCTCCTCGTTGTAGCCTCCTTGTTTCCTCAGAGAAACGCTGTAGGAGACAGGTGTGTTTGTGTTGATTTGACCTTGCTCCACAGACTCGGGCAGGGCTGCTGAGCTTTCCTGTGAGGGACCTCCTGTGAAGACTTCCCTCAGGATCTTTAGACACACATCTGCCCTTGTAGAAAACAATGAGAAAATGGCTCAAAGGTTCTAGAAGCTTGTTATCCCAGCAGCCTTGCGTACGTGTGCGCGAACACACACACACAAAATGCTGTGAATGCACAGAGATGAGTTGAGCCACAGAAATATGAGGTTCCCATCAGTCTCTTTGAAACAAATGAAAACCCATAGTGAGAGGTGGGTCTAGGGAGGAGAGAGCCCCCAACCCATGCCCATGTGGGCAAGCCAGGCGTGTGTATTCCTCCTCAAACTGCTCCTGAAGATCAGCCTCAATGCCACGCCGCTGAGCTGTTCAGGGGTCCTCCTCCCCTGTGATGCTGCCCTTTCATGCCCTCTGGTTCCTTGCTTCAAGAAGAAAAGCTCACAGGGCTCTTCTGACAGGGCGGGTCCTCTCATCACTGGATCTGGCCAGGGTTGGCTGTAGCTAATCTGGGGGAGGGGCTGCCCCCACTGCAACCTGCTCCTCAGCTGGGCACAGGCCAGGCCAAGACCTGGCAAAGACAGGCAGGCATGAGGAAGGTAGCTGGCTGCAGTCAGCCTCCCCTGCTAGCTCTGTGGAATCAAGAGTGATCTTTAGTTGCTGGCATTCTGCCAGCTCTGGACACAGGCTTCTGGGGGTGTGAGGACACAGCAGGAAGGACATTGGGGCAAGGAGAGGTGACATTAGCATGTCAGTTATTCTTCATTCTCTGCCTTTTATTCAGGCGGGCCATGAGACACGCTTCCATCACTAGACGTGGGTGAAGTCTTATGATGAATCCATCCCACTTGGCATCTTGTGGTGGTCTCTCTCCAACACAGTGGTTCTCAACCTTCCTAATGCTGAGCCTCTTTAATATACTTCCTCATGTTGTAGTGACTCCAACCATGAAATTGTTTTTGTTGCTATTTCATAACTGTAAATTTGCTACTCTCATGAATCATAATATCTGTGTTTTTTGATGGTCTTAGGCCATCCCTATGAAAAGATTGTTAGACTCCCACAAAGGAGGTTGTGACCCACAAGTTGAGAACGATGCTGTAACCCAGCACCCTAATAATTGATCCCCAGAGTAGATGCATTGAAGCTGTTGTGTCTGCCCTATCTTCAGATATAATCCTAAGGCAGGAATCAGAAAGTCCCCATGGAGTGATGTTAAAGCTTTACATGATAAGACTATCTTAGGGAAAGGCTTTCCAGGAGAAGAGAACATGAGTGAAGGGACCTTGAACCCCTAATCGAGGAACCTATGCAGCTGGAACAAGAGACAGAGAGAGCAGGAAGTTGAGCAGGAGCCAGGCCCCTGAAGACCAGCCTCTCTGGCCATGAGGAAGATGTGAGTGATAGACAGTCCTGGGAGGTCTGAGAAGATCAACAGGACCCAGTGCTGCCTGGTAGATAGATTCCAGACCAGCATGAGCCTGAACTTTGAGACCATTTAGGATGCTAGCTTGACACAGAATCAGAATTATCCTAGAGCCAAGCTGGCATGTTTGTAAATGGGCTGGTCGAGATTGTGAGACAGAGGTCATGGTACCAGCTTGAACTTCTACTGAACGAGCCAACCATGTATTGGGCAGGAAGAAAGGTGGTCAGGTCTGAGAGTGGAGACCTGATGACATCAGGGTTGCTGTGTTGGCTCCTGAACTCTGACCCTGGGAAGATGACCAAGCTCCATCCAGAGATGATGGAGCTCTAGGTGTTTCTGTGTATGTGTGAGTTAGTCTATTCCTGGGAGCTGCTGTCTACTGGCCTGGGACCAGTCCAGTGCTGACAAGGAGTAGAGGCAGGACTGTTGACAGGGTCCAGAATAGGTAGAAAATGTGGCTCTTGGAACAGGCCAGGAAGGGGAATGGGAGCATGTGCCTTGCATGCCAGCTATTTGGGAAGCTGAGGTAAAAACGCTTGAGCTCAGGAATTTGGGACCAGCTTGGGAAATATAGTAAAATTCAAAAGGAAAATGAAGAAAAAGTGTGTCTCTAGCCCATGGAGACTACATGTGTGTTTGCCTACATGCCAGAGTGTGTGTTAAGGTGTCTGGAGTCACTGAGACGCCCAGCCGCAGAATCCGGATGGGCCCCGGTCCTTGCCTGACCTTCTCCAAACCAGCTCTGCTGGAGGCATCGCCTGACAGAGAGCAGAGGCTCTAGCCTTACACAGCCATGTGAGCTTTCCTGGACAGCTGAGCAACCCCCATCCATGTGCTTGTGGCCACCACAAGCTGCAAATCTGCTGTCCCTCCCATACTTCCCTGTGATCCAGCTGCTGGGAAACATCGTTCTCCCACAACAGCTGCATGTCACCACATGTCCCAGGGGAGTGGAGCCCCAGCGCTGAGCCCCAGGGGGGCAGCAGATGTGTTTGTTCCCTGGCAGAGTTTATTTTCTGGTGGAAACAGCTATTTAGAGGAACAGTTGTCAGAGACAACTGGAATGGTGAAGAAAGGATGCTTAGATTAGGGCCCCATTGCTTCTCAGAGGTATTTAAATCGGCTCCTGGCCCAACTTCTCAGTTTATGGATCCCCAAACCTTGGTCCAGAGGGGCTCTGCGTGCTCAGTGATCTTACAGTATGCTCTAGCACTGTGTTAGTAAATAAGTAACTTCCTCAGCACCAAGCCTTCTGTACCTGGGGGTGAGGACAGTGGGGGTCACACAGCATGATACCCCCTAGAGGACCAGATGTAACATACAGGAAATTTAAAATAAATCATATTTACAAGAACATGGAGCCTGGAGAGATGGCTCAGCAGTTAAGAGTGTGTGCTGCTCTTATAGACCTTCAATTCCTAGTACCCATGCTAGGCAGCTCACAACTCCAGCTCCAGGTGTTCTGATGCCCCCTTCTGGCCTCCGTGGGCACTGTCCACACACACACACACACACACACACACACACACACACACACACACACACACACACACACTGGTGGTCCAAGAGCATCATTGTTCACTGATGGACTCACAGAGTTGGGGTTACCGACACAAAATCAAGTCAACAAAATTCCATCAGAGCGAAGGCAGATCATCTCCAGGCTCCAGCTCTGACAGGGTGATTGGCAGCTGACAGTGGCTCAGGGCTGAGGATGTGGCCTCTGTTCTGTTTCCCCTGCTCTAAGGATGGCCCCATGCCCATGAACATATGGGCAGCACTTGGTGAGGTCTTAAAAAAAAAGTTGGGTAATGTGTTAGGTGAGACATGGAGGCACTTAAGTTGGGGAAATGAGGGTATCAGATTCCCTGGAAATGGAGTTACAGGTAGTTGTGAGCTGACTGGTGTCAGTGCTAGGAACCAAAACCCAATTCTACACAAGAACAGCAAGTGCTTGTAATTGCTGAGCCATCTCTCCAGCCCCTAAAATTTCAATTTTAAAAAGAAAAAGAGTGTGTCCATTGAGGATTTTTTTTTAAATTCAGGGAAAATAGAAAATATACCTGTCTTATTCCTTTTTCATTGCTGTGATTAAAGCGTTTTGGCTTACAGTTCAAGAGGGACAAGTCCATCGTGGAGGAAAGGCATGGCCACAGCCAGAGAAGATGTGGCATCTGTGCTAGAAAACATCATCAGCAGGAAGTGGGGCAGCTATAAAGCCTCAAAACCCCCCTCCAGCGACTCACTTCCTCCCCCAGGGTGCTGCAACCTTCCCAGACAGCATTAGCAACAGGACCAAGGGTTCAAGCTCATAATCCTATGGGGGATAGTTCACATTCAACCTCAATAACCAAAAGCAAGCAACTCTCTTGTCGCATCCGCCTCGACCAGCAAGGAAAGACACAAAACATGAGCTCTTCTTCAAGCAGTTTATTCAGGAGCCTTGAACAATCTTCTGCCCTGAGGAGAGCCCGTCCCAGGAATAAGTACCTTTGAGCCAGCCAACCCCAGGTAGCTACGTGGGAAGTGCGGATAGGTACACGCAAGAGAAGGCAGATCATCAGACACAGCACAACCAAATAAGGAGTTGTTTATCACAAGAGCACTCACGGTGGCAGAAGGCGGAAACCGGCGCCATCTTTAAGGCGCGGCACATGCAGCTCTCCACACTCTCTCAAAACTGAGATTAAGAAAAATATTATACGGAAATACCCAGACAAAACAACTAACAGATAACAGTAAATAAGACCTCAGAAATACAGTTTCTATAAATGAAAGTTTAGTTTAAGAACTATCTGAGAGCTGGGTAGTGGTGGTGCACGCCTTTAATCCCAGCACTTGGGAAGCAGAGGCAGGTGGTCTCTGGGTTTGAGGCTAGCCTGGTCTACATAGCGAGTTCCAGGACAGCCAGGACTACACAGAGAAGCCTTGTCTTGAAAAAAAGAAGAAGAAGTAGAAGAAGAAAAAGAAAAAAGAAAAGAAGAAAAAAATGGATAAAAACTATTAGAAAATAGAATCGAATTAATGAAAATGTCATTATGGTGATGGATCTAAGAACAAAATAGCATCCACTGTGGTGGGTGGAGTGGGACCTGAGTAAACATATTGTGAAAAATCCAACAGGGTTTTTTTGTTGTTGTTGTTATTTAATCTAGTAATCTATTTTAAGAAAATAATTAAAAGCCAGGCATGGTGGCCCACACCTTTAATTCCAGAATTTAAGAGGCAGAAGCAGGCAGATCTCTGTGAGTTTGAGGCCAGCCTGGTCTACACAGCATGTTCTGCCAGAGAGGAAGAGAATAAAAGAAATTCAAACAAAGAAAAAAGACATGAACAAAGGAAAGGTGTCCTGAAGGCACTGAGGTGTGACAGCCGAGCCTGGTGCAGTCAGACTGAGGCACAGAGAGGCTGGCAGTGTTCAGACTGGTGCAGCCTCACTCAGCCAGGAGGCACTGTCATCGCAGATGGGCATTCTGTGTTTCCAAAATTGGCAGAGTGGCATGAGGGACGGGCTCATTTAGGTTCAGACCTGGTCGTTACAAACAATGACTGGGAGGGAATGCTAGGGTCTTTGTGTTGCAAAATCCACATTTTTAATTCAAAGATGTGTATCATCTTCAGAATCTGAGAAACACACAAACCCATCTTTAAAAAACTGTAGTCGTTTTCACAAGTGTTGGAACTGAATATGAAAGAGCGAAGCTGAGCTCCCTTGCTGAACATGACTTACGTAAACGTGGACCACGGGCTCAACACACAAGCTAAAACTGTTTAGCAGTCTGAGAAGCTACAGGAATCCGCCTTGATGGCTTTCAGTTATAAATCAATAGCAACAAAAACTTCTTACATAAAGATGAAAAGACACAAGTGAAGGGAGTATAGATGAATAGGACCCCATTAAACTTAACACTGAGCTGGAAAAAGGACCATCAAATAGCTCGAGGAGGGAGCTGCAGCTGGGGGAGATGGCTCATTGGCAGCAGCTGTCACAC
Source organism: Pachyuromys duprasi (assembly GCA_028658305.1). Lineage (NCBI taxonomy): Eukaryota > Metazoa > Chordata > Mammalia > Rodentia > Muridae > Pachyuromys > Pachyuromys duprasi. The sequence goes on along the minus strand of CM053751.1, from coordinate 69,053,016 downwards.
AAGCATGAGGGCCTGGGTGTCCAGGTCCAGGGCATACCTCCAGCTCCCAGGCATGCTGTGTGCCTGTAATCCCAGCCCTGGGAAGGTGAAGATGGGGATCCCTGGGGTTTGCTAGCCAGCCAGTCTTGTTGAATCAGTGAGTTAGAGCAATGGACAAGGACACTCAGTGTGGACCTCTAGCCTCTACCCCTGATGCACATACACACACAAACAGGTACACACATACAGTGCAAGGGAATCACACAGAATGAGAAAAAATATCCAGAATTTATAAGGCTCCTTCGCATCTCAGCAATAAAAAGGGCCACTGTTCTGGTTTCATCTCTGTTGCTGTGACAAGACACTCTGGCCAAAAGCATCATTGAGGAGTTTATCTGGATTGCATCTATCTGTCACAGCCCATCTGTGAGGGAAGTCAGGACCGGAACCTGAAAGCAAAACCAACCAGGAATGCTGCTTGATGGCTCACCAGAGGCTCACAGTTACCTAGGGGTGGTGCCGTCCACAATGGGCTGGGCCCTCCTGCATCAATTAATGGCCAAGACAGTTCCCTACAGACAGGCCTGAAGGCCAATCTGATCTAGTCGATTCCTCAATCTAGGTTTTCCTTCCAGATGACTCAAGAATGTGTCAAGTTGACACTTAAAGTTACCCAGAACAAAAACTTACCTAGAAAATAGCCAAAGATCAGAATGAAAAAAAAAATCTCTCCAAGGAACTTATATAATATCCACTGAATGCAGGGAAAGACACTCAAGATCATAAGCCATTAAGGAAATTAAAATTGGCCGATAGCACACAGTGTTTCAGACTCAGGAGGGTGGCCACAGCCAATATCAAGTGTGGACAGGACATGAACATGTGGGACAGCTAGGTCTTGCTGATGGAAAAACAGTGCAGCTCAGACTGTTGAGCAGAGAGGTGCCTATGGCTTGGCAGCAAGCGCATCTAAACGAGCCCTCCTGACAGCTGGAGCAGCAGCTCATAGGAGCGTTAGTCACCATATCCCAACTGGGAAACTACCCAACTTTCCACCAGCCGATGCGAGGGTGAATTCCGTGTGGTATCATGATCATGCAATGCAATATTATTTGGCAGTGAGGAGAATGAAGCCCTGACAGGAGCTAGACACGGAAGACCTTGAAAATATTCCACGGAGGACAGAGGGCAGTCACGGCAAACCATACCACACGATCCCACTTCTGTGCAATGTCCCAGCTAGGGAAATCAACAGAGACAGAAAGTGGATTAGCGGTTGCCTAGGGCTGGAGGAGGGGGGATAGTGGAGAAACTGTTCACAGGACGTGGTTTTGGGAGTGGATGAGAATGTTCTAAAATTAGATCGGGCTGACGGCTGCAAGACCCCGTGACAGAGGAAACCCAGGGAAGCTTCCACTTTAAGGGGCGAATGCATGGCAGGCCAGCCACATCCCTGATGTTGTTAAAGATGTAGAAAAACAAGGATAGGGGTGACAGAAGGGAAGGAAAAGATGGGGAGGGAAAGGCTGGACAGGAGAGGGGAGCAGGAAGGGAGGTCGATAAAAGCTGTTGTTGCGCTTACTGTGCTCCACACTTGAGGAGAGGCCACACGTCTTCATCTTGTCTGTAAAGGGCACTGTGCCTAAGGCTGATGGTCCCATCCACCCCAAGCGCCTGGCCTGTGCCTGGGTACCACCTGTCCCCTGTTTCCTGCTACAGCAGCTGGAGGTTGGCTGGGATGGCAGAGCGGGAACCAGGCTCAGCAGGCATCAAGAATCCCTCTTGCCAGAGTCATCTTCCCAGAGAATCTCAGGGCTAGAGACAGGCTGCTGGCCCTGTGAGCTCAAGGGGCCTGACTACATGGCCACATGTCATCTTGTAGCTCCCTTCAGCTAAAGTTCTCAAAGCCTAGAGCCCGTGATTTCCTTGCTGCCCTAGTCCTTGTCACCATGGTGACCACCTCCTCTCTGCCGGGCAGGCTGTAGTCAGACCATCAGTTTGGTCCTCACAGAGCTAAACTCCTCCTGTGGGCTCTCAGCAGTGCTCTCCAGGAGCAAGGAGGAATAGGGGGAGCTGTGCAGGGTCAGACACACAGAATTAGATCGGCAAAAGCAGAATGGGCAAAGTGCTATCCCAAGAGCGTAGAGAAGGCAAACTTGTTTGTTTGGGACAAGGCTTCTCTGTGTAGCCCTGGCTGTCCTAGAACTTACTCTGTAGAGCAGGCTGGCCTTGAACTCAGAGATCCACTTACCTCTGCCTTCCAAGGGCTGAGATTAAAAGGGTGCACCATCAGACCCAGTGAAGACAGACTTGTAAACATATGCTCAGGACCATTGACAGCCAAACTGATGGAGATAGACTTGGACCTTAGCAGGGTCACCAAGAAGGCCCATACTGTACCCTCCTTACAACTAAGACAAAGGAAACCTTTCCAGCTTTACCTGAAACTAGAAGCAAACACACCGTTATCTACCAGGCATCTCCGGCTCAGGATAGCTGATAATGAATCCCAAAGGAGCACTGTAAGCTTAGTTAGAACATGATGATTTTTAAAAAAAATTATAAGCTTGATCACGCAGTTATGTCCTCACGGCAAAGGGTTGGCCCCACCTGATTGACACTCCTGGCTCAGGCGTAGGGCTCATTCACTAATAGGCTGGTGTTCCTGGAAATGAAAAGCTAGCAACCTGTGAGAAAACTGACATAAGATGTGAACAGAGGGATGGGCAAAGTGCCCTATGTATGAAAAGGGCCCCGATCTGATTCCAAGGGCACAAACCTGAATTTAAACAGCCCTGTGATTACATGTTTCACATGGTTTGGGAAAAAAAATGGGTAACAGCTTCACCTGAAGAAGCTTTGAGAGCCAGGTATCCACAAGCTGGCTGATGGGAATGGTCTGCTCCTCTGCCTAGGGGCTCACAGGGGGCCTACAGTTCCCGCAGAAGTTTACAGGGGCTCGCAGGGACCTACGGGGGTTCATGGGTCCCACAGGCTCACAGGGTCCCACAGGGGTTTCACAGGTCCTACAGAGGCTCAAATGTTTGGTCCAGTCACATGTTTAAGTGGCTTTGCCCCACTGAGGCCACTTCTCTGTCTCCGACAGGGGCATTGTGGGAGCACACAGTGTCATTCCTATAAGCTGTTTGCTGTGGTTATTCACAATAATAGCAAAACACAAAAATAACAACCCCTGAGTTTCTTGTGGGGACAAGAGGTGCTGCCGGTCCATGTCACAGGGTGTGAGTGCAGTCTCAGGGAGGGGGGCAAGGGGCTAGCCTGCCTCGATGCCTCCCGAGCAAGTATAGTGCAGGGTGGCTCCCAGGAGGCTCGAAGGTAGATTTGTTTGTGCTTCTGGTGTTTTCCAGAATCATGGGGAAGGTAATTCCCAAAGTAATTACGGAGGCAGTGCATGGGTGTGGGAGTGAGGAAAGCAAGAAAGATATAAGTAGCTGACTTTGGACTTCCTGTGGATAGTGTTTACCCTATAAGAATGCTTATTGAAGGAAAAAAAAACATATATTAGGGACAGCTAGCATTGGGTTTGGAGTAAAGCTGAGAAAACTCACTTCAGAGACAATCTTAAAATGCTAGCTTTATTTTCTGCACTCACAGGGAGGTGGCCAATTTGGGATCTAAATCTTGTCCCCAAAGGGAGATTGTATGACATTTTTAAAGGATGGGAACAGGAATGGGGTGGGTTGTCATTCTGAAATGATGTCTTCCGGTCACAGCATGGTTGCATACTCAATATCCCACAGCAGGTCAGGCTAAGGGCACTGGACATGCATGAGACTGGGTCCCTTACCTTTCCCTCACAGGTGGAGAGGGGCTTATGAGGCCCTGCCCCTCCTCTAGGAGCAATTGGATGTTAATGGCTGCTGAAGGCAGGGGTAGAGGGGTGGTTATTTCCTTAATGATGTACCTACTGATAAGTTGCCCTGCTCAGATAAATAGTCCCAACCTATCCATGCTTATGTAAGCAACGTAATTAAAGTCAGTTGGGAACACACACAGAGGCAGAGACAGAGTGAAGAGGGAGGAGCTGGCACATGCCTGTTATTCCAGGGTTTTTGCATATTCAAAGAGTACCTGCTCTACATAAAGAGTTCTGGGCTAGCCTAGGCTATATTAGGAGATTTAGGTCAGCCTGGTCTACATTAGGAGTGTGGGACCAGACATAAGGCATTTCAGGCCAGCCAGGGCTACATAGTGAAATCATGCTTTAAAGAACAGTTTTCCAAGGAAAAGCACTAGCTGGAGAGACAGTAAGGGAACATAGCCTTCCCTGATGGGAGGCAGCAGTTCTCTGATTCTTGCTGAGGAAGCAAAGAAGAGGGCAGCCGGGCATGCTGCTGGGGTGGAGACTGTGTTGGCTGGGCCTGGCCAGCATGCAGCAGGAGGTTCTGCGCTTCTGAGCTCTTTCCCTGGGAGCTCTGTGCCCTCGACAGAGCTCCTAAGAATATTGATCATGAACAGGGAAGACTTCGGAGGAGCCAGGATGAGCTGAGAGCTGAGCCTGGGCCACTGAGGAATCTCCAAGGGACAGGCTCACCCTCAGCCCAGGGTCCCGGGAAGCCACGGCAACTGCAGTTCACTGAAGAGGCTAAAATAGAGAGAAAAGAAAGGGGGTGCAAAAGCAAAGCAAAACCAAAAACCCAGGGCCAGTTAATAAGACCTGAGGTGTCTTCCTCACTGCTTAGCTCTGCCCAGAGCTCTACACCTCCTCTGCTCTACAGCTGCAAATACCCAGGGGCAGGGGCAGGGCAGCACCTGTACAGAACTCCAAGCTGGCGAGTCTCTGGGTAGTTGGTGAGGTAGCACTCAAAACTCCGGGGGCCACATATGTAGCCACAGCCTGGCCCAGGGCCATTCTGGCTGTGAGACAATGGGAGTGGCTTTGCTTGGCCATCTCCTCACCCCTGCTGCAAGCCGAAGCATGGCAGACTCTGCAGCCCAGTGGGGAGGGCCACAGCTCCTCCCAAACAGGCAGCTACTTCAGCTCAGCTCAGCACCAGGGCAGAAAGGATGACAGGTGCCACTGCCCCCAGCTGCCTGTCACTGGGAACCAGCTGCCTCCTGTCAGCACCCCATCAAGTTCTAGGACCAGGACAAACAGTCCTGCTAAGCTGCGCTCCCTGACCTGCCTCTACCAGGCCTCTTTTGCAACTAACAAGTGCTCCAGGGTCTGGCATGAATAGGCCCTGAGGAAGGAGGGAAGGGGGCCATGAGAGGGCAAGGAGCCTTGGGAGATCCTCTCAGAAAAAAGGCTGGTGGTGGAGGAACATGGGGAGGCTTCTCAGAGGAAGAGGCAGAAGAGCCAGTGTGCTGAGAAGGGAGGGTGCTCTGGGGAAGTAAGCCTGCAGGTAGGAAGAGTGTGTCTCAGGCCTATGAGGGCAAGTCTGGGACAGGACCTTCTTGGGGGACAGTGGGATGGAGATGGGTGCTACTTGTGGAGGGGGTATCCCTGAGGGCTCTAAGCTGGGAGCACCCCTAGTGGAGCTGGCTCAGGGCCAGATGAGGTCCCCACTTCACACCAGGAGAAAGAACCAGAGGCAAGAAGGATACTGAAGCATCCAGCCCCCTCACCCCCAGCATCACCCATTGCTGATTTCTGCCCCACCCAGGCTCGCTTCTGCCATTGGTCTGCACAGCAAGCGACAGTGCTGGCAGGACCGTGCTCCACACCCATGAGGCCTCTTCCTACAGATGAAGCACTCGGAGCACAAGGGGCGCCGCCATGAATAAAGCAAAGTCTTCATATTGCTTTTACTTTTACGTGATTTTTTTTTCCTTTGTGGTGCTATATATTTCTGTTTAGTCCATTTAAGGTCAATCTGAGACTAAGTGCAGAAGTTTCCCATCTGTCGTAAGCTGTGGGGCAAGGAAACTCCACTTACTACTGGCTCTAGGGTAGGGCACTCCTGAGGGACAGAGGGGATGGCACAGGGAAGAGCTGAGACCAGCCTGTGGCCTCTGCATCACCAAGAGCCATAGTCACACCAGGACTGCCAAGTTGGTGTCTAGGGTGGCCAGCAGCAAGAGCTGTTTTTAGCTGTGCTTGGAGGAAACTCCATCTGGGGCCAACCAGGCACTGTGACCTTGTCAGAGCATCCTCTCAAGGAAGAGCTCAAGCCAAGGGGTGGACCTTGACCATGGGGCGGCTGGCCTCATCCCTCTCCCCTCAGCTGCTCTCCTAGAGCTGGCCCTAAGAACCAGCCTTTTCCTTCTGGGTGTGGCCAGGGCCTGGGTTTGAGCTCTGTCTGGACACATAGCCTATAATCTGGGGCTCAAGAAGGCTAGGAGGGGATGCTGTGAGGCCAAGCATGGACAGGAACAGAGATGCAGGTCATTTGCATCCCTGCGTGTTGCGCTCATGACCCTGGGTTCTCCTGAGCATTCCCCTATGTGTCCTTTGGTCTCATGCTGCTCAGGGGATGACTGAGACATGCCGGTGAGTTCACAGCCCCCAGAGACCCTGAGCTCCGGAAAGGCACCCTGGCAAAGCACACAGATCCACCAACCTTTTTGGAGCCCCAGGGAATCAAAAACATTCTGCCTAGGGCTGGCATCCAGTGTGGGTTTTCTCTGGCTGCAGAATTCCACACATATTTCCTGAGGCCCCGATGGGCATGATAGAGCAACAAATTGGGGCCCACAGAGGTCAGTCAGGACACCAACCAGAGCAGGCCAGATGCTGTGAAATCACATGCCATTCCTCGCTCATTCCCTGACTCCATGCTGGGTTGCTCAGGACCCAGCAGCATCAAGGTGGTTTCAAGTAGAGAGAACCTGATGGGGGCTGGGAGGCATTCGCTGCTTGCTGTGGATTTGCAAAGTTCACTCCGTCCTTGCTTACCAGGGCTGCTCCTTAACTTTCAGGTCAGAGAACAGTGTGGCTTAAATATACACATGTTGGAGTACCATATTCCTGGGGCCAGTCCCAGCTCAGCTTCTCTGGGGTGCAGCTTCTTTGCACGTAAACTGAGGCTGCAGAGGTACATCCCACATCCCAGTGAGCTGAGCAGCAGGGGAGCGAATTTACGGAGTACCTCACCCAGCTTTGGAGAGTACCTACCTATAAAGGGCAACATGATGTACACCAGCTGAGCCTGGTGACTGGGATGCAGCCAGGCTGGAATGGACAGGCACCGTTCGATACATATTCATGCTGGGTAGGTGTCAGGCAGATAAGATAAGGCACGGGAGAGAGCGCCTATCCTGAGCTCCAAGGTCTCCCAAGGACCTGGGCAATGTGAGGCCGTCTAGCTGTTATTTGCTTAAGGAACATGCCTTATCCTACGCTATGAGTGAACATTTGTGCTTCTCCTTCAGGCCAGCACCCTGCCTTCATTGCCCCGCTGCAATCAATACAAGTGGTAGAGGATCTCCCAGGTTCAAAAACAAACAAACAAAAAAAGAACTGCCAGGACCATGTGTAGTAAATAAAATGCCTAAACACAAGCAACACAGCATTTCACATTCCTCTTGTAGGGTTGTACTGGTGGTCTGCTAAGTCCTGAGGCCTCCATCCCCAAGACAGGAAGGAAGGCTTGATCTTACCCAGCTTGGCTGTAGATCTGGGACTCCCAACCAGTTCAGATAAGTTGGGGTACAGCTTCTTAGCAAGTTAACTCTGGATATTGGGATAGGAATGGGGGATGGGCCTGTAAGCGGGGATCCAGAGACTGACTGGCAGGGGTCTACTTATAGAGTGTGTCTGAGCCATCCACTGATCTTTCTTGAGCTTCAGCGCCCCCTGGTGGTGGGAGGCCATCATTTGCAGTAGGCTGTGGGTACTTCAGCATTTTCGCTTCCCCAACTCAGCAGGTCTTGGGATTTGGGTACTAGGAACCCCACATCTGAGAAAGATTGAGAACCAGAACCTGGAATCAGAAACTAAGGGACACAGGAAAGGGGAGGGGTGGGTGCCCTGGAGAAAATAGTTTTTTCTGTTTTCACATTCCAAGGCAGAGCAGACCTGGAGCTCTTTACTAGCCTGCTTCACTTCAGGCTGACTTGGAATTACTCTTTGTGGGTGTTGGGCCAAGTTTAGCCCAACAACAGGGTTGTATGGGAAAGGGATATGTGTCAGGACATGTGTGGCATGTCAGGCTGGGTACACAGGCCAGGGCTTGCTCCTCCAGAGCTCCGAGTGACTCTCTCTGGAAACCAGAAGCCCCAGACAGGGCCACCTGGCCACCTTTGAGGAACCAGCTTTGCCTCTACTGTTGGGTCCCAAGACGTACCTCTCCACCCACAGCTCCCCACACTACCAGCTAAGAAGCCAGCAGCTACAGTGCGTGGGGCACTCTTGACCTATGCCTGTCCCCAGCTGCAAGGTAGTCTGGGACATGTTCTCTGTGTTAGAGAGAGGGGGGAACTGGAAGAGAGTCACAATAGATACAGGGCAGATAACCTTGGGGCTGGATACCTGCAGCCTCAGCGTAGTGTGTTGTGGTGGGCTCAGTTTGACGTTCTTCGCACTGGCTCTCCCGAGCTTCTGTAATCTGAAGTTGTGGGTCTGTCAATGTGTTTCCTCTCCCTGGCGAGGAGTCTAGGACTTGGACTTTTTATTGTTGGACTGTGCTAAGTCCTTTGCACCCTTTCTCTTCACTCTGCAGGCTTTTCACCGATTCACATCTTCCTGCACTGTGTTCTAGACAATCTGCTATACCGGCCATATGTACCTGTTAAGACTGACACAGCAAAGAACACAGACTGGGTGAATCAACCAATAAATAAAAATTGAAACCCAAATTCTTAGCAGGGTTGGTTCCTTCTGAAGGGAGGAACATGCACACACAAGATCTCTCCGTGTGTGGATGGCTGTCTTCTGCTGTGTCTTCACATGGCTGTCCTTCTTTCTCTTTTTATGTTTGTCCCAATCTCTTCTTTAAGGACACCAGTGAACCTACCTCCTTCACCTCGTTCATGACCTGGTCTCCAGACCCAGTCTCATCCTGAGGTACTGGGGTGTGGTTAGTTTTAGTTGTCAAGATGACACAATCTAGAATCACCAGGGGAGAGAGTCTCAAGGAAGAGTCTCGGGTGGGCCTGTGAGCATGAATGTGGGACATTGCCTTGAAAGCATTAATTGATTAGATGGCACCATTCCCTAGGCTTGGGTCCTGGACTGTGAAAATGAGAACACCAGCATGGGGCATTCATTCTCTGTTCCTGACTGTGGATGTGAATGGCTGCTTCCAGTTCACATAACCTTGGCTTCTTGGCTGATGGACACTATTCAGGAACTGTGAGCTAAATAAATCTTTTGTCCCCTAAGATGCATTTCCTTGGGGAATTTTATCCTCACAATGGCAAACAAAACTAACGCTTGGAGTTTAAGACTTGACATTATAAATTGTGGAGGGATACAACTTGGCCAATAACATTTATTTCCCATTTACTCCCTAGCAGAAGTGTGTGTGTATGTGTGTGTGTGTGTGTGTGTGCATGGAAAGGTCAAAGGTTGACATGGAACATCTCCCCAATTGCTTTCTGCCTTATTCTTTGAGACAGGCTCTCTCATTAAACCTGAAACTTGCTGATTCAATAGACAAGACGTCTTCTTTTCTGTGCTGCTGTGTGGATTTGTGTGGATTCTGGGGATTCAAACTTGGGTCCTCATGTTTGCACACCAGGCACTTTACCAACTGAGCCATCTTCCTGGCCCATTAATTTGCCCTTTGAGTTTTCTGTTAAGTTTCACTTCCAAATACCTTCTCAGCTCAGTAACTTTAGAAGTTTGCTTGGTTCTTTTTCAGATCTTATTCTCATATTCTCACTGTGGTTCTTGAGATTTAAATTTCTTCACTTTAAAAGATACTCATTAAAACAGTTATTCTAAGTTTAGGTTCTTTGGTATATGAAATTATTAGAGATGCTACTCTTTCTATTTTCAATAAATGCTGACTTTCTAAACTCACACTCATAAGCTTCCCCTTAAACACACATGCACAAACATGCACACACATCTGCATGCATACACAAATACAAACACATACACACATGTACACTGATGGAGACCTGGAGAGCCAGGATTGAAAGCAAGCCTCTTGTAAGAGCTTTTGCTTTTGTTTATCAGCTTAGGGCTTTGTATAGCATAATCTGACCACAGTTCAGGCCTGCAGTCCAGTTTTCCAAGACAGACTTATCCAATCAGACGGAGACAGGAGTACACCCGGTATTTCAGAGCTGATGCTAAGAACCTGCTAGTCATTTTTTCAGTCCCTAATTAGCAAAGTTCATGCCAGGGCCTGTAGTACATTCTGGCAGGACCTGCACACACAGCATAGACCGGGCAGGCGTATGCTGTCTTCAGGCTCGGTGGTGTCACTTTCTGCTGACATGTCTGTAGCTAAATAGCTAAATGCCAATGCGTGTTGAGTCTGGGGTGAGATATGGTTGCCTGCATTTTAATCTCAAGTTTTCTAAGCTGGTAGCTCCCTAGCCCCATATAAACCAGGCACCCCGACGCGGCCTGTAATCTCACCACCCAGGAAGCAGAGGCCTCTGGGTGGGAACGGGCCAGCCTATGCCCTGGCATGGGAGTGGGTAAGAGGCAGATACAACACCTGGGAACCAACATTTCTCTAGGGCCACTATGCCACAGGGCACGGTAAGCTGCAGGCTCCTTCTGGGCACTGAGATTCCTGACAGTGGGGTGCTGGCTCTTAATGTTAATGTGCTAATTCCCAGGGCTACTGGCAAGGCCCTGATGGTGGGTGGGTGTGTTGGGGGGCAGGCAGGCTCACTGACAACTTCACTCTGTGGGATTATCTTGATTATATTAACTGAGGTGGGAACCACCCCCTCCCCAACTATTCTCTAGGCAGCAGACACTGGTCAGTGTCAGTAGAGAAATTCTTTTTATCAGAGCATTTTTTCATGGTGATAGGAAAAGATACTAAGGTAAGGTAGATAGTGTCTTAGCTCCCTGTTGCTGTGGAAATAAACACCTTGGCCAAAAGCAACTTGGGAAGAAGGTCTTCATCTCATCTTACAGCTTATTGTCCTTTATCCAGGAACGTTGGAGCAGAAACTCGGGGCAGGAACTGATGCAGAGGTCAAGGAGGAAAACTATTTACCAGCTTGCTCCTCATGTCTTGCTCAGCCTGGTTTCTTACAGTACCCAGGACCACCTGCCCAGGGATGCCACCGCCCACAGTGAGCTGGGCCCTCCCACATCAATCATCAGGCAAGAAAATGCACCAGAGGCTTTTCCACAAGCCAAACTGGCAGGGGCATTTTCTCAACTGAGGTTCCCGCTTCTAAAATGACTCTAGCTTCTATCAAGTTGACATAAAACTAGCCAGAACAGGCAGGGACCAAGAAGTGATTCCAGGGTGGCTTCTGGCATAGGAGTCTGGAAAAGAGGCTCTGTCTCCTAGGCAGGGCAAGAACAAGAACCAGCCTTCAAGAGAGAAGCTGGCTTACATAGGACATTGGGCCAAGCCATTTCAGCTTCACACTTGAGTGGAGATGGTGTCTGGAAGGTGAAAATTTTCTCTAGGGGCCTAAGGGTCGTTTCTAACATCTTAAAAAGCAAGACAGACATAAAATAAGTCAGGAGTAACAAGTGCTTAGTGTATCTCCTCCTGCTCCTCTTCTTCCTCTTCCTCTCCCTCCTTCTTCTCCTCCTTCTCCTTCTCTTCCTCTTTTTTTCTGAGAGATGGACTCAAGTAGCCCATGCCAGTCTCAAACTTGCAATGTAGTAGAGGATGACCTTGAACATCTGATCTTACTGTCTCCACCCAGGAATGCCATACTAAAGAGAAGAGGTGTTTCCATAGCTACCAGGATGCTATGGCTAGACAGCAGAGCTAACTCTGAGTGATCACCCCTAGCCCCAGACACCTAGCACACATAGGAAGTACCCTGTCACCTGACAGATGAAAACATACAAAGAAGGTCCCAACATGCCAGAACCAACTGTGTTACAAGAGTTACGTTCAGGGCTCTGATTTTAGTTCTCACAGTTCTACACAGGCCTAGATTCTAAGCAGTGAGGGGCACACTTCTCCTGGGACACTGATGGCCCAAGCCCACGCTTTCCAGGGCTTGTCCCAGCCAGCCCAGCCATAGCATCTCCTTCTGAGGATTATAGATTTTGGAGTCTTGACTGGGAATATACAGACACGACTTAAACAGAATCAGACATGTGGCTGTCAGGGAGGTGGCGGCCATTTATTCATGAGCTTTTGGAGTGATCGAAGGCCTGAATGCAGATCTTAAAGAGTAAATGTGATTCCTCGCAGCCCAGCAGCTGAACTTTGCACATTTATTTTTATAAATTGCAGGTCGGAATTGCTAAGGGGTGAGAGAAAACTCTCCTCACTCCTCGAGGCAATAATCTCCAGACACAGGGAGGAGCTGGACATTCGAAAATGGCTGGCCCACATATTCCCAGTGAGCTCACTGTGGTGAAAAGCAGAACTTCTCCAGGGAAAAGTGTGTGTGTGTCTTTTATGAATGCAGAGTGAGGTGGGAGGCATGAGCGGCCAGCCATAAACTGCTCATCCCTAGAGACAGCAGCGGTGTGGAGGAGCCGGCTGACAGCCTCTGACTTGGCTGAGAAAGAATGAATCCCCATATTTATCACCCTCCCCTTGAAAGGGCAGTGGCTCTGTCCAGCTTTACATGGAAGAGGCAAAACCACAGGTAATCTCTCTCCTCAAACTACAAGCTGTTATAAACCTTTCTTTACACAAAGTACATCTTGTTAGGCATTTTGTCATAGCAATAAACAAAGTGATTTGCCATCCGGAAGTCCTCCACAGAATCCCTTCCTTCCTCTATGGTTCCTGGTGTAGAATGTCTTCACACAATAGAAAAGTGATTTTTTTTCTTCACATATTAGGGAGTGATTTTTGATTCCTTATGTTCCAGATTCTCCTATCCATTCACTGAGCTCCTGGGCCCCAAACCATATAGACAGAGGACAGCAAGGTGTGTGGAGCAAGGCTGGCAGGTGGCAGCAGCCCAGGAAGGTTTTGGACCACTAAGGAGGGAGTATAAATCTGGCCAAAGTCCGACAAGGCTTCAAAGAACAAAGGACTGACTAGACAAAGGCTGAGCATACTGGACAAAAGAGGAAAGCAAACATGCCAAAGTGGAGCAAGTTTCCATTTTTGTTAATTTGTTTGTTTTTACAACTGTTGATGTGGAGGTCCCACCAGAGAGAATACTGTCATAGCACTCTTGAGGGTGACGGTGCTAGAGAGAGAACAGGGAAGGAATGAGGGCAAAAGCTCCGGAACCCGAGGCTCACAGCCCTTTATTGGTCATTTCCATAGCTACTGCCTCTCTCTCATTTGTAAATTCTGGGCTTTCTCACTTGAGCGATGTTACACATGGCACAGGTGAGGAACTTATCCAGGCCTGTGCCATCTAGCTTCCTTGTGTGTGTTAATGTTAGACCACCCTCTCCAGACCCTGCTCTCCCGCAAGGGACATACACAGGGTGGGTGTGTCTCCTGATGGCAAGCATCCAAACATTTGGAAACTAACTAAAAACCCACAGGTCAAAGAATGTTAAGAGGAACACTAGAAAATATTTTGAACTGATGAGAAAACACAGTTTAGTATAGTATAAATAATAAATATATTAATAAATAGAAAAAACAAACAAATCAAATCACCAGTCTCAGCTTCCACCGTGAGAAACTAGAAAAATAGCAGCAAGCCAAACCAAAGCAAACAGATTAAATAGAGAACAGAAATCGGTAAAATAGAACATAAAAAATGGAGAAGATTAATGGAACCATGGGTGGTTACCTCAGAACAAAATTAATAATCTCCCCCACCAGACACACCAAGCAAAACCATCACATATAAAAGAACATGAATCACTTGCCACAGGAAGGAGGGGTTGCTTTGGATGCTAAGAAATTAATGTCCAAAACAACTCTATGCAGATAACGCAGTCATCGCCTGGAAGAGATGAACTACTTAAAGTCCATAGCACTAAAAGGCGCACAGTTGGAAACACAAACTGTGACCAGGTGTCTACCTAAAGGAGAGGTCAAAGGTCAGAACCACTTTCGGGAAGACTCAGGGCTCTGTGCTTCTATCGGCAGATTAAAATAGCATTCAGAGATGAAATACACTGTGAAAATCGGTGGAAGGAAGCTCTCCCACTCGTTCTAGAAGCCATCACGACCCAAACACCAAAACCCACAAAGCAACTGTCAGTTTCCTCAAGAAAAGAATTAAAAATATGCCCAGCATGGTGGCACACGCCTATAAGCCCAGCACTCAGGGAGGCAGAGGCAGGTGGATCGCTATGAATTCAGGGACAGCCTGATCTACACAGCAGGTCCAGGATAGCCACAGAACAGTCTGCCAGAGAAACCCTGTCTTGAAAAAATAAAAAATAAAAATATTGTGCAAAGTTATAGCAAATATACCTAGCCTTATCTTGTATATTTGTATCTGTATATAAAATATGCGCTTACTTATAATATACATATTAAGTATATAATACATACGTGTATACATAATTTATGTATAATATATGGATAAATCTGCAACATGCAATGCTGCACATATACTTATTAATCTATGCGTGTTAACTCATGGGCACAGCAAGTCTGCTTATACCCACCCCATGAAATGTCACCCCAGAGAGAATGCACACGGTGACGGGGCTTTGCCTCGAAGGAGAACACACTAGTTATAACACTACTTCAAGAATTGGCTGTCTCTAACTTGCCTAAGTTCTTATCAGAGATGGAGAAATCTATTCTGGCTTTTGAGAAGAACACCAACTCAGACACTTAGGAAATTCTGCCCCATTTCACTGCATCTTTAGATATTTCCCACCTCAGTCCATGGCCTCTAGGTTGATAGCTCTATTTTTAAGTGTAAGATTTACCAATGACACTCAAAATATCTAGGTTAAATTTATATAAAATTATGTAAATTATATGTGTGTTATTTACATATAAATAAAATATGCCTAAAGTTTGCTTTACACATTTACGTACACATACAGTATCTTCACATAAATAGAAATGTACATTTAAAAAGTAACTGTAAATATCAGCAAGTCTTTCACAGACACATCCTTCGGTTTATATGTGTATCTAACATATATATGCATATGGTGAATACACATTTCATGCATATTTCATCTTTGTGTAGACTATAATCAAAGTTAATAGAAACCAATCGACTCAATTGCAAAATAAAGCAAGGAAACAAATGACCCCAGCAGCTGTGAAAAGAGAGGCTGGGGAGATGGGGAAGTGTGCCAAGCACACGTGAGAACTGGGGTTTGGGTCCTCCTCACACACAGTGGTATTCACCTGCAATCCCTTCGCAGGGGAGGTGCAGACAAGGAGGTCCCTGGATTTTGCTGCCATGAGTATGCCCATGTGGGAAAACAAGCCTAACACACACACACACACACACACACACACACACACAATAAATGTAATAATTTTAAAAGGGAAAAAACCCTCATGTCGAACTGATTGGCCTATTCTTTGATCACCTCACCCTGATGGGGGAGCAGCCTTACCAGGCCACAGAGGAAGACAATGCGCCACTTCTGATGAGAGCTGATAGACTAGGATCAGAAGGAAGGAGAGGACCTCCCCTATCAGCGGACTTGGTGAGGGGCAAGTGTGGAGAAGGGGGAGGAAAAGTGGGATTGGGAGGGGATGAAGGAGGGGTTTATGGGGAAATACAAAGTGAATAAAGTGTAATTAATAAAAATTAAAATAAAAAATATTTAAAATAAACCCTCATGTCACTTTACATGTTTTGTATTGGCCCAGATTCTTAGCTGCACTGGGACACATGTGGCCACGGGCAGGTCAGACATGCGTGCTAGAATATACAAAGCAGCTTGGCAAAAGAGACTTAGGAGACCTTCCTTTAAAGCTTACAGGCCTTGGTGTGGAGCTCAGCACGATAGCACCTGGTTTAGCGTGAGTGAAGCAGGTGCTTGGTTTACTCCCCTCCCCGACAGAACCCAGACAATTACCATAAAGCTGGAGTCATTGTGAGAGGATGTCTTAGTTAGGGTTCCTATTGTTGTGGTAAAACACCATGACCATCAGATGCTTCCAGCATAAAGAGTCCACCATAGAAGGAGACCAGAGCAGGAATTAAAAAAAAAAAAAAAAAGGTAGGAGCCTGGAGACAAGCAGGAAGCAAAAGACTTGGAGAGGTGCTGCTTACTGTCTTGCTCCTCTTAGATTGCTCAGTTTGCTTTCTTATCCACCCCAGGACCACCTCCTCAGGAGCCACCTACAATGTGCTGGGTCCTCCCACATCAATTATCAATCAAGAAAATGCCCCACAGATTTGCCCACCAGCCAGTCTGGTGGGCGCAA
The DNA here is from genome assembly GCA_028658305.1 of Pachyuromys duprasi. Lineage (NCBI taxonomy): Eukaryota > Metazoa > Chordata > Mammalia > Rodentia > Muridae > Pachyuromys > Pachyuromys duprasi. The sequence continues at coordinate 69,036,691 of CM053751.1, read as the reverse complement.
TCTCAACTGATATTTTCTCTTCCCAAATGACTCTAGCTTGTGTCAAACTGACGTAAAACTAGCCAGTATAGAGTGATTTTAGCACAAGAATTAAACACATTGATGGGCGGATGTTTAACCCAGGAATTATGTCTACATGTTATGGCCACTTGATTTTTGACACAGTCAAGAAGGAAACTTGATAGAAAAGTCTGTTGGACTTTGAGTGCTGGAATAATTCATGGAGGGGTGTAAACCAGACCTAGAGTCCTGGTCAGGAAGCTCAGCTCTGACCAGGGGTTCAGCCACAGATTTGAGGAGAGGGGAGCATTCAGTCAAATGCTCCAGAGACCCTTGCCCTCAGTGGCCTGCCTGGCTGGGGTAGCTAGCACTATTTAGAACCGAGCTTTGAACTCTCCGCAAAGGGCCTGCTAATCAGTATTTTAGGCTTTGAGGAAGGGATACAGTGTCCCTGCTGTAGATTCTCAAATGTCCCTGTCATCCCCAAGTGTGGGTGAGACGACTGGGCTGTCTTGGTGATTTCAGTTCAGGAGAGGCAGTGCCCCATGGCCCCTGGTGGCTGCATTCCAGGAGGTGGGCTGGGCTGGGTATGGTGGAAGAAACTCTACTGTGACTCAGCCAGCAGGCTCCACACAGCTCCTCCTGTTTCCCTTCTTGTTCTAGAACAGCTGGAGATCCAAGTCAGCCCAGGGAGATCCTCCAAGTCCCCGGCGAGGCCTATCACCTTGGCACAATTATACCAAGTGTGGCTTTGCGGAGGAACACTGCCTGCAGGGGCAGAGGAGTGAGCTGTGTCGTAGAAGGTACAGAGAAGTACAGCCATGCCCAATCCCTCCCCATCCCTGTCTGCTTAGTCATCCGAAAAGCTTCCAGGAAAACAATCACAGTTGCGCTAGAGGCTGGGGCACAGACAGACACAGCTGTTACCTACTTAGCGCTGTGTGGGCACTGCCTGTCAGGGATGCTTCAGGCAGAGCCAGGTGCACACTCTGCTAGGGGCCAGGCCGGAGCCCACCTTCAGCAGCTGGGCAGAGAACACTTGTAGGGTGAGGCCCATGACTGATGCACAAGTACTCTTGCAGAGTGAGGTCAGTGGGCAGGACTTGTCTACCACATGCAAATGAAGTTGCACCCCGAATGAACCGCAGGAAGAACGAAGTGTGGCCATAGGGCTGGGGAGAGAGGTGATCATCTGCCCATGTCCTGTCAGGACAGTAAAAACAAAGGACAAGGGGACAAGGAAAATGTCCTGGGGCATCCTGACCAAGGGCTTAAATGAAAGCAATAGATTTTATGATTTTTCTTCTGATTCAGCAGGTTTCTGTTGACCAAAACTTGTCCTACATTTTGGGGAAGGCATAAGCTCCTCACCCTTCCCAACACCCTGCAGCCATGAGACCTGCTACAGAGCAGAAGACACAAGGCTTCTTCTTGGCCCTCAGGCTGCCCAGGAAGCCCAGGATGAAGCTGAGGGCCTGGGACTGTGGGCTATCAGGGGACCCAGGTAGAAAACACAGTACCCTGCCGGGGTGAACCTAGAGGAAACGTCCCCAAGCACTTCTCCAGAGATAGGCAAGAAGGCCACCCTCCATGGATGGAGGGAGCAGGAAACCCACTGCCACCTGGAGGGCATGCAGCAGTCACTGCCTCTGCCATTCACAAGGCCTCCTCAGCGTGAGGTGGTCCAGGGAGCTGGCCTCAGCCCAGGAGACCTGGGGGAGTGTGGCAGCTGCCCATGCGGTAGGGAGGGAAGGTTGTTTGTCAAACAATCTCTTTTGTTTGGAGAAGCCTCTTGTAATCTTGTATTGTTAGGGAGTAAATTCAGATGAAGAGCAGCCACACTCAGTGTGATGGTCCCGCCCTGTCCAGCAGCAAGATGATGGATCTGAGTTTCAGCGGGTGCCTGTTAATGAGCTCAGCTTAAGTGGTGTTCATGGGCAGCAGCTGCAGGTGAGCTCCCCTTCGCCCTGCTTGTCAGAGCCAGCCCCTCCCCACCCTCCATTTCCCCTTCACCTTTGGATTAGGGCAGTGAAGACAGGGGGTCCACCAGATGCTCTTCGACCTTTGGGCTGAGGAGGCCATGCAGCTTCTGAATGAAAATGCCCAGGCAGAAACTATTTTTAGATGGTAATGCTGAGGCTAAAGGGGACTCACAGCTGCAGCCCCTATGGTCGAAATGGGAGGTGTGGGGGAGGCAGGAGACATCCGGGGAGCATTTCCCAGCTGGGGTCTAGTGAAGAGAATTCTTTTGGGGCTCAAGACTGCAGCGCTCTGGGAAGTAAATGCCTAAGAGCCAAGAAAAAGTTGGCAAATCGATCACAGATCCAAACTGTGCTTGCTTCCCTTATAGAAGTGTGTGTTTGGATCCCGACCGGGTAATCTTATACAGGGGTTCTCCACGTTCTCTGAATATCAGACTCTAGACTCCACCGGCTCACCTAGACCTTCCCATCTGCAATCTGGAATTCTCTGGTATAGCAACTCCATAGAAACTTGTGTCCCACTCCCCAGCCAAGACCCTGGCTCCCAGCTGGTGATGACCTGTACAGCTCGGGTCTGGAAACAGAGGCGCAAAAGAAACCTCCTTAGGTGGGTAGCTAAGTGGCTCCTAGTGGATGGTTATGCACCATGGGATATATTTGGAGGATAGAAGTGAAAAGTTCCTTGAAGAAGGGAACGGGGCCTTCCTGCTTTTAAGTGGGCCATCAGCCATGTGGGAGCCAGTGTCAGCAGGACCAGAAAGGCAAAGGCATCGTTGCTTACAAGGCACCAGACCCAGGTGCACATCTGAGGGCTACAGGGACTGGTAGCCACACCACACCAACCCCTTCCTCCTCTGGACTCAGACAGCTAGTGAAAGAATCAGACTAACTTTGTAACCTATGTTTCCTTTAATTGCCTTATAACTTATATTTTCAAGTTTTAGGCCCATGTTAATTAAAGCCTCTTAGTGCTTCTCCAGAGAACAGAGGAATGTAAAAGTTCCTGACATTGGCCATCTTCGAGAGCAGAGATAAGGAAGAAAACAAGCAGAGATCTCTACTAGGAGAAAATCACTGGCCGGCGCCTGTGAGAGAAACTTTGTTTGGGAACTGGGCCAAATGGCCCCGATCTTTCTCCTGAATGGCTCCTGACCTTTGACCAAAAGCCTGCAGCCCCCACTCCTCAGAACAGACACAGGATGAGTTAATCACTCTCCCACCTTTAACTGTGGCTATATCTCATATGTCAGAAAATTCCAAACTGACTTGAAGATCAGATATCCCCTAGATATTTACGACAGGGCTGACCGGACCTAAGGGTGCCCAGAACCAACCAATGACTTTAAAAGTTAAATACCTCATCCAATCCTGGATTGCCAAGACTGCAACCCTGAAGATTCCCGTGCTTTGTCCTTTAAAAACCCAAGGCCTCAGTCTCCCAGGGCCACTCTTTGCTGACCAGCAGAGGTGACCCCATTGTGCAATGGTAAAAATACACCTCTTGCGATATTGCATCGATGAGACCCACTGTCCCGACTTCTCTTCATTCCTTCAGGAAATTAGGCTCGTGCTGGGCCTAACACTAGGACTGAAGGTTTGAAGCCTAGCAGCCGCCATTGGCTTTCGAGATGGGTATCACTTGCTGGTCCAGGTGAAGCAGTAAGAAGAAATATCGCTCTGGCCTTGGATGGATGCTCTTCAGTAATGATACCTTTTAAGAAGGTACAGAGACCAATGGGCTGACTTCAGAAGGAGAGGAGAATGCCCACCTTCCGAGAGAGAGAGAGGCCCTCAGTGGTAGTGACCCCTGGGAGTGTAACCTTCAGCACTCTGAGGTGGCCCCGGAGCTCTCAGAAATGAAGGTAGATCCTAGCATGGGGGCTGGGGTGAGCTACCATCATGTGCAGCTTCCTTTGAATACCCAGGCAGTTGAGGCCTGAAATACACAAGGGACAGACAGGCATACATATGTATAAATTATAGATGTAAATTACATCTTGTGTTATGTATCAATTGTTTGTGAATTATACATACATAATTTATACATAAATTATGCATCATATTTATATAAATACATAAAATACTTTATTCATATTTATGTCTCATGTATTCAGATATTAATATACTCTTGCCTTTCTGCTTTCTATTTTCATTTAATAATTAATGTTGAAACTTTTCCCATGCAGGACATATGGATCTATCTATCTAATTCTTTCAGATGGCTGAATAACAGGCCATCCTGAGGACTATCATTAATTCATCCACTCCATCCACTTTTTGATGTGTGTTTGGTTCACAGTAAGTTTTCAACTGGCTGAAAAGCGCTGCAGTGGACTGTTTTCCTCCTTTTATTCTTTAATATAGGAATTTTATAGATTTCTTAGCATTGAACCATCCTTGCATCCTCTGTATAAGTAATGCAGGACTTAGTTTTTCCACATACTGGTAGTTCTCAGATCCCTAATACTTTGTTTAAGATATGTTCATCAAACAGGGAGTGGTGGTCCATGCCTGTAATACCAGTACTTGGGGCGGCAGAGGCAGGTGGAGCTCTGTGAGTTTGAGGTCAGCCTGGTCTACATAGTGAGTTCAGACAGCCAGAGCTACACAGAGAAACCCTGTCTCGAAAAACAACAGCAACAATAAAATGATATTCATCAAAAGCCTGTTTTTTTTCTTTTCTGTAAATACTTGATAGATTTAAGTAGAAAGTTATCTAAGCTACAAAAAGAGTCTAATTTGAAGAAGGCTTTCTGCAGATGCGCAAGTCAGTGTCTATTGGGAACAGTGGAAACTCACACCTACTTGTGCTACAGTACACTAGGCATGCGATGTTTCACATTTGTGTCATACTGTGATTAATAGTTTATAGGCAAATCAATAGATCGCTATATGCTAGGGAGGCCCCACTTGTCCAGCACATAGTTTATGTTTGTAAATATTTTCTTAATGTATAAATGTTTTTTTGTACACAGAAAACACACCTAATACAAAGTGTTTAATTATCATAAATTTAAAAATGTTTATATGCTAAATTCTAAATTGCTTTTTTAAATTTAATTTTATTTATATATTTATTCATTACAGTTTATTCACTTTGTATCCCCAGTGCAGCCCCTCCCTCGTCTCCTCTCACTTCTTCCCTCTTCTCCCCCGATGTCCTTCCCCTAGTCCCCTGATAGGGGAGGACCTCCTCCCCTTCTATATGACCCTAGCTTATCAGGTCTCATCAAGGCTGACTGAATCATCTTCCTCTGTGGCCTGGCAAGGATTCACTACCCCCTCCCTGCAAGGGGGAGGTGATCAAAGAGCCAGTCACTGAGTTCATGTCATAGACAGCCCCTGTACCCCTTACTAGGGGGCCCACTTAGAAACTGAGCAGCCTATGGGCTTCCTCTGAACAGGGGGTCTAGATCTAAGTCCTCTTCATGGGTCCTTAGTTAGGTCCTTAGTTGGAGTATCCATTTCTGTATGCCCCCTGTGCCCAGGTATTTTGGCTCCATTGTTCTCCTTGTAGAGTTCCTGTCCCTTCCAGGTCTTTCTATCTCCCTCTTCTTCCACAAGGATTCTGGCACTCTGCCCAAAGTTTGGCTATTAAATCCACTTGCTCTATTAAGAATGGAGAAATGCCTTCTACTTTACTGGAATTTTGTGGGGTTTTTTCCTGAGTTGCTTCTAGATGTTTACATAGATGGACATGGGAACCGGGTGGGCTGGAGGGGCCTCACACAGGTGAGCTTGTCTTGCGGCCTACCCCAGAGCCACTGAGAATGCGCTTGCTTAGGAAAGTGCATAGGGAGGGGTTAAGCCCAGATGCATGAGGTTGGGAGTTTCTAGGAGACTTTCTGTGAGTCAGGATCCATAGCTATCACCCCAGAGCATGGGCAGAAGGCACACTGAGCCTTGGGCAGGATAGGGCCTGACCATAGCTGCATTTAGTTTTCCAGTGCTAACTGTAAAGGAGAGGAGGCATCAGAAGTTTGCCTAGGTTCCAGCAGCTGCTTAATTATTCAAGGCAGGTCCATTATCCATAATCAAATTATTTTGTACAGTCAGAAGTGGAGATCATCGCATCGAATTGTGGCTTAGGTCTCTAAAGTAGCACATGGAAGCACATGAAACAGAAGGAGCATCCTCAGAGAGCGTAGGGAAGCATCCTCAGAGGGAGGGGCTCTGGCCATCCCTTTCACTCTTTTCTCCAAGCAGTGGGAGTGGGGGAGAGGGACGGAGGGGACAGGGCAGAGTGATACAGTGGAATTAGCTGTGCCTGTGTGGGTGAGAGGGCAGGGGGCGACTGTTGAGCCCCACCGACTCCTGGTCTGGAACCAGCAGAACTGAATTTTCAAAGTCCTGGCTGGGCATTGAGTGTGTGTCATTAGCTCACGACAGGCAAGCAGTAGAACAGGGCTTTCTCCTGGCACATGGTGCAGAGGACATGACAGGAAACATAGGTCTCCAGTGGACGGGCCACAGTGTGGACCACCTCTGTGTCAGAACTCATCCCTGATCATCCTGAAGAACAGGCATGCAGCCCACCTCCTTCTCTGCCCAGGCTCCCTCCTTCCACCTCCTGGCGTTTTCAGTTTCAGAGATGGACTCTGAATGGGGCCTTGAGAGCTGATCTAAGCCAACCAAAGGAATGGTCTGGGAAAGAGTAGGGCAACGAACTGGATTCTGCTGCTAATTAAGATTAAGCTGCCTTGTAGCAGGTGGATGAGAAAGGTGTCAAGCTGGAGGTTTCTGCTTGAGTTATTGCCAATTTAATTTTTATGTAATTAACAGCTGTGCGCTGTGTGGTTAATAAGATTCCCCGATGAGTTCTCTGGCTGATGCCTCCTCCCTCCACACCTCCCTTCAATATTTCTGTTGTTCCTGCTGGGGCACGTATCTGCAAATATTTGTGTGTGTCATTGGTCAGCATCACCAACAGCTGTCCTTGAGCCCTGCTGCCTTACCGAGGCCGTGAACCGTGGAGGGGAGCGTTCTGTGCTACACTCGTGAACTGTGGAGGGGAGCATTCTGTGCTACACTCATGGTAGCTTATGTGCCTGGATGTTCCACACGTCTGCAGCCCTCACTGGTTACCCAGGTACTGGCCATCCTGCCCTTCTCTGCTGTCAAGGCAGGATCCTGAGAGCCTGGGGAGTCTTTCCTGGTCCTCTGTGACTCCCTACAGAGTGGGCTCAGTGAGAGTGCACAGAGAGGTTCAGATCAGCGAGGGGACCACTGGGCATGGCTATCAGCCAGCAATGGGTCCTCACATGTTGTGGGTCTGGATCTCTCTCTACTCTTTATCACATGAGCCTCTCCATAGGATGCATGATGGCATCTGAGGCTTAGGACAGGAGGTGGCTTATGGGAGAACAATGCTGTCTTTTTGCATCCTTTCCAGAGTCCTAGTCCCTCAGCTGTCACTTCTGCTGCTGCATGTCTCTGTGAGAAATAGAACTTCAGGTCCAGCCACAATGAAGGGACAGGAAGCAGCTCTGCTTGTTGGGCAGTACCTCAAAGATTGTGGAATTCTTTCCAAACCACCTCTACAGATTCTGCTGACCACACTTCCCAAAAGAAGCAGGACATGACAGGATCATTCTCAACCCAATCTGGATTACACGTCGCACTAGCAGTTACTTTTCTTGTGGCCATTGGCCAAAATACTTGACAGAAGCTCACTTACAAGAGGAAGGAAGCTTCTTTACAGACTAAGAGATGTGTCTCCTAGGTGATCCCCAATCCAGTCAAGTTGACAATGAAGATGAACCACCATGCATATTATTAGGAACCAGCAGCAAAGCCATGCCAAATGCATGCTGGGAGTGTAAGGTGTCACACTGCTAGAGAAAGCACAAGTTGCATGAGCATGGTGAGCATGGCGGTAGGCAGACTGGAAGTAGCCAGTAGGGTGACACTTCTTAAGATGAAAAGACCGTTTCTGTTCTGGGGAAGCTTCTGAGCTCATGGTGCCCTTGAAGATGAGGGGTGGTCCGTCCAAATACTCTTCTGAAAAACTACCCAACAAAGCTGGGGAGACTTGGGAAGTGCTTGTTAAGACCAAGAGCGACTTGCCTAGCACTGGCTCCAATGGCCTTACTCTCCTGTGTGTCTGCTGGTTGTAGAAGGGGAGGCATGTGGGGTGACGGGACTCACCCCGCTTACAATAGGAAGCACGGGGCCAGGAAAACCCTGCCTATACACCTGGGACTAGACAGGGTTCGTATATAGCTACCCATAGAGGGTGTCAGTAAGACTTGATTTACCTGGAATCCCTGGATGCTGAAGCTGAAGAGAGGCTGATCACCATGGGGCTGTGTACAGTTTATGTGGGACAAGGACAGGGCAGTCCAGGCAGAAAACAGGTCTCAATACAATTGGCTGTTCACGGTCTGCACCAACTCCAGCTCAATGTCCCTTGAGGTATCAGCCATCAGAATGGGCAGCAGTGAGGGATAGGGGCATGCAAAGTACCCTTAGATCTAAGCCACAGCCATGTCACTAGCCATGCACACCCCCTTCTTACAGATAAACTACCCAGAAAGCTTTGCAGAGGTATGAAACAAAAGGGATGGCCAGTGATGATGAGGCAGGTGTGAGGTAAGGGCTGTAAAGGCACGGGAGGCTAGGGGGTGTCTCCACGCAGGAGAGCTTCGCTATGTGAAGAAGCACCTTCCTCATACCAAGAACATCCTGGATGGACTATGTTCTCCCATGGGAAGCCTCCATGCTTGGAGACAGAGATCTGGGTACCAGTGTGTGTGAGCTGATCCTTGGAAGGGCCCAGTAAGGGGCTGTCCAGGCCCTTCTGTAAGACATACAGTGGCATGGAATCCCTGCTTAAGTACCTGAGAGAAGCCAGGGTCCACAGAGCTCTTAGCAGGCAGTCCAAGTTGTGGTAGGGGCTGTTCTGGGGATCCTTGGTCTCCACACAAAGAGGCTGGATCACCTCCCACATTGTGACAGCCAAATTATCTGAGCACTGCCAGACATTGAAATCCATTTCTTGAACTTGAAATCCAATTCATAGTCATGGACTATGGCCAAATCCCTTCAAGGGCTGGGGATGAGCAAGTGGGTCTCCAGGATGGCCAGGCAATGAGTGAAGGACTGTGTTCACCAGACATGTAAGTGCTATGCTGGAAAGAGGTCATTCTTCACTCCCCCCCACACAACATCCAATCATGGCTGGCTCCTAAACATGGTGGATACAGAACAGAAAAAAGCCTAGGTGCAGAAAGCAGGCCAGGTTCCATGAAGCTGAGTGGAGCAACCAGATGAAGTGTCTACCCACAGTGAGGCTGTTAGACTTGAGGCTACAAAAAGAACCCATGGCTGGGTGAAGTGGGAGTTTCTGGTTTCTTTGAAGACCCAGTTGTGTCATGTGATGTTTTGCTAGAAGCTGTCTCATGTGAGGGGTGTGATTTTTGCCAGCTGAAAACATCTGTGGATGGAGAGGAGATGTATAGAAGCCCACAGACAGCGAGACAATGCTTTTTGGATTGACTTCACTTCTCTGGTCTTCATTCTTCAACACTTCGCCTTGCAGAGAGAAATCTTCCAGAGAAGAACTCGGGGCAATCCAACTGAGTTTTGCTGCTTTATCTGACTTGTTCCGATTCAGTAGTCTTACTGTTTCTGCTGAATCATGCTGATTTGTGTTGCTGTGTGGTGTTGGCGTTTGGACTGGACTGCTATTATCTGGACAACAAAGAGTGCACTCACCCCAGGGAACGACTTCTACAAAGGTCTACACCCCCTTTTACTAACAACCTTTCTTCTCTGCTATCTCTGGTCAGGGGGTTGGAAGAGAGGCAGAAGCATTTAAGAACCCTGAATAAAGTAGGTTTTTTGAAAAATCTTAGCTCACAGCTGGGGCTGGTTTTAGGCCTTGGCTACGATGTGGTAGTCTGGGTTGGCCTGCTCTAAAGCAATGGACAGACTTCTGTTAATACACTGCCTGGCATCCTGGAGACCTACTCAGGACTCACGGGTGTAGAGAACTCCAGAACATAAACTAATTCTATCCTTCCATGGTTTGGGTGCTGTGAGTCTGAAATCCAGGGTGCTCACTGCGCTGCCTCTCCTAGCCTCTGGGCCCCTGTGTTGCTCTAACATCACATGGTCTTTCCTCCAAATCTTTGCTTTTCCTCCCTTCTTATAAGGATGCCTGCACTGGAGTCAGGGAATGCTCTAAACCTGAGATGACTTCATCCTGACATCCCTAACTAACTCTACTATTTATTAGGGTCTTGTTTCCAAGCCAGGACCCCATCTGCTCTCAGGGTTCCCGGTGTACGCTGCATTTTCATCTCCACAAGACAGCATCCCACCAGCGGAGAGACCAGGCAGGGGGCACAGCCTGCTTTCCTGTTCTGCTCAAAATAACAGTACATAGGGGCCATTCCTTCCTCCATCTGAGACATTTACAATACAGAAAACCAGAGGGAAGTAAGCAACTTTCAGAGTTCTCCAAATCAAAGCAATAAGTGGTGAGGAGGCCCAGTTAGCAGAAAGAACTTACCTGAAACCTTACATCTTCACTGCAGCCATCTGAGAGTTCCTAGACCAAGTGCTGAGTGCTAATCTCATCACCAGCACTCACAATTCAATCTTAATTAAATCCACACCACACAGAATTACTTTAACTATGATTTCCCAGCAGAAGGTGTTAGAAACATATTCCTTTCCTCATTTTAATCAAATTTCCTAAGTTTCATTGAATGAGCTGTGAGAGAGAGCTGCTAAGGGAGGAGGAAGGAGCCTCCTCCAAACCTCCCTCCTGGTCCAATAAAGTTGTGGAGTGTCCAGGAAGACTGGCCCCTCCCCTGGTTAAAGGGTCTGTCATAAACAAACTAGAAGGAAGCTGCAAATCCTGCAAAACCAAAAGCTAAGGAAAGTGTAGAGAGGAAATGTGTGGATGCTCTACAACAGACATGTCCCCAGAGAACAGGCAAATCATAGGGAGATGGGCAATCCCACAGGCAACCAGGGATCTGCAACAGCCTGGCCGCTCTGCTGCCTGCTGCGCATACCCTCATCCATGTATGACTTTTCTCTTTTCCTTTGCTTAATTCCAACTGAGTTATCAGCCCCTGAAAAGCATTCCATGCTTTCCCCAAATCTGGGCTGTGACATTCACTGCCGCGTCCAGGCAGCACGGACAGCAGTTTCTACCCCTGCAGGAGTTAAAGCTCGCTTTCATGCTCTGAGACCAGCAGCTAACACCAGCCAGCAAGACTTCTGTCCCATCACTAAGCCACACTCAGCAGGATGGCCCGTGTGAATGAGGGTTCTTCAATGAGTAAGGGTACTGGTTGGGCCACCCAAGGATTCCACCACCCTGAAGACTCTGGTGTGGGTCCAGGAACCCAAAGTCTATCCCATGAACCCCAAGCACCCATGACTGCTGCATCAATTGTTCTTAGGGGTTCAGTCAATGTTTCTGGTCAAAGTTAATCAGATTTTCTTAGAAATGGCTGTTCTCATCAGTACCAGAAAGAACATCCTGATATGAAATCTTTAGAGCAGAGGTTTTCAACCTTTGGGTTGCGACTCCTTTGGGAATTGAATGACTTTTTCACAGGGGTCACCTAAGACCATCTGTATATCAGATATTTACATTTTAATTCATAACAATAGCAAAATTACAGCTAAAAAGTAGCAACAAACATAATTTTATGACTGGGGGTCACCACAACATGAGGAACTGTATTAGGGGGTCACAGCATTAGGAAGGTTGAGAACCACTGGTTTAGAGGTTGATAACCCCAGAGTGACATGGAGTCTTGATGTGAGCTTCTATGACCCCGTAACTCTTGCAGTCTGCATGTCTGCAAAGTGAGTATCACACAGACACTACCGGGTTCTGCTATCAGTTTGAGAAGCAGCCAGGCTCCCTTGTACCACCTTGGCTGAAGCAGCCCCTGAGTGTCTATGTGACTGAGTCTGATAAACACCTGTGTGGGCAGTGGATCCTGGTGGCATTTTCTTTTCAAATGAAAGTTCTTAGTTTTATACCCATGAGCAAGTTTGCCCTCTAGATGCCTTTCCCACTATCCCAGTAGCATCTGTTTAAGGATGCCAAGCCTCTGACAACCACCTTGTCCACAACTTTAAACATCTTCACACTCCTTTCTTAGCCAGGCAATGCATTGTTTCCTTCTGCTATGCTTATGCTATGCTTCTTCTTGTTTTTCCACCGTAAAGTTGGCTAAAAGTGACCAGCAATAACTATGTGATAGCCTGGGTATTATACTATCTTGAAATGTTCTCTGCCAAATTAATTAGTCCATTGCTTTTAGATTCAGCCTCACTTAAAAGTTTAACACAAATGTAGTCTGATTCTTTACCAAATAAACTATGTGTAGTCTCAAATCCAGCTCCTGAGCTGTTCTCATTCGAAACCTCATGAGCACACTCTTGATGTTTGTCCTTCTGTCAATGTCCTGGCCTTGCAAATTCCTGTCAGAATCATCCAGTAACCTTGGATTACAGCATGGGTTCCCCATCCCACATCTCCAAACTCTCCCACAAACCAGTTCACATGGCAGGATTGTCACACGGCAGAGCTAAGTCACAGCAACAGCCTCTTTTGTCTAGAACTAACCCTCTGTTCTGGTTTTTGCCCAGTCTCCATGATAAAATACCCAATAGGAGCAATTTGAGGGAGGGAGGATTGAATTTGCATCATGAGTTCAGAAGGTCTCAGCTCACAGCCTATCTCTGTGTAGGTAGCGAGAAAAAGGACTCATGGTGAACTAGTTAAGTTGCTCACAGTTGAGAACAAAGCTGAGATTAAAGGAAAATTTGTGTTTAAAATGTAAAAGTCTGGAGCATAGAAGGTGAGTAGGAGAGGTTTCAGCTGGGTGTGAGATAACTAAGCTAATTAGATAAGTAGAGGGACACGGCTATGGGCGTGAAGGCCAGTCTGCTGTCCTGTCCATCTGTCCCCCACTCCCCACAGCCCTTAGGAGCACACACAACTCGCCATTGTCTTTTCATACATCTTTGCTTCTAATGCAGATTATAGTAAACAACTGTAATACAAGTCAGGATGGCTCCCAAAGAGAAACCTCCACACCATCCCGTAGACAAGGATGTTTCCCTGCTACATCCCAGCACAGACCCTTTTTCCCACCTTGATATCTCCAACAGCCCTACTTTTTCTAAGAGAAAACATGTGACATTTATCTTTCCAAGTCTCTTATTTTGATCTGTCACATGAAGACCTCCAGTCTGTTACATTCATTTTCCTGCAAATGAAATACTTTCATTCTTCTTCGTGGTTGAATAATAATGGTGCATGTGTTTGTATGTCAGTGCCTGCCGCCATGCTTTCTACCACGATGGTCACGGACTCACCCTCTGGAACTATAATCTAAACTAAACTCTTTCTCCTAAGCTGCCTTAGTCATGGTGTCTCTTTACAGCAGTGAAGAGTAATCTCGAGAGGTACTGCAGTCTAAGTAAGAAGCCACTCTTTGATGACATCTGACCACCCAGCACGGCCTGCTCGGTGGCAGCCTGGCGGCACTCTGGCTATTGACCACTGTGGATTTATTTCAGCATCTCTCCTTTGAAAACATCTCGTCCCCCTTCAAACACACTCAGTTCACTGAGGCACACTGCAATGTGTTGTGGTACCCACTTTACCACTATTATCAAATGAAACAGATTTGGCTTTGATTTTAACACTCAGTGCTTATCTGTTGACAGAAGCAAGTCATCCCCTCAGCAAACGGAGAGTTTAAACACTATGGTGACTGCTGGAACATGTCCTAACATGGCATTTGTGTAGCTCGCCCAGTTAACTGCTTCCTGCAAGGGTGGTTAGCTCCCAACACTAGAGTTTTCCTGATAGCACCTGCATCAAGGGACATAGACACCGTGGGCTTAATGTCCCATTCTTTCCCCTGATAGTAGCTCTTTTGCTCAAGATAGCCCCCTGCCGCCTTCCTTCTCCTGTCTCAGGGTCCTACCTGATGACGGGCTGTGTGATGGTGGCTTGGTGGTATCTGAACAGAAAGATCTTCCAGTTTTCCCACTTCTCATTAGCATGAGGGAAAAGGTGTGAAGATTTTCAATTTTCTTTTTAATCAGGATGGCACCCTCTGAGGAATACCTGCCAGGTTATTCTGAAGAATGCTTGACGGTCCTCAGTCCTGGAGAGACTTAATTAATCTTGTGAAAACACAACGGGGACCACAGCAGCACAGCACATGTGCAAGGGCAGCGGAACAACCTGGAGCAGGGACTGTTTGGTCCATGAGCTCCATCTGGGGTTTCTGTCCTTCAGATCTCTTCCCCGACTTGGCCCCTTCCTCTCACTCCCTGCCCTAGCAGACCCCATGACCCTCCCCTGCCTCCCAGGTCTACCCTCTCCTTCCTGGCCATATCCTCTCTCTCAAGGCTAGAAATTACTTCTACTGAGGTCACCTTTGACTCCAGAACATTATCTAGGCCTCTCATGGAAATCAAGGCAAATCTCAGACTGAGTATAGACCAAAGTATAGGAGAGGCATGATTCCAAGAGAGGGGACGCCTGTGAGTTAAGTGGAGCCCAGGTGCCCACTGGAAAGAGGAGCTGGGGTGGTGTATTGGAAAGGATGCCAAGACAGGACCGGGCGGCAGGCCAGGTGAAGACAGAGTGACCGTGGACACTGCAGGTACTTGATGGCATCTTCACTCCCACATGTAGGCTCTTTAGACATAGACCCATGCGCTACCCATGGAGATTACATACCCTTGACAACCAGGAAGAGAACACAAGTCTTTCAGCATGTTTCTAGAGACTTGCTGCCTGCCTGGCAGGGGCCAAAGCCCTCTCCTCTGGGTGACTAAAGTGCTCAGCCTCAGGAAGTGGTGATGAGGAGACATGAAGCCAGGACAGCAGTATGGTCAACTAGAAATGCTCCAGCAAATAGGGAAGAGTGAGGCCCTAGCATGCAGCTGTCTCCCTTTGTCCTTCTAGCATCATTCAGAGGCCCCAGGTCCTGATGTAGCCCAGGCAGAAGTCCCACTGGCTCCTTGTCTGCCACATAATTTTAAAAAGCTGAGTGTAGTCCGGGGCCCACAGACCCCAGAGGCCCGAGCAAACTTAAGTTCCACAGGGTACAGCCCCAGTGTCCCAGGGCTACTCAGGGACACTCATGGGTTACAGTAGACCCTTCCCTCTTAGAGTCTGTTCTCAAAGAGGGTATGGTTTCCAAGGCACTCGGGGCATGGTCTCAGGGGCGTCATGGCAGATGTATTCAGGACTCTTCCAGGCTGCAGAGTACTGTGGGCTGAGCCTCATAAACAGTTTCGGAGGCCCTTCTCCAGAAACCTAAGACAGCCACAAGGGGTTTGATCATAATCACATGACAGTCCAGAAAACTGAGGTATGAGACCAATGACAAGTCCCTGCTATTGGCTGTTTCCCCCAGTGCCCTCCCTTCTTACCCAGCCCATACTCTCTGGGTTCTACCATGCTCACCCCTCATCTCACCTTACCAAGCTGGGACTGGACTTGGGAAGGAGGTTCACCTTTGAAAAGCAAAAATAGTACAAGGGTACATCCAAGGAGTAGCTTCTCTTTACTGGGGACCATCATATGGCTCGAGGAGAGACTGGGACAGTTGAAGATAAGGGAGGCTAGACAGGTCCCATGATTGCTCCCTGAGCGCTATACTTGAGCGGTGTGGCCATCCTGTCTCATCTCCAGGCCCTGCAAATGTGACATTATCTGAAAATAGGATCAATGCAGACATAATCAGCTGAGAATAGGTCATTGAATTAGGGTAACCCTCACCTCCATTTAAGAGGAAGCAAATCTGTACACAATGTGTATACAAATAAACACATTCAGAAGTTAGAGTTGCTGCTGCCACAAGTCAAGAACACAGAGGAGTCTGGGGAAAGCCCCAGAATCACTCTTCTTTGGAGCTTGATGACACCTTATTCTAGACTTCTGGTCTCCAGGACTCTAAAAAAAATAAATTTGGGTGTTTCAAGCCAACCCTAAGCAAACACAAATGTCAATGTTTGACCCACCAGCATAGAGAACATGAGTAAGTCTGCAGTGCACTGTGAGCTTAGAGGCTTCCCAAGAGGCATTTTAAGAGGATCTGGCCAGGGGGAAGGTGTCCAAGGAGGGTGCACATAGAGAAATCAAGGCAGCAAATGGGACACCCCAGAAGAGTGAAGATGTAAAGACAGATGGGAAGAATAAGGAAAGAGGAAGCGGGAATAAGTGTTTATGTATTAGACAACTACAGCTGTGTAACAAATGACCACAACCTAGCATCATAAACATGCACTTACATTCCCAGCACAGCTTAACATGCCACTCAAACTCAGCTCAGTCATTCTAGACGCCAGGCACTGCCCAAGGCTGCATTCAACACAAGGCTCCCTGGGGAAGGATTCGCTTTTAAGCTCACTCACATGATTTGGGTTTTTGCTGGCCCCCAGATAGGCTATCAGTTGCTTTACATACAGATATTTATATAGGGTGGCTCACTGCTTAGCCATTGGAGAGTGATTCAGACAAGGTTAGGAATAGCAGGTGGGCGTGAGTAGAGGGAGAGGAAAAGAGGGAGAAAATGGCTAAGATAACGTGATTGAGTCAGTCTTCCTGTGGGGTTAAATAAGAATGTGGAATAGCATAGGCAGGGGCAGAGGCAGGCTCTCTGGAAGAGGACCCACATGGGGACCCTTCCAAGGACAAGGGACTTTTGATTTCTTATACAGGGATGAGGAAAGTGAGGGCATATACGGAAGAAAAAACAATCAATGCAGATCTGTCTGCAATCTTATATTTTCAGTCAATATTTTATGGATCCTGTTTTATGTGGTTCCCACTGGTGAAACAACTCCCCATAAATCTCTGTCTGGACTTCCCACAAGACTGTCAGCATTTCCCCTCCAGGCTGAACAGGGACAGGCCATAACCCCTCAGGTCTGTTGTAGGTGCTGTCCACAGAACTCTAGACTACTTCCAAGGTGACAAGCTTGCCTGTCTTGGGACACACAAAAAAAGGTGCTCCCTTCATCTTGCAGGGCTCCTCTAGAGCTGCAGGAGGTACTGGGAAGGTCAGGCAGATACTTTCTGACCCTTTCCAGTGTGAGCCCCTTGTTGCTTGTGTGCTTCGCTTTCCAAAGTCCTTCTGTTTCCTGTGGACTCTTATGGGTATCAGCACAAACCCATACCCTCCCCTGTGTACATGAACCTCATCACCCCACACCTGGTCCCACCCTGTGGCCTGGAGCTTGTTAAAGCTGCAGGAAGACCCCATGGGCAACAGCTTTGGATAGTACCTGACTCAATCTAAACCCTGAGTGAACCTTGGCCAGAGTCTTAGATGGTGGGATACTTGAGTGACATGACAGTATCAGAAAATTCCATAACATGTAGCTTACTCTGCCCAACAGCCACATAATAAGTGTTCCTTTCAAGTGAACATTTGAACAGAGGCAGATCATATGCTGGCCCTGAAAGCAAAGCACCAGTTTTAAAGGATGTAAGCAACAAAGGCATGCACCCTGCCAAAGTGGAGCTGAATTCAAACCCATCAGCAGAGGGATATCTAGAAATACGTAAGTATCTGGGAGTTTAATAGAACAATTAAATAACCCACAATTTAAAGGGGAAATTAAAAAAAGAATAGGAAATAGAATGAAGTGAGCATGGAAGTCTAACCTGTCCACATGCCCTTTGGGGCTGTGTGCAGGCACGGCAAGGTAGGGCTTTTGAGCACAGAACACCCAATACAAAAAGAAAAAGCAATTGCAGACTGATGGCCCCATCCCCTACATTAAGAGACCAGAAAAAAAGATTAAATGGGCACAGTGGAAATAGAAAAAAAGGGGGAACCAGGATTACACTGGAAATCAATGAGCTAGAAAACAACAAATAGAGGGAAAAATCCATAAAGGCAAACACTGGTTCTTAGAGCAGATCAATAAAAGTGATAAATCTCCAGTCAGATGTATCAGGAAAAAGGGGAGAAGACACAAATTATCAATATGAGGAATGGGAGGTGACATCGTGACAGATTCCACAGATATCAGAGGATAATAAGGGGCCACTACGGCTAATTCTATGCTAATGAATCTGCTACCTTAGATGACATAGATCAATTCCTTGCAATTACAGAAGCTCACTCAAGGCAAAAATGTATTTGAGTGACCATACATTCATTAGATAGATTGAAATTATAGCAAAAAACCTTTTTTACAACAAGACTCAAACCCAGTAGCTTCGTGGAGAAACTTAGCCAAAGGTGCAGAGGATATAATCTCTTTCTATAAAAGATACAATATCTTTTAACAAAACTTTCCCAGAAGACCAAAGGGAAGGGGTCAGCTCCCAGCTCACCCTGTGAAGGCAACCCCACCCAAATACCAAAGCCGAGGTCACACTAAGGAAACAGCCAGCTACTGTCTCGCCTGCACATGGCTACCAAAACTGTGAGCCGAATTTATTTAAAAGGAACTCCACAGCTTCCAGCAGGCTTATGGTGAAAACCAAGTGTTTCCTCAGCAATATCAGCAGTACAGAAAGGGGGATGCCTGTCCTTCTGTCCAGGCAGCACAATGGAGACTCTAGCCAGTGCAATAGGTCAAGAAAGGGAAATTAATTTCATCATCTACATAGGCAGGACAGTGGAGAACACATAAGAAGACTAGAAGAAATAGTGAAGTCTAACAATGTTGTGGGCTGGAAGGCCACGCTATGAAGATGGACACTGTCTGCTCCCTCTGCAAGTGTGTGTGCACCCCGCCCTTTCCTAGTCCGTGTTGCTTCCTCTTTCCCCCACAGTACCCACATGCAGTCACTTCAGTTGCCTCGGACCCTTAGATCTATAGAGGAGGGAGTGCCTCTGTCCCTTCTATGAACAGCTCCCACCAGTCTCTACTTCCAGCCCCAGTCTGTGCTCAGGGTTTGAACTCTAGCGATGCCATCCCAGTGTCCAGTCTAAAAGCAGAGTTTTAGGAGCACCACTCTAGAACGCATCTTTAATGCAGAGGGCTGGCCATGCTTTCTGCCGCAGCCCATGATCCAGAAGCAGAACCCTTTTCTGAAGATAACAGATCAGAAGCAGGGCAGGGAATATGGAAGTGGGTGGATCAATCATCAAGTTAGGGTCCACTAATCTTTGAAAAAACAAGAAGAAAATTTTAATAACTCAGAGAATTATGGCTTAACTTTCAAGTCACATCCATTAGTTAAAAAACAAAGTTAAGTAAAACAGTTTACCCCTCAGGTTAAATATCTATTTCCTGCCTCGGTTTTAGTCGTTCTGGGTAATGAACCCAGGGCCTCACACACAGGAAACAGGAGTTCTGTTCTCAGCCATACTCCAACCCTGATTCCCCTGATTTTCAAAGATTTATTTTAATTCGGGGGGGTGGTGCACATGACTGCAGGTGCAGGAATTCAGAGGCTGAATTCCCTGAGCTGGAGTTATAGAATGTTGTGTACTACCGATGTGGGTGCTGGGAACTGAACTCAGGTCCTCTGCAAGAGCAGCATGCAGTCTTGACTGCTGAGCCGTCTCTGCAGCTGCTCTTTCCCTGATTTTTATTTGAGCTCTCAGTTAATCTCCAAAGAGGATCTCGATTCCTAGGAGGAATTAGGAGGACACTGGCTGGCGGGGGTCAGTTTTTACGGCACCGTGTGGGCCCCTGGGATTGTCCTCACGTCCTCAGCCTTAGCGGCAAGCACTTTTACCCACTGAGCCCTCTTGCTGGCCCCCAGACAGAGTCTTAAAACACCCCTTAAAGCTACAAATATGAGGGCAGGAGTTCTGTTACATTAAATAAATTATACATGCACAATATCTTGGCAAGTGTTCATGTGGTTTTCCAGACAAGGATGGGGTTGAAGGGGACTTCCATTTTTTTATTACACACTCAACATTACATATTCAACAAATATGAGGCATTTGTTACATTTACAGTCACTGAGTAATCAATTTTCCCCTATAAGGATAAAAATCCCCAGAAGCTAAATGAAGGAAGAAACCAAGTATAATTATTCTGGACCTTTCAAACAGCCAGAGGAGGCAACCATATGAATAAGACAGGCAGCAGAAGCCTGGGGACCAGAGAAATGGCTGAGTGGAGGACACTGGCTGCTTTTCTAGAGGACTCAGGTTTGATTCCTGTAACCTACATGGTGGTTTGCACGTTTATGTAACTCCAGCTCCAGGGCATCCAATGCCCTGTCCTGGCCCAGAAGCTGAATCTCTGATGCAGAGATGCACAAGGTGCAAAGATATACACGAAGGCAAAGCTCCCACACACATCTTTTTATTGAAGCGGAAGACTCCTGTGTATTAAGCTTCCTCATTAGTTTCAGAATGTTTGAAATATACATATTGAACCCCACACACACTTCAGTTTGTCTGACTTGCTCTTGGTAAACACAGTTACACGGTTCCAGTCAGGAGTGACAAACATACAAAGAGCTCAGGATGAAGGGAAGCAGGACCTCTTCCATGCAGGTCCGAGAGGGAAATGTGATTGCACTGACCTTATCTGAGGGTGTCCTTCTGCCCCATCTGTTGATGGAAGTTGTTCCTGTTGGGAAGGCTGACCTAGGAAGCAGTAAGTGGCAGGTAGCAGAATGTGGTGTGTGAGACTCTGGCAGGCCTGCTAGCTAGAGCACATCCACCAGAGGCATGTGAGATGGGAAGCTTCTTGGGTCAGCTGATCATCATCTCAGAGGGTCAGGGTTCTGCAGCTGGGTCTGATTGGTTCATATCCCTGAGCTTTGTACAACTCAGAGAAGTTGCCTGAAGCCATGGGCCCTACCCCTACCTGATTATTCCCAAGATCCCAAGCAGAGCAGTGGTAGTCCGTAACTTCCCTGTCATAAGTGGAGGTGGGAGAGGGTGGAAATGCCTTCATGCAGTGCTCTAAGCAAAAGAGGATGTCAAGTTGTGACAGAAATGCCCATTCACACTTATCTACATAATAATGTACCAACAAACAAAAAATTCACACATGCTGGTGCACGCCTGCAGTCCTAGCCTTTGGGAGGCTGAGGCAGGATAGCCAGAAGTTCAAAGCCAACCTGGGGCACTTAATGACCGTCTGCTCAAAAAGTGAAAGGCTGGAGTGTAGGTCATATGCAAGGTCCTGGGTTCAATCCCCATTGCTGGAAATAAACAAACAAACAGCACTGTTTAAATCTATGAGCACCTCCCACTACTCCTAAGATGAAATTTAAATTCTTCAACCTGGTACCACATCAAAACCTTTAGCACCGACTCACCTGCCCTGCAGATCATGGCCCTTGATGTGTCCCTGTTGGTGTATTTTTTAAAACTCTTTTATTTACATTTCTTATGTCTCTTTCTCCCTACCCCTCCCCTATCCCTTTCAACACCCCTTCACCAGGTAGGAGAGAGGGTTGGTGGGAGAGGAGGCCCAGTTCTCTCAGCTGCTTCCTGCTGGTCAGGGTCATTGAGCTCCTTGGAGCCAGTCCCATCCTCCTTTCAGTAGGTCTCCAACTTCTTGTCTCACTACAGCCAGGAGCTGCAGAGGGGAAGCAGGAGCCGCCTTGGTCTTTCTCGGAGCTCCCCAACACTCTCTGGGCTCTGGCATTTAGTCTATCTGCATCTGGCAAAGAGCTCCTCTCAGAGCCCGCATGAGGCAAATAGTTTGCTGCTGTAGACTATCTGAATCAGCCCCACACCTAAGATTAAAACAAAATCATGTTCATATCCACAATATCCCCCTCTTGCTCTAGCTGAAAATACCCCCTAATTTTACCAAAGGCTCTTCCTTTTCTGCGTTTGGTACCCTAGGGAGCCACATAGTGAGTTACACATACCCCTGGAATCCCTCCTCACTGTGGATGGTGGCACTCCTAGGTGGTTCGGTGTGTCACAGGTGAAGAGATGTCACCTTGACTGTGTGATGTGTGAGGCTCGGGTCTCTATGCAGTGGAGCCAAAGGCCTATTTGCCGGCTGGAAGGTCCACAGCCACGGGACAATCTTGCCACCAGTCTACATAGGTCAGAAACTTAAAGGACTCATATGTAGACTGGCCCCTCTTGGTTGATTCTATCAGGGTCCCCATGAGCATGGCCTGGGAGCCTGAAGCCTGTATGCTCTATGGGAGACAGGGCCCTAGAGATGACTGTTCATTATTGAGAACAGACTCATTGTTTCACAGGGGATCAAGCAAGGTCATTTGTATCCTGCAGCTCAAATGAAGCACCAAGATGGGATTTAACATGGTTGGATGCAGTGGTCAGGCGCACGGAGGTACCTGCCAAGCCCAGGCCAGTCACCAAACCAAAGCGTGATCACTATCGAGTCTTTAATCTTTAACCTGAACTGAGTTGATGAAAATGTGTTAACCACAGATACACATTAAAAAATATAATTAACTTAGTTATAGAAACAACCGCTTCCTTGGCTCTGAAAATCAAATTCTCAGCTGACTCAATACTGTTGATATAATAAAATGCCAAAATGTATCTCAGCTTAATAAGCAGTCTTGAAATCACATTCTCACCATTTTCCACTTAAGACTGAAGAAAATCAAACATTTGGCATTTTAAGAAAATCCCTGTAATCTCTCTGCAGTTCAGTTCAGAGCAGAAGGAAGATATGTGGCCCCTGGTAACACATTGACCTCAGACTGTCCCTGGGCCATTGACCCTCAGGTCACTTGTGTGGGTGGAGTAGCCCTGTTAAGAACTTGGACATGGCTTGAGGGAAGCTTGGCTCTGATCCTGCCCAAGGCTTATCCTGCCAAGGTGAGGAATGACTCAGTTGAATTCTGGCCCCTCGCATGACCATCACATCCAAGTCCCACATCCCCAGGCCTCAGAGATGCTACGTAACTGTCACCCAAGTGACCAGCACAGCTTTGAAAGTGAGGAGCGACCCTTAGTAAACAGGCTTGCCTACAGCCTGCAGGTCTGCTGTGGAGGCAGAGGGATGCCTGCCTTTCACAGGCCAATATCGGTGGAGCCTCTGCTTCTTCCTGTGTCCTGCTGTGGCTGTGTTGGCAGCAGGACCGTGTAGGAACTGGTCTCATTACAGAAGTAGGTCTGAGGATATTGAGCATGGCTGATCCTTCTTCTGGGTCCCCAGGACCTCCTGTATACCAGTGCCCCATGGTGAAATATAGAACACATCAGCAAAGGGCTGGAAGCTGACTCCGCTCTCGAATAGATGGGGTCTTGTTCTCAGGTCCTTAGTCTAACTGGAGTGAAGAAATACAGAGAAGTAGAGGCCAGAGACAGCCCCTGGACCCATGAATAGCTGTGTTTGTAGTGGAAGTTTTGGTTTCTTTAAAAACTCAGTTATGTTATGTAAATATGTTTTTGTCCTAATTCTAAGTGTGGGATTTTAGTTTGGGCTTTAGTTTGTCCACAGCTGATAATTGCTTCCTGCAGGGTGTGATCTTTGCCAGCTGGTAAAGGCATACCTTGTGCAGCATGGAAAAGACTCTGAAGGATATAAATACAAGAGCCTGGAAAGAGAAGGTGTGGCAGTTTGAAGAGACAAAAGATGGGCTGAGAGAAACACTTCAACACAGTGGCTGGAGGAGACTGCTGGCTGTATTTGCTTCTGACAGAATTTGCTATAACCCCAACAACCCCCCCCCAAACAACTGGGGGAAGTAAAGGGGTCTGGACCCCCTCTCCTCACTAACCTTATCTCTCTTATCTAGGGTTGAGGCTTAAATACCCCCAAATAAAATAGCATTTGAAAATGAGCACCGTGTGTGTCCTTTAAACTGATGAAGTTCTCACCCCAAGATGACAGTGCAGGAGATAGGGACATTGAAAGGTAATTAGGCTGTGAGTGGGAGCCCTCAGGTGGCCTTAGGCCCTTACAGAGGTGACTCCAAAGCTCTGCCATATCCCTCCTACCACGTGAGGAAGCAGTGAGGAGGTACTTACCACCTGTGACCCTGAGTGAGGTTGTATGAGGGGTGCCACCTGTGAACCAAGCTGAGGACCTGGTTTAGGGTCAGTCAGGAGATACTGGTTGTGAATCAGGAAGCTGGACCTCATGTATCCTGAGTCTTGTACTTTCTGGACTCTAGCTCTGTGAGAAATGGATTTCTACTGTTTTTACTCAGTTTTTTTTGTGGCTGCCCTGAGCTAAGACCCAGGAGGTAGGTGAGAGGAAGAGAGAGCTGCTGCCGTTGACATTGCTATCCCACAGACTCTATCCCACAGGCTGTGCTGTGTGCTTGTGGGCCCTCCTCTTGCGATGCCAGGACCCAGACAGAGCCCTGGTTTGCTTTGGGCCCTGTTGCCTCATACTGGCTTATACCAGGAAGGTGCTCACTCACTGTTTACCAAGTTCCAGGGCTCCATATGCCTCACCATAGCTACACTGGCCCTACTGGATAGTCTTGAGCTTATAGATCAGGCTTCAGGAGGTGAGGTAAGGTTGTACTACTCATGGCTTATCTCATTGGGCTTAGCTTCTGTGATACCCTGGGTCCCATGTCCACTGAGATCCTATCATAGGAGGTATAGCCTGTGCTACACCTAAGACCTCATTCTAGAGGCTGCCTACAGGTGAACCAGACCTGCTGGTTGGGAATGTCCTTCTTGTTGCTCTTTATATGCCCCAAGGGGCTGCTCCTGACATGGTGAGTCGGAACATCTGAGAAGAGTAGGAGCAAATTCAGGGCTTTGCTCTGGACTCAGAGCTAAGATAGGACCAGTGGAGGACATCTGGGGTGGTACTGGCCTTGACTACTTCCTCTGATCTATTTTCCATGTTCCCCCCCACCCCACTCAGAGCTTCTGGGGACCTTTGAGCGGTCTTCAATCCCTTTCTCCTGTTGCACTCAACCTGCAAGTGTTCCGGCATTTCCTCGTTTGAAGAGGTGTAGTTTCTCATTCCTCAGGCATGGAGGGCACCTACTGAATGGGGGTTCTGGGCACTCTGGGTGTACATGCAAAACTCAGTTTCACCTCTAGCATGTGTGTGTATAGGGAAAGCCTGGCTGTTCTCTGAGGACCCAAGGCCAATGTGCTCCATCTCCAATGTGTCTTGCATGGGACAACAGGGACCCTGGAGGAATGAAAGACTTGACCCTCAGACTCAGCACGTTATAGGTGCTTAGAAGTGGCAGACTGTCACCTCATTATCAAGCAACCAATGGACCTTCTGCCCTGATGTGGTATGAGGTCACTCACTGCTCCAACACTGAACCAGATGCCTGGGGACAGCTGGCTCTGCAGGCTCCTCCTAGGCCACTGTGGCCAGGCTTGTGCTGTGGGCCCCTATGGGCAGATCTCCATGGGAACAGCTTCAGATCTCAGGGGGTCACCACCAGCCCTTGGGTGCCATGGTCTCTGGTGGACGTCATTGCCAGAGAAGCTGCTTGAGAAGCAAAGTCACCACACAGAATGCTGCTTTGTGTGGTCCTGGCCAGCTCTTCATTAATCACCACCACCCGGGCTTGACACGGATCTCTCACCCTGGGCCCCTCAGTCATGGGGGCTGGACTGACACATGCACTGGACTGAACCATTAGCGGAGAGCTGTCCTCATCCTCCTGCAGGGTCTCCACCTGGGATTCATGGCCCTCCCCCCTCTGCTGGCCCCAGGCCACAAGAGCAATTTCACCGTGACTGCATTTGTCAAGGCTGTAGTGGCAGCTTGGGAGAGAGGGGGCTGCAGCTAGGGAGAGAGAGGGCTGCTGCCGTTAACCCACTCCTGCTCCAGGGCCATCCACAGAGCCTGGCAAACTCAGGAGCCCTGACAGAAAGTTCTCCAATGGTAGAATGGGGAGTGGGCAGCCCAGGCAGCTGATGCTTGTGGAAAATGGTCTGTCTTGGACATGTTGAGACTGGAGACCAGAAAGCTTCCTCCAAACTTGATGTCCATGGAATCCTCTCTGGACATTTATGTGTGTGGCCTTTAGCAAAACTTACCTCTGTGCACTTGCTACAAGTTGCCATCATGCTGTGGGACTGATCCTTCTTTCCTCTTGCCCAGCAGGTGGCTGCCCTTTACCCATCTGTGGAGCCTGCAGAAGAGGTTGTGGGTACAAAGGTCAGACAGGTCCTACACTCTTGATCTCTCCTCTCAAAGCAGCACTAATCATGGGGTGACCTCACCATAGGGAGTCACTGGATCAGGACCCAGATACATACACATTGCTCCCATCTGAACCTTGGAGTGATGAAGTTTGCAAATGTCCCTGTGTTATTTACTGTCCCTGTCACGGTGACCAAACACCTGAAGATGCAACTTTAGAGGGGAAGGATTTATTCGAGCTCATAACTTGAGGGTGGAGTCTATCATGGGTGTTGAAGTGCTTCAAGGCTGGAACAGCAGAGATCCCTCACTTGGGCAGGTCAGAGAGCAGAGAGAGACTAGATAGGAAATGCTGGTTGGATGGCTTAGGACTTCAAAGGTCTTTTTTTGTCTGGGGCAATTTAACCCATATTAAGGAGGCACTATTTTCCTATTTCATGCTTAACTTGATTCTGATTGTTTACTTCCTGGCCAAGGCCTTCAGGATGTCTAGGTTGAGGCACGTTCTTGGCCTGGACAACATGTGAAGCTCATAACCCCGTATCCCATCTCCATCAGTGTTTTGAGCCTGCCACCCGCTAAGGTTTCTACTGAGGACTACGAGGCAAGCTCTCAGCACAGGAACCTGGGGTCTTCCAGTCCCAGGCACTTTCCTCCACCATCCCCTTCCAAGCCATGTCTAGAAGGTGCCAGCCAATGTATCTACTTCTGGAGGCCCTGTCTGTAACCTTGTTGTAGCACCCTTTGCCACTCTGCCCTCTCCAGCTTCCTTCTGGCCTTCACGTCCACCCTGCACAGCTTTAATGGACCCCATGGCCTCATCCATTATGGCCCTTTTCCCTTGCCATGCTCAGCCTGGATTCTGTAATGACTCATATCAGAACGGGCACAGAACTCTTGGGGTGGGCGGGGCATGTGGGCTCCTGTGGCGTTCAGGGTAGGTGAGCCCTGTCTGCATGGATGCCACAGTACTGCCTGTTTCTCACTGCTGTCCAGCTCTTGGGAGGAGGCTGGCCTCATACTTCATGTGGAATGAGCCCATCAGTCACCACACCAGCCATCGAGCCTAGACAAATTGGCCCCAAATCAATTTTCTAAAAGACACCTTGCTGATGGCCAAATGAGTGATGAGCAGGAGCCCTTGGAGGCCTCCTCTGTTGCTCTGCACAGTGGGGGTGGTCCAATTAGAGATGATGGGAAGGAAGAAAGATGATCTAAAAAGAGGTCCCCACCCACAGTCAGAAGCCAGAGCAAGGGTCTGCGTGGCACAGGGTTTCTGCCTGGCACAGGGTTTCTACCTGGCAAAGGTTGCTGAGAGCCTAGAGAAGAATGCCATGGGCAGCAACGCTATGTCTTCCTGCCCTTTTGTTCAGAGGCCCATCCCAGACCAGTCTATTCTCTGTCTGTTATCCCTGGGGTCTCCTCCATCACTGTGAGTTACCCATGGCCCAAACACATAGCATTTCTTTCCTGGATTTTGTGTCTATCTGTCTAACCCCACACAGACTCCCTGGTGGGTTCTGTAGTAGACCATCCAGCTTCCTCCCCTCCTAGGAACGATGTGCCTGCACCCAACAGCCCAGTGTCTCTCAAGGCTGGGGTCTCCATCCAATCTCTTCTGTATCGAGCTAGTCTTCAGCAGCACCTCCCCAGAGCTGGGGCTCTGCGCACCTCAGTCACTTTATAGCCTCAGTCACTCCTTCCAGGATGTGCCGGCCCAGCAGCAGCTGTGCACAGGTCAGCAGAAAGCCTTCTCTGGATGTCTATTCAGCTCAGCCATGAGCCCAGGCTAGCATAGCCATAGGCAGAGCTGCATGCAAAACCTCAGAATGCTCTCCTGAGCTGCCTCAAACATGGCATCAAGTCTCAGGGGATTGAAACCCTAAGCAGAGTGAGATATGGGAGAGCTGTTTGAGGATGCAAGCATGGCAAAATGACATCGAATCTGGTCCCCAACACCTGAGGCCTCTCCCCCTGTTCTGAGACATTCCACCTGTGGCATGTATTGAGGATTCAGGACCTGACACCACAGCCAGTACCTGTGTGGAGAATGCCCACGCCAAGTAGCCCATCCTGGTTGCACAGCCATTGTCCTGAGCGAGCCTGGCTTCCGTGGGGGTAGCCCCAGGTTCTGAGGGCTGGCCCTGTTCCTTGAGCAGAGACTCATTCTGGTGGGCTTTGCTCACACAGGAGACCGTGGCTGGATCCTGCCTGGGTTTCACTGCGCAGAGCAAAGCTTTTGTTTTGTATCTTCCCCTAAAAAGAGATCTGTGCACATTGTGAGTAATGGGCAAACACTACAGCATTACTAATGGGCAGATCAATAGGGTGGGAAAATGCCCAGCTCTGAGTCATTCAGCTCAGGGAACACATACTTCCATGATGGGAAAATGTATACGTGTGTATACATATATGTGGATATGTACATGCATATATGTGTGCAGAGTATTTGTCTCTGCATGTGTGTGTGCTTATGCACACTCCAAGGCAAGGCCATTTTGGAGCAAGCTGCTTCCCTGTGGCAGAGATGCCCCAGTCACATGGATTAGCACTGAGGGACATCTTGTTGTGTTCCATTGTTACGGTAGAAGCTCAGCTTTTCTTGTTATAGACAAGGAAGGAACGGCCTGGGCTGGCTTGGCAGCCAGCAGCAGCGTTGTTGTGTCACATTCCTGTGGCTTTTCTTCCTGGACACTGCTAGCCAGAAGGGCTCTGAAAGAGCCTGCAAAATCAAAGCCAGCGGGAAGCCTGTGTGGAGAAAAGCCAAGTCGACTAGGGGTGTAAGCCCTAAACCCTAAGCTTTGGATCTTGCATGTGGAGCCTAGCGTGGGTGGGACTAGTTAGTGGGTGGCAGAGGATGTTCTGAGGATCCAGGTCAGAAACCTGCCCGTGAGCCAGGATGGGGTGCGGAGCACTCAGTGATGCTGACCCCGACTCAGCACTCCCAGGGTTCCCGAAGCCACAGTCCTTTGAGGGTGTGCTGTGCCAGGTTCCCTCAACTTCCATGTAAAGGCTCATTTGACCCTGAACTCAGACCTCCTGGCCCTGAGTGACTCCCCAGTGAGCTCAGGGTCACCTCACAGGCTCATCTAGTGCTGGGCAGTCTATCTACCAGCCTGAGCAGAATGTGCCAGGCATGTTGGTCTCCTTGGATAAAAACAGAGGCATTCAGAAAAGCAGATTTTCAGTCAGACAGGACTCTGGAGGAGGGCATCAAGACTCATGACCACTCCAAATGTTCATGGCATAAGAGAAGGTTCTGCTGTTCCCAGGGCTGGGGGATTTAACAGTCAGAGGTCAACTCTGTCCTAAAACTGTCACAATTTGCCTGACAGTGGGAACACACAGTTTGGTAGGTCTATTAGTACACACAAAACACATCTAGTAGGATACAGGTATCCCAGAAATTTTCATAGTAGGAAGAAGAATAGGGTCACTGAACTGAAGGTAACTTTGATCCAGGCCTGCAGAAGAAGCGCCAGGTATAGGCCCAACTTCCTCTTGACCATGATGGCCTACTGGTAGCCATGTTGTCATCTGCAAGCTACCTGAAGGACATCTAGACAGCAACTGGATGGTATGGCTGTTCAGAAGCCTCCTCCTTGCTCTGTTTCAGCCTCAGCTCTCTCCAGGGGTGGGAGAAGACCACTGTTCACTTAAACCAAAAACTTAAAACTGTCCTAAAATTGTCTAAGACCCCAGGTAGGACATGAACCAAGATCCTAGGGTACACTGAGTTTACTACTGGAATTAACACAGGACAGAAGCACAGTTCCAGGGACTCCCATAGACCATGAAGTGCCATCTAAGCCTATGGTTTACCCTGTCCCACAGGAGGACATCAAGGACCTAAGAGAAACAGGCTACCCAAGGACCCTCCAGATGTCATGTGGGGTCAGAAGATGCACAGGCTCAGACGATGGCCAATGGCATCCATGCCAGACCACTCCATGGCACTGGGGGTAGAAACAGGGTTAAGGGTCCCTAGTTTGCATTACTGTTTGCACTTTTATTATTAAAGTTACTGTCCGCTTTTTTCTGAGCTCTCTAAGGAGACTCAGGGATCTCATAGCTTGTGATGAACTACATGTACCCTGGAGTCTGGGGATGTTGGGATGAGATGTATCAGTGATTCAGAGGTGTGACACTTTAGCAGGCAGACATCAACTTTCATACACACACCTTTGCCTTTGCAGGAAGGCTTTCCTTGTTATGAGGCTGTCTTCAAACAGGGATTCTGCATCCATGTTTCATATTCCCCATAGTTTACAAAGTGAAAGACTTTCTAGTCATGAGCTGGCCTGTGGCATGCAGACATAGCTTGCCTTTGTGGACATATAAATGACCTCTACATCGATTTTTAGCTATTTTCCAGAGTTCCCAGGCCCTGTGTATAGCCCTGTCCTTTCCTATCCAAGTCTGCCATGAGCTACTGATTGCCTTTGCAAAGTGAGATAACTTCAGGCCCTGATCCACATGCCACAGCATGGAGCTCAACCGGGAGCAGTGGCAGCTCACTCTTACCCAAGCCGGCTCCCTCCAGGCCACCTCTGCCAAGCATGGATATAAACCTGTAAACGAGTTCCCCAAATCCACACAAAAGGTGCCATCTACCCCAGATGCCCACAATAGCATTGAATGCATAAAATGAGGACAGGGTGGTGTGTCAATGGGCTGGGTCCTCTCAAGTACCAAGGTTTGGTCTTGCCAGGACTTCTTGGTTTTGTTTCAAAATCTTTACAAAACCGTGTGACTCATGAGCATACTTCATGACTTTCTTGAGCATCAGGTGGGTTCCCACAGAGGCTTATGTCTCATGAGGTCAGGGTGACCCCCTCGTCCCTACTCATCCCATTTCAGGAAATTGACCATGCAAAGGAAAACCAAGACACACTTTATGCTGACCATGGTATCCTGCTCAGAGCATCGAGCTGGTAGAAACATCCGGTGCCCATCTACAGGGGACAGCTGAGAAAGTGGAGGCACGGTGTGCCCCAGTGGTGTAGACATCTGCGATATCTAGGTTTATGGCTGAGGGGACCCATGGCATCCAGAGGCCGGAGGTCAGGACCCGCTGACACCCTGCAGTGTACAAGGCAATCCCTCCACTGAGGACCTGCCCGCCAAGGGCTCCATTAGCCACTGGGACACTGCAGTGAAATACTACCACTGTCAGGAAGAGTGAGGGAATCTAAAGGTATATTGACCTGGCAGACAGTGAGAAATGCCATCATGAGGGAAGGCTGTAGTTGAGCCTGGTCATGCACAGAGTGTACAGCCCAGAGGGATGGAGAAGCCAGCTAGGTCAGTACCATTCAGACAAGACGTAGAAGGCCATGGACCGCATGTCTCCTTTTCATGTTACAAAGATTTCTGCATTTGCAGTGTGCACCGCTCCCCTCCCCTCCCCCCCCGCCTGCTTCTAAGGCCAGAAGCTATGTCTCCCTGGGAGCAAAATGGGAAGCATTCTGCTTTCAAGGCTGTGGACTGGACAGGAGCCTCCCAGCCCTCCGCAGAGACAGATTTAGCACATGCTTCAAAGCACATCCAGCCCTTTAATTCTCAAACATGGGCCTTGGCTTAGCAGGGCTCTGCCCAGAATGAGCCTCCTGATGCCCCATGCTGTGAGCTCATAATACCTGCTTCTTGGATGAATCAACAGATCGAAAATCTAGGACAGTCAGCCAAAGCAAGATGGGAGACCTGATCTTTCATCTCCCTGATTCCACCAGCATTAGGAGAAAAGAGCCAAAAGTCAGAGAGGAGCACAGTGGGTGGTCAGCAGGAAGTTGGTGGGCGGGGGGGGGGGGACTGCTGCCAACTCAAGCCTAGACCCACAGAGGCCGAGCCTAGGGGCCCCTAAGGGCAACAGGACTGACCATGCTGCCCAGATGCCTCAGCTGGTCTGAGAAACACGCTGAGCCCCGGTTCCCATAAATCCTGCTTTCATGTGGTACTGAATAGGACAAACAATGGATCTATTTCAGGCCACAGAGAGCTGGCCCAGCCTGGGGCTCCTCTTGTAGTTAGGAGGCTCAGGAGAGTGGCTCTGGAACCCTGGCCCTGCCTAGAGCCTCAGGAAGCCAAATGGCACTGAGTTTATGTGCTCAGTCCTGGGGTCTGTGGCTGGGTGGGCCCATCTTAGTCACAGGATGTGGCCGAAGGTGACCACTGTATATGTGCCCCATCGTGTGGGGTCATATCTTCCAAGGAGAGAAACCCTCCCAGCCCCAAAGCACACCGTGACATGTCTGTTTCTACTCCTGTGTAGCCAGCAGTGAGGTATGGAGAACCCAAGTGGGGACCACAGAGGGCTGAATCTGCAGCCTGGAGGTGCTGGCTGCCCTCTCCTGGTTCTGTTGTCAGGAGCATTTGGGTCCCTACTCCAGAAGGTCACATTCTGGAAGAGCTAGGCCTGGCAGCCCTTCTTTCAAGTGAGACCAAGAAAGGGAGGCACCCCTCAATCAAGTGTGCTTTCTGTAGGCAGCCACAAAGAAAATCCCACCAGAGAGCAGGCATGGC
Source organism: Pachyuromys duprasi (assembly GCA_028658305.1). NCBI lineage: Eukaryota > Metazoa > Chordata > Mammalia > Rodentia > Muridae > Pachyuromys > Pachyuromys duprasi. The sequence goes on along the minus strand of CM053751.1, from coordinate 69,004,178 downwards.
TAGGTGTGGCGGTCGTTAAAAAGTGAGGCCTGGAACATTCATCACAGGAAAAGTTCATACTGTGACCGTGAATAGGTAGCCAGGTGTCTTAGTCAGGGTTTCTATTGCTGCAACAAAACCATGACCAAAAGGAAATTGGGAAGGAAAGGGTTTGTTTGGCTTATACTTATACATAGTCTTTCATTGGAAGAGGTCAGGACAGGAACTCAAGCAGGACTGGAACCTGGAGACAGGAGCTGGTGCAGAGGCCATGGAGGGGTGCTGCTCATATGGCTTGCTCCTATGGCTTGCTCAGCCTCCCTTCTTATAGAACCAGGACCGTTGGCTCAGGGATGACTCCACCCACAATGGGCTGGGCCTCCCCCATCAATCATTAATTGAGAAAATGCCTTACAGCTGGATCTCATGGAGGCTTTTCCTCAACTGTGGCTCCTTGCTCTCTGATGACTCTAGCTTGTATCAAGTTGACACAAAACCAGCTAGGACACCAAGCCTGTATGTGAGAAAGGCAGTGAACTGTAGGCCAGAAACTGCTGCTCTGCCCTCCAGCTGGGTAAGGACCCATGAGTTCATGTAATCCCTGGTGACAGGAAAATCTTTCACCCAGGAACTGGGTCAACCCATTTACTTCCCTCCTGGGTCAGACTCTAAGCTGGAAGGTCCTTCCCCTGCACCCTCCAGGACACTCCAGAGCCTGCCTGCTTCTGGGACTCCTACAGCCTATGCTACCAAGCCCTAGGGACTTTCCTGGCCAGGCTCTAGACGACGGTTAACCTTTCCCTTTATCTTAGAAGCTTGACAGGGAAGCCACGTGCAGTTCAAAGGAGCTGGGGAAAGGCTGGGTTGTGGCAAGCAGATCCATACTCTTCAGGAGTCTGAGGCAGGAGGGTTAGGCCTGCCCAGGGACTACTGTTAAATAAATGGTCCTGCACAGCACTAGGTTGGAGACGCTCCTACTGCTGCTTTCTGTGTCTCGGGCATCCTGTTCCCTGACTGGAGTCTGTGGTAGATCCTGTGTTAGTGTGTCCAGTTTTGTGAAGCCCTTAGAGGAAATGTCTCAGGTGACATCCTTCACAGCTCGGGATCAGCACCTCCCTGTGTCCCTGGGACTATTTTTTCATAGGCAGAGAAATGCAGAGGCTAAAGACTCCTGTGAGCAAACATGGGTTGTGTGAGAGCCTTCTCTCTGTTGGGGGTCACAGCTGAAGACAGCTAAAGACTGCTGGGAACCCTACTGCATGTGCCAGGGAGGCAGCTTCAGCTGTTACTCAGCTGTGGCAAGTGGAGTCACTTTCTAGTAAGATGCCTGGCTCAGTTAACCCTGTGTCACTGCAAAGCTACCACGTAACCTTGGAGCTTCCTGCGGTCAGAGCAGAGCCCTCAGCAGCACCTGGACCCTTGGCCTCAGCATGATCCTATAGTTCTGCCTGGGCTGGTATCTGGATCCACTGGCCATCAGCAACCCAGACTCTCTGTGGGGGAGTGTGTATGTCAGGGGTGCAGTATTGATTTTGCCCTCTGGCCTCAGGCAGCTCTACACCCACCTGGCTCTAGATGCCCTCTGACTCTAGGCTCAACCTCTACTGCAGCCGACTCCTCTCCCTGCTCTATAGGGCGGCAGTGATAGGTGATGCCTGCTTGCTTGTGCACACTGTGAGTGTGTGCTGTGTGTGCGTATGGTGTTTGGAAGATACTCGGCTAAGTTGCATATTTGGGGTGCAAGCAGATCCTTGAGGATGTTTGAGACACAAAACTTACACTAGAAAACTTACACTGCTTGCTTGAAGCTCATATGTAACCACACATCCTGTATTTCTCTCGGCCACCATGGGGTCCCTGGGATGCCCCACCCTCATCTCACCTACCAGGTCAGGCTAACTGAACCACTGAGCCAGGCATCTCACTAGGGAGTTACTCAGTTTGCCACAACTGAGTAACAGCTGCCAGCTGCCTCCCTGACAGGTGGAGTAGGGTTCCCAGCAGTAAACATTTAGCTCTGACCCCCAACAGAGAGAAGGCTCTCACACAACCGTTTGTTTCTGGAGGGGTACTTTCTTGGGTTGACCTGGGACCTGTTCAGAGATTTTTATGGTCAGATGAGGGAAGGGATGAAGTATTTAAAAGGAAGGTGATCACATGCTTGCACATTTCAACTTCAGATCTGTGAGCAGTCAGTCTTAAGACATGGAAGGAGGCTTTGATCCTCTGAAGACACAAACCCTGTCTTGGGGGCCAGCTACACACACATCATTCTGTGAGCATGACGCCCCCTGGAACTCATCTCAGAAACATGCTACTCCAAGTCCTGGTTTGGGTTTCTCTCCTCCAAACAGCCTGAGACCTGCTGCCTCGCGTCAGGCCCTTCTAGATTGCTACTGCATTTCTTGTCCTTTAAAGCTGTCAACTTCAATGGCCTGTAGGGACTTCCACATTGGTTGGCAGGCGTTTCCAAGTCAGCTCAACACTTTCCAGAGGTCTCCCTCCAAGGTATCATGTTTAATTAAGCTCTTTCCTTAAAATAGCAACTCTGCTACAAATCTGTGGATCTGAGTGCAAATATAGGTGACATTAGGTTGTCCCTCCCTTTGTAAGAGCAGGAAGAGCCCTTCCTGAGGGAGCATTCTGCCAGTGCATGTTTAGAGGGACAAGGGACAGTATGGCTGCCTTTGAGAGCCTCTGAATCCCAGCACTGTGTAGTCAGGTGAGGTGAGGCCCCCTGGCCTGTCTGTCAGTCAGATGCTACTCAGTCCCTGCGAAGCCCAGGTACTCTGCAGGTGCCCAATAACACGACACAAGCAGGAGGGCAATGTTACCTTCGGGGATGGAGGACTCAGGGCAGAGGGACAGGCTGGGAGATTAAAGGGGAGGCAAGTTCCCAGCTGCAGAAGGCAGGCTGTGAGCCACCCCACCCCAACCCCAGTACTTATGCTGGCCACAGTTCAGGAAGCAGGAAATGACCCCAGGATTAGTTAAAAGCCACTCCTGAGGCTTGGGGGTGCAGGGTGGCATGAACAGCATGAAATATTCAGAGCTCAGACTAACCGTTTGGTGGGGAGAAGAATGAAGGATGCACAGTGATGTAATGAACGGCGGCCCCAAGACTTTAAATTATGAGCAAGTGCCTGTGCCCAAGTTGGAACAGATCAAAGGGTGATGGCCAGCTACTCTGGGCTCTGCCTTCTAGAAAGATAGAGGTGGGTTGGAATACAGTACAGGCCAGGTGCAGGGACTAACCAACAGCCACATGTGGTGTCTTATGATAGACAGCAGGGGGCGCCAGATACCTAACTGAACCACTGAGCCAGCAGTCAATCCTAGCAGTCCGTGCAACCTGTGGCCTTGGACGTCTCCTCTGGAGGTCCTGTGTGGAGGGGGGGGGGGTAGGGCGGGAAGCAGGGACTGTCTCCCAGACACTGGATACCATTCAATCATTGGGCAGGTTTCAAATTTGCCCACCCTATATGACAATGGCTTCTGAGGGTCCTCCCTGGTCCCAGTGTTGAATTTTTAGAAGGAACCCTAGCTATTATTAAAGGATGAAATCCACATTTGGGGATTCCCACCAAATGTGTGTATACAAGGCCCCTGGTAGGCATTTAATATTTTTAAAAAATGCAATGTGGGTTTTGAGGACCAAACTCAGGCCATCGGGCTTAGCAGCAATTATTTCTACCTGCTGAGCCATTTTAATGATCCCTCTTGAAGTCAGAGTGGTCTGCAGGAGAACAGGGAGACAGAAAGGGATGAATTGGCGAGGTGCAGAGGAAATGTGTTCTGTGTAGCAGTGGCCCTCTAGGTGAGTTAAGGAGGTCTGTTCAGGCCAGTGAGATAAGGAGTCCAAAGGAAAGTCCTTAGAAAGAAATCGTGTAGGGGTGGAGATGTGATGGGGTTGGGGTGGGGAGGACCTGGGAGATTGACCAGCCCCTATAAGCCAGTATAAGTAACAGAGAGCTTCTGATGGAGGGGCTGTATCATTTAAAGTGTTCTTAATGCAGGCATTAAATTGAGGAAATGCACACCCAGAAAGGAGAAAGCAGAGACTGTGGTCTCCTGTCCCAGACCCATCCTGGCTTATTAACTCTCGACTTCCTATGTCTGGTCCCGAGTTGGGAAGTTGGGAAGTTGGGAAGCCAGCTCTAAAGGCACTGCATGCTTTCTTTCATGCTGTGTCTCTACTACAGGTGTCTTTTCATGTTACCGTCAGGTATGAGCTCTTCAGGGGCAGATGGTCAACTGCCACACCCCAGGGAACCTCTGGTGACCAGATGCTCAGGCTCAGGAGTTCTGCTCCTTGGGGTCTGACTAGACCCCTTTCCATCTGTGCATCAGAGCACAGGTGGCCTGTCCTGATTGACCTCATAAACCTGGAGGTGGTTCAGCGACCCTGCCACAGTGGTCCTGAAAACCAAACCCAGAGGCTCTCTGCTACATGGCTGCACACCACTACTACTGGACCATGCTCCCTCTCTGGGGTTCTGGTTAGAATGAGGCTGTTATTTGTGAAAACATGGATTGTTTGGTGGAGCTGGGACTGCTAGGCCACACAACCCCAAAGCAGGGTTGCCAGAATCCCTGAGAGCCCAGGATGTTGAGAACAATGGAGACCGTTATCCTGGACATAGGCCCTGTATCCAGCAGGGTGGTAGGAGCCCAGTGGGGCAAAATGGAGACCACCAACTGGACATAGGTTCTGCTTCCAGCAGGCTATTGAGACCCTAGGGGTGGCTTCACAGGGCCACACTTACTCGGGCAGGTGGGCACAGGTTCTAGCAAGAGATAATCACCGTGGCCTAAGCTAAAGGGCTCCTGTTGGCTACTGGTCTCTACCCCCTGGCCTTCCCCATTAGAGACTTGTGGGAAAGCTCTAGCATGGGGGAAGGGCCCAGCTTGGCCCACACTTACTGTCCATGGCTGCTCTACCGGTGTGGTGTCTTGGGTGAGAAAGTGTCTGCAGGCCTCCCGAAGAGGCCATGGGATCCACAGGGGCCTGTAGCTCTTTCAGCAGCCTCACATCAGGCTCAGAAGGAGGGGTATTAGATGCACCTCTGCTGAGCTCAGCTTTGAAAACTGATGGCAGGTTTGGTCTGTGATCCAGCTTCCCCAGCTTCACCCACAGCTCCTCCCACGCGCAGAGAAACAGAGATCTACAGTCCTCTGCCTGAGGATGAAATATTCAGTTTGATGGCTCAGGAGGGTGACGCCTACTTCCTCGTCTCCAGCCCTTCTATAAAGAGAAGCCTCACATTGGCAGTGGCCCCATAACGCCGCAGACTGGGCTGACTAGACCAACAAGGTACCCTCTGGGAGGGTTTGGACCGCTCTCTCTACAGATGGGGTGAACCTGGTGTGTGTGTGTGTGTGTGTGTGTGTGTAATGGGGGTATGAGGGGAGATTGGTCTTTTAGGTAAAATTAATGAGATCCTACACCAGAATAATGGCTTAGAAAAACAGAAGTATCTATGAAAATGCTAGTGTTTCTCAGGGTGGTCCACTTCAGGGTGGCAGGCTGGGCGGCAGCGTCCTTGGCTTCCTCCTGTTGCAGGTGCCCTGAGGGTACTGACCCGCACCTTGGTGAGGATGCAGGCCTGGGTGTTGTCATGGCTGGCCCTCGGCATCCTACTGGGCATTCCTGCAGGTGAGGGCCACCTCGGATTAGCTGTAGCCATGACTCCCTTGCCTTTCCCCATCTCTCCTTCTAACTGTCCTGGTCTGCAGTGGTTATTGGAGGGTTACCCTAGATGATGGCTCTTCTTTCCTTTTGCAGGAGCCAAGCCAATGCCAGAGGAAGCAGGTACACTTTTTGATGTCTTTCCTTCACTGCCCTAAGGTACTGCAGCGTGCAGGTGGGTAAGGGAGCAAAGGTTGCTTATCTCTGGCAGACATAGAACAGAGGGAGCCCCAGCTCTCCCGTTGGCATGGCAGTGCAGGTCCTGTTGCCAGCAGGGAGCTGTGCATGCAGAGGGATCCAAGACAGCATCAACTAAGCCTTCTCGAAGTACCCAAGCAGAAGGGAGATAGATGAGTACCACCCTCAGGCTGGGCTCAGACCCTGGCCCCTCTTAAGAGTCCCAACTCAGTCCAGTACCACCGAGGTGGCCTGTCTTGTGCTCTAGAACTTGGGTGCTGTGTTCTTTGAAGCCTCATCAGCATGCTGCCTGAGTCCCTGCACCCACTACCCAGCTGCCTCTCTGCCCAGCATCCCCCAGACAAGGATAAGGCCCCATTTTGATCTTCTTTCTTCCCTTTCTATTTCTTCCACACCAGATGCCCTAATGGGCAAGAGGGATACTCAGAATGACTCAGACTCCACCCCTGGCTGGTTGTCATTGCTGGGGCAGGCACTGGGGATATCGCCCACTGGCCTGACTGGATAGGATATGCTCTTCTGGCAGGGACAATGGGACAGGCCCTGAGGACGTTACTTGTGTCTTTCAGATCCCTACACACAGCCACCAGCCATGCCCTACTGGCCTTTCTCCACCTCTGACTTCTGGAACTATGTGCAATATTTCCAGACCCAGGGAGCCTACCCACAGATTGAGGACATGGCCAGAACGTTCTTTGCACACTTCCCCCTGGGAAGCACCCTGGGCTTCCATGTCCCCTACCAGGAGGACTGAGCAGTGTCTAGTCTGCTGCCCACCTGGCTGCACGGGCCCAGGACTAAGGAGGTCCTGAGACACAGCGGTGGGCAAGGGGAGGGGCTCGTGCTCAATAAACTCCCTCCGAAGATGCATAACACCCCTGTGAGTTTCTTTCAAGGAGCCGGTATGTGCCGTATCACTCTGTGAATTAGCTGGGCTTTATTCTGATGAACACCGAGCATACCTTGAATAAACACATACATGATCTTTATCCATAGGAGTGTCAATCAGGGCTTTCAGCCTTAGGTGTCACCTTGTCTGTTCTCATAATGACCTGGGGGTGGGCCATGGTGGCCCCAGATTGCAGGTAAAGGAGTGAAACAAAGAGAGTGGTTCAGCTTGACTTATTAAGCCATGGGCCAAGTGAGGCAAGCCAGACAGCATTTCAGGTGCTTGGCTCCCAGATGAACCACTGTCACACTGGGACCAGGGTACCCACACTCAGTTCATAGTGTGTTCCTGGGAGTGGGAATCAAGAAGTCAGATCCCTGTCTGCGAGGGAGAGCCACAGCCCACACTTAGTATTTAAGGGTAAGATTCCAGGCCGAGGCTGCTGGGAGTAGGGGATGGTTACCCTGGGTAGTCCTCTGGTTGTGGAAGGATGTGAGGAGAGTGTGGCATAGTGCAGGCACAGCCTGATCCAGGTGTAAGCCTCCCTGATATGCAAGCCAAGAACACACTGGTTAATGCCCCCCACACCAGATGGGAGAGACACTGAACAGGAGACATCTCTTGGCAGCTAGCCTGTCTTGGCCTCCTTAGTTTGACCTTCACTTGGGTATCTCAGGATGACACTGACCTGGCATTTGAGAAGTCAGTCATAGCTTACTTCTCTCAGATGCTGCACAAGTTACTCAAACTTGAAGGGGGAGGGGATCGACTGCCCAGGCCACAATTTCCATTATATCTTGGCTGAGTCAGTTTCCCCGGAGCTGTCCTTTCTCTTGACCCCCATTCTCTCTCTAGCAGCTCAGACCCCAAGCCCTTGACTCTCAAAGTTGTAAAACAAAATACCCAAACCAAACCAACCAACCAAACACTCTCTGAACACTATGAAAGTAAAGCAGGGAACCATCTCAAACCATCCTGACAGGTATTGGAGCTTGTACTTCAGGGGAGAGACTTGGCTCACCTACACCATTAAACAGGGGCTGAAAGTTAAGGGGTAGGGTGGAGGAAGATGGGAAATGACCCAGGGGTAACACAGGTTTTGCTGAAGGCAGGATCAGATGACACAGACTGGGGGCAGTGGTGGGTGAGAAGCCCTATCAGACATGGAGAGCAGGCAGGTATCAGTGGATTTCAGGATTCTTGCTATAGTGTCTTCGAAGGACTACTTGTTATATCTGGATTTTACAAGATGGTGCACAGAGAACATCCAGGGGCCTCCTGAGTCTAGTCTAGACGGTCAGAGTGTCTCAGGCCCCCTCCCCCAATGCTCCCCCTCTCCATCCCTTCATCTTTCATTCATTCTTTAAAAACCATGGTATATTACAGCATCCTAAAATGAGCCATCCTAGCCACCTCTCAGTAGACAGCTCAGTGATATAATGGACATCCTACACAACCCAACACTTCTTCACTTTACAGACAGATCTGAAACTGTTCCCTGAACAGCTGTCACCCCCAAGCCTGGCCCTGCCATTTCACGGCAGCATTTCTAGGAGTGTGGCTGCTCTAGGGACCTCATATGAATGGTGTTACAGCGTTTGTCTTTATTTCGTGGGCTCGCCCATGCCCATAGGTTAGGAATCCCTTCTTAGTTAAGACTCCAAATATCCCACCGTGTGGATGAAGTCCGACTTGTCTGCGTTCACCCAGCAGTGGGTACTGGGCTGCTTCCTCCTCTCAGCTAAGGTGATCCTGCGCGCAAGCTCTACTTTTGGGTTTCTGCTACTCCTCTCAGCGCCTGTAGGGGCCAATCCCCCACCTTCCCGCCCACACAATACCGCCTGTGGTTTCTGCACAGTAGCCCTTGGGATGGTTTTGAATTGCATCCCTGCTGGGAAATGGACAGTCTCCTTTCTCCGCCAACCACTCGTGCTCCTGGGGTGTTGGTGTCCCTTAACCCTTAATCTGCTATCCTAGACTGCTCGGTGAGAGACAGCTCTCAAATACCCAGCAGCCAGACTGGCGGGGAATCACCGACGCGCGGTCCTCCAGCGTCTAGACCTGCCCGGAGGAACGCCGGAAGTAGACGTGACTGGTCGGAAGTGAGCACAAAGCTGCAGTTTCGAGATGAAGCCGGCCGTGGATGAGATGTTTCCCGAGGGTGCGGGGCCCTACGTGGACCTGGATGAGGTGGGGCGGCGGTAGCGTGGACCGAGGCGTGGGGGTGGGAGTTCAAGCCCTCGGGGCTGGGGAAGCAGGAGCTAGCGTTGATAGTGGCAGGGCTGGAGATTGTGTTACGAGAATTGCAGAGAATTGCAGCGAGGAAGTAGGGTTTCCTCGCAGACAGTTACCTGACTGGAGCTCCTGATAAATCTTCCGGTGCTCAGGAGTGTCAGCCAGTTCTTGTAGGTCAAGCTTCCCGTTCCTTCTCAAAGCTCAGCGAGTAAGGAGATGCTCGAATGCAGCCCCCTGTCCCAACAGATGTCAGGAGTGGCCAGAAGAGGCCGGTTATTTTTGCAAAATAAACAAGGGTGGGTGGGGGCCCTACAGAAATATTCATGGGTTTTTTGTTGAGGTTCAAAAGAGGAGCTTCCCCTGAACCAAATGGTGAGAGATGTGATTTGTTGTCTTTGGGATATAAATGAAGAGAGCCATAGGAGCAGAACTCTCGAAGAGTGATGTTCCCTGGCCGAGTAGGGGAAGGGGAATGCCATGTAAGTTTGTCGTAGTTAGGGTTTCTATTGCTTCAACGAAACACCACGACCAAAAGAACAGGTTGGGGAGGAAAGGGTTTATTTGCCTTACACTTACAGATCACCCTGGAGGAAGTCAAGTAGGACTAGAACATGGAGGCTGATGCAGAGGCCTTGGAGAGGTGCTGCTTACTGGCTTACACCCCATGGCTTGCTCAGCCTGCTTTCTTTTAGAACCCAGCACTACCAGCCCAGGATTGGCACCACCCACTATGGGTTGTGCCCTTCCCCTTGATCACTAATTGAGAAAATGCCTTACAGCTGGAGCTCACAGAGGCATCTCCTCAGCCGAGGCTCCTTCCTCTCTGATGACTCTAGCTTGTGTCAAGTTGACACACAAAAGCAGCCAGTACTTAGTTGAACACAAGGGGCAGGATCAGGCAGGGCTACATCATGAAGCCTGCAGAATGAATGTGTGGGCTTTGTGATCCACTGCTGAGGCAGGGCCACATTGTGAAGCCTGCAGAATGAATGTGTGGGCTCTGATCCACTGCTGAGGCGATTGCTTGCAGCCTCAACACCTTAGTGCGGTAGCAGGTGTTGTGAGGGCATCGCAGTAAGGAGAGACAGGCTGAATCCCTGTGGGTGTTGGTCCTGTGAAGGGTTTGGAGCTCCGGTTTGTAGGAAGACAGTAGAGAAATAGAAACAGGAAGAGCAAAGACTTGAAGAGGTTCTGAGTGAGGCAGTGAAGGCAGGAGGAGCTGGATGGCTTACTGTGGGGTAGGCAGAGGCCAGAGAGTATTTTTGAAAGGGAATGCAGGTGGTGCTCAGCTATTTGACAACCAGAGGAAGGTTGAACCAGCAGCCTGGGAGAGGTGGAGATGGGGCAGAAAGGAGCCTGGGCCAGCTGTCTACTGTGCTTCCGCCACGGGTCTCTGCTTTCTCCATCCCGGTGATTAAACGGCACAAAGTCCCAAGAGCATCATATCTCACAGATTAGATGTGACCTGGTTTTACCACCACTACACAGTGGTTGCCCTGGATGATCCTCCCAGGAGCAGCATCCCAGACCTTGGTGCTGGGATGATCAGCTTCCCAGGGGGAATGCTGCATTCTCAGAAAGGGGAGGGACTAGAGCAGAAATGAAGCTGTGTCCTCTGGCATTGTCCAGGAGGGGATTGAAGACTCTAGTAAGAGAGTGCCACAAGGCAATGCCAAGGAAAACTCGAGCAACACAGGACCTTGAGAGACCTTTAAAATAATTTGCTTGACTTCCCTATTCACACTGCTTTCTTTGTCTGGAAAATTCTGGCTTGGAATTGAGCGTCCATCCTGTCGGTCAGTGTTCTGTTCCAGGGAGGTGAGATGGGTATGGTAATGAGTCTACCACCTGCTTCCGGAAAACAGACACGTGGAATGACCTTCCTTTGATTCTCCAGGCTGGAGGTAGCACTGGGCTCTTGATGGACTTGGCAGCCAATGAAAAGGCAGTTCACGCAGACTTTTTTAATGGTGAGTATGCCAGGATTGGGTGCCAGGCTCAATCTGAGTTTCCTCTGCAGTGGGCAGCTTTGTGCCGTGGGTAGTTTGGATCATGGCACATTGTAGCTCAGACCTTGTGCCCATCTCAGTGCCATACCGTATGGAGTGGTCTCCCTGGCCGCTAGCTCTGGCTGTCAGCCCTATCTGAGGGGGAAAACAGGAAATAAATCTCTGCCTAGTTCACTGCCCAAGGTTGAATTTGAGCACTGGCATGGATCGCACGTACAGTGGACACGTTGATTATGGTCTGTTGCAGACCTAGGCATAGAGAGCCGCATGGCTCTGTCTTCTCTCCACTCTCTCCTGATGTCGGGCCGTTCCCCTGTCTTTCCTGGGTCACACCTGTTTGCCCACCTGGCCTCTCATGGCCTCTGCTGCCTTTGCAGAGTAACAGCTGTGCTCCGCTTTGGCTCACACTGAATGATGTCAGGACTTCTGTCTCATAGCTAAGAGTGTTCTTGGCTAGACTGTTTACCAAAAAGAAGCCTACGGCGCAATCTCCAAACATGTGACAGGGAATGTTTGGTACCTCTTGTTCTTTTCATTTCTGAAGGCCCTGCTCCTACTGTTTAACCCGTACATTGGGTTCACATGGCAAGTGGAAATTCAGGATAAGCCCCCCTCGACGGTAGTAGTATTTTCTCTTCTTTCACCCACCTAGACTCTCCAATGACTAATCATGCCATATTGATTTTTTAACTTACTAGGGGCCCCTGAAGGTCCGGGCCCAGATGGGTTTGGGGGCTCATTGGCATGTGGCTGATGCGTGTGTGGGGAAGCCATCTGTCAGACAGGTGTATTCCTGCTTCTCCCCAGCTGGTGTCAGAACTGAGGTGGGGGTGTAACCCTGTAGCCTTTGAAGTCATTTCTCTAAATTCTGTTCCGCGAGTAGAAGGTGCAGGGCTACTGAGTGCTTCCCAGTGCAGCCTGTGGGAGGCACCTGGCTGTGCAGGGTGTGCTACCCGTAGAGTGCATACTGTTGAAGTAGGGCTCCTTCAGTCCTTCCCGTTCCTCTGCGTCAGCTCATAGCACTTGTGAGACCGCCGTGTGCTGTGTTCATGGCAGGCCATTCCATGGGCAGCAGTGGCCTGGCCTGGCCTGTCAGCACCTGGCGACATGGCGGCAGACACCTCTCTCCCAAGGGGAGAGACATGCAGGCTTCCTGTCTCCACTCCTGCCTACTCACTGCCCGAGCTCAGGAGAGTGCATACTGCCTACAGTCAGTGCCAAACCCAGTGCTTAGGAGCCATTCATTGTGATAGGCCCATGAGTCTTTTGCCTAGGCTTCCACCAAGGCCTTTTGGCTCCTCAAACAGATGGACTCTGGAGCTCTTGTCTGGTGGGTGTTGGGTCGGACACACTCTCTTCCCTTACTGTGGTTTGTAGAACCAGACAAGGCTGCGGACAGCAGGCAAGATCCCTGACAAGCTGGGCAGTGTTCCGACTAGAGCACCATCATAGGAGGCTTCCCTGGGCGAGGGGAGCGTCAGGAGAGTAATCACCTAGGTTTCACGAAGGGGTCAGGACGCAGAGACACTGGGACAGCCCTTCCGCACTGTGGACAACACTTTTGCCCAGAAAGGTCTAGGAGGGAGGCGTCTTTCCTCTTAACTTTGACTACTGAGGAGATGGACTCCGCACATATGGGTGGACGTGACTCCTTGCCTGTGGTGAAAGTGCGGGAACTTGGAAGGTGTGTGAACAGAGTGGGTGGGCTGTGGGCCCCAGTGGCCTGTTTGGATACCGACTGTGAAACAGTGGCCACTGCAGCTGTAGCCGTGCGTGTGGACCCTGCTGGCCCAGGCCCTCTAAGGGAGTGCTCTGGGCTCAGCTGTGCCGCTCTTCTCATCTTCCGCTCTCCTGGCCCAGAGATGGCCGCTCAGTTGCCAGGTGGCTGTATAAAAAAATGTCTTCTAAGGTAAAATGTGATTAAGAATACACTGAGCAATGCAGCTGGATAAAGTTGAGTCTGTCTTGGGGAGTCCTTCATCAGGCTGCACTGTTTACCACTATTTCTGCCTTTTGGGCTATCATCAAATTCATTTTGAAGTAGTTTCCTCACTTGCCTTTCCTGTACCCATTAATGTGTTAATTTTTATTTGCTTTTGTAGATTTCGAGGATCTCTTTGATGATGATGATGTCCAGTGAGGCCGTCCATTCGGATAAGCTCCACAGTTGTGACACTTCTCCAATCTCTCAGGACAGGATGAGCTGATTGTAGAGACCTTGTGAGGATCACTAGAAATCAGGACCTGGTCAACCAAGGGAGGGGCACAGTCTGAAGCAACTGGATGCTGATTTCTCTGAGAACGCTAGTCCTTTGTCCTTGTTTAAATTAAAAAAGAACACTAGAGCATGCCGGGTAATTTTAATTCCTGTGGTTTTTAGATGAATGTTGCAATCCCCCCTTCCTGGTGTGTAAACACAGGCATAAGCCCACAGACCCTTGCTGCTTTCAGTGTGCAGTGACTTGGGAGGTTCTGTCTGGGTCAGCAGTGGGCTGTGCAGGCCTGTGCAGATGTCCCCCAGAGCACTTTGAAGACCCTACTAAAGGTGCCTTTGCCCTGTGGATGGATAAACACCGCACACTACATTGGGTGGAACATTGTTCCCCAGCCTCCTCCTCAGAGCTGCTGCTGTTGGAAGACCCCAGGTGGAAAGAATTAGGGTAGTGACTTTGAAGCAGGCGCCTTCTCCATGGGAAATGCATGGAGAAGCCTCCTTCTCAAAGGAGGCTGCGGAGTCTGTAGGGGACAGTGCTTTAAAAATTTCTTACCAGCCGAAGTCATAAATGGGTGAAACAGTTAAGATTTTTGATCCCTCTCACAGCAAAGCCTTTCTGTTTCCTTACTGATAGGCTAGGATGCCAGTATCTGAGGTGTCTGGCTTTGGGATCCCCAGTGAGGTGGGAAACACCTGAGGTGAAGGAAAGTCAGCTGTTCAGCAACTACTACTGAAAGAGCCTTGTAATGACACTGGCCCAGAGACCGGAGCTGGGGACCCCATTGCTGTATCAGGATGACGAGCCACACACCTGTGTGTGCTCTGTGTCATCCACCTGTCCCTTCACAGAACCCTTGCAGCTCCTTCAGTACCAGGGAGGAGAGGTCACTCCCTCACCTCTGACCTGTCTGAGTCAACTCCAAGTGAAAGTAACTTTAGCTATGTCCTGCCCGCTGGCTTCTGCTCTTTCCAGTAACACACTTCAAGGAGGTTATGCCTCAGTGGGGGACACTTAAGGACATTTCTGATTGCCCTCCCTTCGGTCAACTCACAGCTAAACAACAGTGGCCATGCTTCTGTGGGAGATGGAAGTGCCCGAATTCTCTAAGAGGACCTTTTCTTACACAGAGCAGGGATCAGCGGTTACTCCACATAGTGACAGGCATACTCTTTTTGGAGAATGTTTACTGCTAACCAACAGTCTTGTTCAGCCCATGGCTCTAAAGGGAGGGTGCCAGGGAAGTCCTGTGGCCTTTGAAACAAGTAGAGAGGAATACTTGTTTGATGGCTCAGTCTGCTTGCAAGGACTTTGGAGGAGGTGCTTCCTTCCTGATTTCATGTTTCTCCCTGGGTTGAGTGAAAGCACCTGTCTCTCTGTGGTCTTTGCACCAAGATTTCTGCCAGCCATGTGAGTGGAAAGACCAACACGCTAACAAGATACAGAAAGTACCAGGGAGAGAAGACAAGCCTCAGCTTGGATTTGGGGTTTTTTTTTTTTTTGGTTGCTCTGTTGGTTAGCTTTTGTTTGTTTTTGAGGCAGGGTTTCTCTGTGTGCCTAGCTGTCCTAGAACTTGCTGTGTAGACAAGGCTGGCCTCAAATTCAGAGATCTACCTCCTGAGCACTGGGACTAAAGGTATGTGCCACCACATCCAGTAAGCATCCACATTTGTGACAAACCAAAGCTGAGCTGCTCAACCCACATAAACCAGGCTTTTAGAAAAAGGGTCTGTACTGTTTTAGAAATGTAGCTTCTGTGATTCATGCTGGGAACCGAGAAGAGAAGGTGCTGAAAAAAAACCTCTCAAAAAGGCCCTTTGTCCTCCAGCGGCTAAAGCTGGGCATTCAGGAGGTATGTTGTCCTTTATCCACCATAACCCACAGGCGCCAGGCCTCAGCCAAGGTCAACTGAGCTTCATGCTTTAGCCACACCCCTCCCCAGGGAGCAGGATCAGGTCCCATGAGGCATGATGGGCCCTGTGTCAGGTGCATCCAGCCCTGGACCACCTGTTCAGGTTTTTTGGGCTACACCCTAGGCTCTGTATGAATAGTGGTTCCTTGATGAACCAGATACAGTTATGATGGCTGCATGGTCACTTTGAGGAGAGTCAGTGCTCTGTGCTGTCACCCCAAGCAAGGGCAGCAGCAGGGAAGTCCTGCAACAGTCATGTATTTGAGGGAGATGACCTGTCTCCATGTCCCCAGCATCAGCTGACCATATGACACATGGTAGGTTCTCAACACATGTCTGCTCAATGTAAGCAGACAATGGCATCCCTGGGATTTAAAAACCACATCCCAGGTCCTGAGCAGGAGAGAGATGGCACGCCTTATCTCAGCAAAAGCTCTGATTTCATTTGTAGAAGCTCTGCTTAGGTCACCTCCCAAAGGCCCTGCCTCCTAGTACATCTCGGGGTGGAGGTGGAGCACAGCAGTTGGAGAATGTGCCTGAACCGCACAGCCTGACGCCAAGCTAAAGGACAAGGAACCCAAACACAGGAAGTGTGCTGCCTGGTCCAGGGTATGTGTGTGAGGGGGTGGGGCAGGAGGAAGCGGGGAAGACTGGCCAACAGGATCCTGACTGCCTCAGTGGCCTGAAGCTGGCCTGTTCCCTGAGCCATAGGTAGTAATACCATCTTCCTTGTGACTACAAGGGGAGTCAGAAGATTACTCAGGTAATATTCAGCAGCCTCTTGACAAGTGCTGTGCAATAGTAGTTGCTTTTGGCACACGTTTATGGGCTTCAAGAACTCTGTGTTTACCCTTGGCTCCCCGTCAGCTCCTGAGCCCTGTGGAATTCTCCTTTCACACTGACTTGAGTTTGGCCCAGGCTGTTCAGGATTCTGAGGTGCCAGGCACCAGACTATGTTCTCCCCTCAGAGGCCATCAGCAAGGCCAGATGATGGTTGGAAGCAAGGCAGAGCCAACGTGCAATATTCTCTAGAAAAGTAGAATGGCTCCAAAAAGTGTAAAAAAGTTTGCAGAACAGCCTGTCTATATGGCAAATGCTTAAAAACAGCTGGTAAAATGTCAGTCAAGCTAACAAGATGTAAACTGAAGAGGATGAGACCCGGGCCGCTGTTGGTAGTGAGGAGGGGAAACAGGAAGATGATGGCATGAGTCGACCGGCATCCAGCACCCGCACACAGGAAGCTCAGAGGGGAGAAATGGACATGGATAATACAATGGCAAGTCACTCTAGTCCATTGGTTCTCCACCCTCCTAATGCTGCAAACCTTTAACACTGGTTATGGTGTTATGGTGACCCCAACCATGACATTTTTTTGCTCCTACTTCATAACTATAATTTTGCTACTACTATGAATCATAATGTAAATAT
Organism: Pachyuromys duprasi; assembly: GCA_028658305.1. Lineage (NCBI taxonomy): Eukaryota > Metazoa > Chordata > Mammalia > Rodentia > Muridae > Pachyuromys > Pachyuromys duprasi. The sequence goes on along the minus strand of CM053751.1, from coordinate 68,987,626 downwards.
CTGATATACAGGATATCTGATATGTGACCCCTCTCAAAAGGGTTGTGACCCACAGGCTGAGAAGCACTGCTCTAATTTCCTTATCACAAGTGGCTGAATTATCTGGATAAAATCAATAAGGATAGGCAACTTAGATAGATTCAGCTGAGAGTCATGACCAGGGCATCCCCCGGCAACAGCAGTGGACACATCCTTCCTCGTCATGCTGAGAGAAGTGTCCTCTGCTGGTCTGTGGACACCGAGTGGCAACAGTGATGGACACCAAAGGTGCATGTGCCACTGACACGGCAGTGAAGCAAAGGGCCATTTCTTCCAGAGTTTTTACGTAACACGATTGTGGGACCAAAATGAATATTCAGTCACTGGGGAAGTGATCTGTGGCCACCCCCACAGCATCCTGCACTCAATGAACAGTCAGTTGGACCTCTCCCCTTACCACAGAGGGCCTCCCCAGGGCCTATGGGTGGGAAAGATGGGAGACAGAGGGAAACGCATTAAATGACATTTTTACATGTGCAAAAAAATGCACTGTAAATGTATATGCTTTTTTGGGGTGAGTATATGCGGTGTATACATGTATGCCAACTCATCACCTGTGCTTGTTAGTCCATGGGCTGTGATCACAAACACCTTCATGTATGCTTATATGTGAACATGTATCCTAATGTTCCCAAAAAGTCATGCTTTCAGCCCTACAAGGAAGCATGTGCAAATCCAATGTGTCGGGTGTGAGGGCTGGAGCTCAGAGAGCAGGGACAGATGCTGACCTCATCTGGGATGGAGCTCTTGCAGGTGGCCCCATGCAAGTGGAAGAGAGGGGCCTTAGGAGAAGGTGCTCAGCCCAGAGAGAAGGATGGAAAGCCAAGGTGGGTAGCCACCTGGGGTGTGCCAGGCAGACCAAGGAGAGGTTGGCGCCCTGGATGCCTTCCTAGCCCCAGGCTGGGGTTTTACTATTTTTTTTCTTTTTTCTTTTCTTTTTATTTTTTGCTTTATAGCTGAAACAAACAAACAGAAAGGTAGATTGACCAGCAGGAACAAGTCTATTAACTAGTGTATCCTTTGAAAGAGTGAGTGACTTCATGGCTGGCACTCACTGGAACTTGAAGAGTTACTTTTGAGCAGGCACGTTTGCTCCGTTTTCCTAGCCAATTGTGTCTGGATGATCTGACTATTGCCCTGGAAGGGATTTACAGAGGGGAAGGTTCCTCTGAAAAGGAGGTGCAGGAGACTCTTCTGGAGTCTTCCCTGTACTCATTATTATCTGCTCTGTCCATATTGTGGCACTGTAGAAACGAATTTCTAAACGGCAGGTGCAGAGGTTAGAGATTTCTGTGTACAGGACCTGGGATGTTTGTTCTGGTTACTAGTACTTGGTTGGGCGTTTTGTTTTGCTTATTTTTTGCTTTTGTCTATTTTAACTTCAGATTTTATTTTGCTGAGACATAATTTATACTGTTATTTGGAAAGCCAACCTTGTGTCCCCAACTGTGCTCAGTGCAGTTACATAACTGTTGGAGAAGCCTGTGAGAACTCTTGCTGAGGCAGGAAAACCACAGACCGATTTTACTAATCCCTGTCTTACTGATGGGCAAGCTGGAGCTCACAAGATGGTACCCAGCCTAGTGCTAAGGGAGCAAAGTAAGCTTTAATTTTTACTGCAACATCCTCCCTCTATGAAAGACACAGGGTCTGATCTCAGCGACCTGGTGCAGGGTGTCTGCACTGAGGGCAATGACTGCAATACAGAGCTCAAGACACTGACAGTTTCTGCCCAGCTATGTACTCTCGAGGAAATTGTCAAGCTAAGACTTGTTCACAGTTCACATATCTGACCTGCTTGTTAAGAACAGTTTGTCGATGTCAGGAACTATAAATCAAGAGTAAGCATGTCCAAGCTAATGAAAACATGGCAAAGATGTTTTGTGTATAACTCATATTTATATCTTCATCTAAATGGCCAGAGAGCTCCTAAGTCGTGTCCAGACCCATCAGCTAAATGCAAACTGAATTGACACTGAAGGTCTAGTCCACATTGATTTCAACAACGTAAGTGTAAAGTTAAAAGATGGCACCATTATTAGATGATGGAGTCAGCCTTGAGTATCATGACTGGTAGGAATTTCATGCGACTTGGCCACATTGAGAAAACTCAGATTCTTAAATTATATAGTCTACAGAAAACTTTTACCCAAATTCCACTTTTAGGTATTTTCCCAAGAGAAATGAAGAATGTTTGCCCCACAGAGATGTTCCCAGGGTGTTCAGCTGCATACATAAGGTGATGTCGCCCAGGATTATCCTCACACTGCCAGCACCGGCTTCTGCGTCATGGAGCCACACAGTTTTATCTGTCTGTGCTGGGCTGGGAAAGTGCATGGGACAGGAGTCATGGTTCAAGATGGCTGACTCCATACAGATAGACAAAGACAACAAAGCCTAGTAAATAAAATCAAATCTAAGTATATAGATGCCAACATGAAAGTGTGAGCAAAGAAAACATATAGAGTACAAAAAGCATTCCTCGAGATCCAGTAGAGACAAACACTCAAGATGTCAGAATTCAGTAACCTTGGAGGAAAAGACTAAAGTGAGTTTAAGAAATTTAATTGGCTTAAACAAACAAAAAAAACCCCAACAATCTAGTATTGATATGAAAGCTGAAAAGTTGGAGAAAGATTAGTAAATTCTGTAACCAATAATGGGCTTATATCCAGAACATATAAAGGGTTTTGACAATAAATATAAAAAAGAAAAGCAATATCGTAGGAGGGTGGACATGCCACTCACACAAACCTCCCCCCAGTATAAACAGATAAAACTGTGTAGCTCCAGTACCTGAATGGCTACAGATCTGTGGAAAGCTGTTTAAATTCACTGGCTGTGAGAGAAAGGGCAGTTAACATGATGACATGCCCACTGTGCACTGGACTGGATGGAGCTTATTGAACAGACGTGAGTGTGCTTGTTCACAGTGGCACATAACACAAAACTATTCACTGGACCAAAACCGCCTCACAGTTTCAAAGAGCTGTTTGGAATAATTCAAAGACAATCAATGCCCAACAGGAATTTCCTGCAGGAATCTGTTTCACACACACACACACAAGTGTAAAGAATGTAGAATTGGGGTATTGGTGAGATGGAAGACTGACCATAAGTTTTCACTGTGTGACTCAGTGAAAGAGGAAAAAACACTGGATTGTAAGAAGAGGTAAAAGATCAGCATTTGGCAACACAAAAGGAGTGATGGGCAAGCCGAACAGTGTGAAGAAATAGGCAGATGTACACAGAGCAGAAAGGTAAGTGGAACACAGTTCAGCCTGGAGGCTTCCTGGAGGGGTGAGGGGGAGCAGTGGCCCTGGCAAGGAGACTGTTCTACCCCTGCAGCAGGCACAAAAAGACCTTGAACAGTCAAAGTCACCCTAAGCAGAGAGCAGTGCTGGACCCAAAACAGTTCCTAATATCAAAATATAGAACAAGCCACAGCAACAAACTCAGTGTGGTGCTGGTACAAAAACAGACAGATAAACCAACGGAATCGAATACAGAACCCAGAGACAAATCCCATCAGCGACACCCACCCGATCTTTAACAAGGTTGTCCACACATATATTTATTGAAAGACAGCCTCTTCGACAAATGGTACCGGAAAAAATTGGACACCCACACGTAGAAGGACAAAATCATGATGTCCCATATGGTATCTAAATCGAGTAAAGATGAATCAACACATTAATGTAAGAAACTTCAAAACCACCAGAGAAGAGACTGGGAAGATGCTTCAAGATGAAGGCATAGGTTAAAAGAACTTCAATAACAAAGGAAATAACCCCAATAATTGACAAATAGGATTTGATGAAATTAAAAAGCCCATGTACAGCCAAACAATCAGCAGTTAAGAGATGACTAAAGTATGAAAGAAAATTTTGTGGCAACTGAACATCCTATAGAGGATTAATATCTAGAATCTATAAATATCTCCAAAAATCCATCTACTCAATAAACACACAAATAAATAGAGCAGTTTTTAATATACTTTTTAAAATTTATTACAGTTTATTCACTTTGTATTCCAGCTGTAGCCCCACCATCATCCCTTCCCAATCCCGCCCCCTCCCTCTCTCATCTCCTCCCATGTCTCTTCCCCAGTCCACTGATAGTGGAGGACTTCCTCCCCTTTGACCCGACCCTAGCCTATCAGGTCTCATCAGGACTGTCTTTCATAGTCTTCCTCTGTGGCCTGGTCAGGCTGCTCCCACCTCAGGGGGAGGTGATCAAAGAGCAAGCCACTGAGTTCATATCAGAGATAGTCCCTGTTCCCCTTACTAGGAAGCCCATTTGGAGACTGAGCTCTGAGTCACAGAGGACTGAGCTCCTCTGTGCAGGGGGTCTGGGTTAACTCCATAAATAGTTGGAGTATCCGTCTCAGAAAAGACCCCTAGATATTTTGGTTCTGTTGTTTTCCTTGTGGTGCTCCAGACCCTTCCAGGTCTTTCTATCTCCCCCTTCTTTCATAAGATTCCCTGCACTCTGCCCAAAGTTTGGCTATGAGTCTCAGCATCTGCTTTAATACCCTGCTGGGTAGAGTCTTTCAGAGGCCCTCTGTGGTAGGCTTCTATCTTGTTCCTTATTTTCACCTTCTTCTGAAGTCTATCCCATTTGCCTTTCTGAATGAAGACTGAGCATCTTACCAGGTCCTCCTTCATGCTTAGCTTCTTTAGGTGTACAATTTTAGCATGATTATTCTATATTATATGTTTAATATCTACTTATAAGTGGGTATATACCCTGTGTGTCTTTCTGCTTCTGGGATAGCTCACTCAGGATGATCTTCTCTAGTTCCTACCATTTGCCTGCAAATTTCATGATTTCCTTGTTTTTAGTTGATGAATAGTATTCCATTGTGTAAGTGTACCACAATTTCTGTATCCATTCCTCAGTTGAGGGACATCTGGGTTGTTTCCAGATTCTGGCTACGAACATGGTTGAGCAAATGTCCTTGAATACTTGAGCATATTTTGGATATATGCCTAGGAGTGGTATAGCTGGATCTTGAGGTAGCACTATTCTTAGTTTTCTGAGAGAGTGCCAGATTGATTTCCAAAGTGGTTGTACAATATTACATTCCCGCCAGCAATGGAGGAGGATTCCCCTTTCTCTAATCCTCTCGAGCATGTGTACTCTCAACAAATGACAGGTCAACAAAACAGAAATTAAACAAAGAAACAATGACTCTAACAGATATTATGAATCAAATGGATCAAGCCTTTTTTATGCTTATCAAAATTAAAAAGACATAAAGCTAAACAATTCAAAACTGACAAGTGGAAGCAAACTAAACAAAAATGTTCGTGTCAGAGAATTAATGCAGTTATGATGTTAATACCATATCAGATGATCTCCAGAGCTTGCAAAGGCTCAGCTTTTCAGCATTCCACTAAAAAGTAGGTGTTGTGTTACAGCTGATAGTTTTGCTCAACTTATAAGGTAGACATTGATGAGCTAAATATTGCCAAGTTAGAACTATTAAATACAGTTTCAATGTATGATATTTAAAACTTGTGATGGTTTTATCAGGATGCATAGTTTTGTTAAACCAAGGAGTGCCTGCGATGGAGTCAATAGAATGAAATAATCTTGTACAGAAAAAAGCCCAGTATGGTGTTGAATATGCCATCATATGCATTGGCCTTAGAAAGGTATTATTGAACCACAAAAGCCAGTTGCAGAGGAAGAAGGGTGCAAGCTTCTATTCACAGCTAGCTATGTGACATGAAAGTGTGCAAAATGAGTCCGTGTTGGATTCAGAATGAGAGTTAACCTTGCCAGGCAATGTCAGGAAGTGTGTGAGGACTGTAAGATTCTTTCTCTTGGCCTGGCTGTATTGACCTTGCCAAGCTACAGATATGATCCGTGTGTATTCTTATATACTGCCAAGTCTATATTTATTTATATTTGTATATAGCGCTATGTATGTATACTGTGTACAAATGTATTTATATATGAAATGAAGGTCTACACTTCCTCACAATACTTTGAGAAGCTGGGTCCTCTGTCCGTGGAGTTGTCTCTCAGAGTTGTGTTGGAGCAGGAGCCTGATGAAGGTTCTAGCATGAGTGGAAACACCCAACCACCCAGAGACTTCTAACTAGGATCCTTTTTCATGTTTATTTTCATTGCTTTTAATTATGTTATGTATGTGTGTCTGTATGTGGGTATGTTCACATGCATACAGGAGCCCAAGGGAGGCCAGAGGTCAGACATCCTGGAGCGAGAGTTTTAGACTCAGCCCCTATGTGATAACTCAGTTGTGAGCCGACTGACATGAGTGGTGGACTCAGGTCCTCTGGGAGAACAGTTAGCACTCCTCATCACTGAGCTCTTTCTTAAAAGAGGCATCATATTTGTTAGTTGTAAGACTGCCCTGTCCAATCTACTTCTCCTGACAGCAGCTTCACTCTGCCAGAGTGCCTTGGCCATTGACTTACTATCGTGTTAAAAGATCTTGGCAGTGGTGTGGCATCTGTCCTGAAAAGTGACAGAAGAGGACAGGCAGTTTTGAGTTACCTGTCACAAATGGCCACCTGAGCAGGCATGGTGTTGGGGAGTGAATTGGATATTAAAATTTTGTTTACTGACAAACTTGATCAAGACACAAAGAGTGCATAGCATTTCTCCTGTGGAGGAAGGCCAGCACACGGCCCAGAGAAGCTGAGAAGCAGTGCTTGGAAGAGCCTGGCCGGCTTTGACTTGGGGATGGCTGAAGTTTTAAGCGGGTCTTCAAGCCATTGGAGCCCTTAATCTTTTCCATCTTTAGGGTTCTGCAACCAGAGTAAACTTTTCTAATTATTGTAGCTCACACTAGGTCAATGTTGTGTACATGAAATAGTTTAAAAGAAAACAAAGTATCAATGGGTGAATGAATTCACACATACTCATGACTATTTTGAAGACAGGAAGGAACTGTTTTTCACTGCTCACTTATCCACACAGAACCCTTTTCTCTAGCCTCAGGACAGCCCCTCATTGCCTACCGTCCCTCACAAGGCCGTGTCTCTGCCCCAGCCTCCGCAGTGCGTCCTTCACATCCTTGTTGCGCAGACTGTAGATGAGGGGGTTGAGCATGGGGATGACCAGGGTGTAGAAGACAGAGACCACTTTTCCCTGCTCCATGGACGCCACAGCTCCTGGCTGTGCATACATGACAAATAGAGTTCCATAGAACAAGGACACAGCTGTCAGGTGAGAGCCGCAGGTGGAGAAGACCTTGTTCCGCCCTGACCCTGAGCGCATCCTGAGGATGGTCACAGCGATGTAGCCGTAGGAAACCAGGACAGCTAAGGTGGTGCTCACAATGATGAAGCCACAGAGGCCGAAGAGAAGGAGCTCATTGAGAGCTGTGTCTGCACAGGCCAGCAGGAGCAGTGGGGGCACGTCACAGTAGAAGTGGTCAATACGGTTGGACCTGCAGAAGGGTAGCCGGAACGTGAGGCTGGTCTGCACAATGGAGTTCAGGCAGCCGCCACAGTAGGTACCCAGAAGCAGTCGAGCACAGCTCATAGGGCACATGGTCACAGGGTACCTCAGGGGACTGCAGATGGCCATGAAACGGTCATAGGCCATCACAGCTAAGAGGAAAG